>OY728127.1:392399334-392999334 GCA_963277665.1 Viscum album | reverse complement strand
GTAAATACATTTAACAAACATGTATTACCATATTGTAGTTAGTTTTGTTCATTCCAGCCAATACAACAACTAAGAGTTAACTACCATTTGAAATATTAATATTATATTATTAGTGTGCAACGTAAGATTTCAAAGAAACTCGTTGTTGCATATCTGGTAAGCTATCGAACATAGAAACCCTTTTAATGTAAAATTAATATTTAATTCAAAAATATTAATAAACATGAAATATGTATTATTCTTTATTTACATGGGATGTTATAGAAGTGGTGAGTATAAGAATACTCAATATGGTTCTCGAGACCCTGGTAGGTCTCCTAGAGTTCCACAAAGGATAAACCACAAAGCATGAAACCGAAATCAAAGCAAAAATCTATAAACATCAACTCTACTTAGTTGTATGCCCATAAATATACCTAAGTTATCATTATATACTCTTGTTATACATGATGAATGAATACCACTAAGGTAACACCATGAAGAAAGAAGTACCACACATGTAACACCATGAAGATAACAAAACGAAGGTAGAAGAACCACATAGGTAACACCACAAAGATAGAAGTACCACACAGGTAACACCATGACGGTAACACCACAAAGGTTACACGGTGATGGTAACATCATGAAGGTAACACCATGATTGCAGAATTACCACACAAGTTACACTATGAAGATAACACCATGAAGATAACACCACAAAGGTAAAAGACTCATCCCACACTAGTATAACATAATTAAAGAAGTACAGATGATTTTTCGTGTGCATGATCATCTTATTCTGTTTAGAGGCACTACTTCTACCCCACATATGATTGATATAAAATAAACCCCAATGAACCACACAAGATCTTCCCCACATAGGATAAGTTTGCACTAACCCACATAGGATCGGTGAGTGCTAACCAACATAGGATATGATAGATGTTGACAAACATAGGATCCTTATATGCTGACACACTTAGGATTGATGTTATTTTTTCACATTATAGCCAGCCACTGGATTCCTTGAACCCAGTGCGCTTGAGCTCCATAGAATCTACCCCTTGCAATATTGGTCATACTTAGACTGTCACTAAGCTTCATAAAGAAGTAACCCAAAGGACCTCCTTGTTGTAAGGGTTTCAATGCGACAGACAAAGAATCAATGGGACAACCGTTCTGTGAGTTATAAGTGTTTTTGTTTTCAGGGCCTAGTTGGATTCTGGTTGATCCAATCCGGCCATACTACAACTATTTCCAATACTAATGTGGAGTAATCCAAAAGTACCGTCTCACTCCATGGGTCTCATCTCGGTAGATAGTTTGTCAAAAGGATGCCCGATTCTCACATTATGGCC
Source organism: Viscum album (assembly GCA_963277665.1). Lineage (NCBI taxonomy): Eukaryota > Viridiplantae > Streptophyta > Magnoliopsida > Santalales > Viscaceae > Viscum > Viscum album. Next base: position 392,997,994 of record OY728127.1, on the reverse strand, counting down.
TTTTAAGAGAAACTGGGCCTTGTTGGTTTCGTGTCCTGTCCGACCCATCCCGGTCCGATCGGGGCCGACCCGAACCTGTTCGGTCCTACCAAACTCGGTTGGGCCGAGCCGCGGTGGGATCAGCTTGTTAGGCTGTGTTCTCACCCAACCCATAAGGGGGCACGGCCCACGAGGCTTGTGCGGTGTGGTTCGAACCACTAGGCATGTGCGTCCTGGCATGTTGGGAATGCTTGGCCCAGCCCCCCGTGGCGCGGCACGGCCCGCAGAAATGTGGTGTGGCCCACTGGGCTCGCACAACTCGGTCGCGGTGGAGCATGATCGAGACCCCAGAGGTGCTTGGCCCACAAGGCATAAGCGACCCTCTAGGATTGCACGACCCACTAGAGTGGGTCCCACCAGTGCTGGAATGGGGTGGGGGTGTCCCCCGTTCAGAAGGATGAGAGACATTGCAATTTAGTGCTACCAGGTGACCTGCGGGACCTATTGCGGGTCCTGCCACCACGACGTTGGAGGGGCAGCTAATCCTGCGGCACACTATTGCACACCGTTACCTCCTCCTACTGCCGGTCGATGTCGGCTTCCATGTTCAACCCCACCATGCCCCTTCTCTGATAGCAGCACACAATGGTGTGCCCCATCATCACCACAACTGGCCAGTGCTAGCCACTCTACTAACCACCGCCGCATAGTGCCACAACCTCCTTCTATAGTGCACGATGACGCGCCACATCTATCATGGATGGTCGGTGTTGTATGCCACCATCTTCATCCATCACAGCTCTCATACAACCCGAAGATAATGCCTGTGAAGAATGCACCAACATTCCAACAATGACCTAGGGTTCGAGCCTTGTTTATTTGGCCCACACCCTCTGCATTATAATGATAGAAAGAGGGTATCAATAATGCTTAATCAAATCTTGAAAAAAAAATACAAGATTAAATACCAACCCTGAGATCGTTGGATAACTCCCATGATTGAGGAACAATTGTTATTCATCGGCCCTGCAACAAGCCTCCAATGATGCTTCTCAATCGTTCACAAAATATATAAATTTCTCCGGATCTACTACAGTTGATCTGAATTCTCCCTTAACTAAATCCCAACGTTGTGGATTCAACGATGCCCTTGGATATTTAATCCGCACATTGGTTCCGAAGATAGAAAACATCACTCGTGCGTTTACTGAACATACCTTAAACAATGTTGAGAAGTTTATTCCAGGCTCACCGGGTCTCTAAATCATGTGGTATCAATATTTGTATACTCTTAATAATTCTATATAATTAAAAAAAATAAATTGAAAATTCAGGACTTTACAAGATCGATTGAACTGACTAGTAGAATCTTACCCTATGAAGCCCAATTATTATAACATATAATTTAGAATGTATCACTAGTATTTTCCCATAAAAAATCCCAAGCATAGATTCAATAAATATATCATGAGAAAATAATTTTACTGGGGAGGTTCAAGATCATTGATATCACCACTCAAAACATGTTCCTCAAAACAACCGAAGAAAATATCACCATCACACACCTTAACCATAGGGAACTCAATGTTTTAAGCAATGACTATGTATCTATTCCCTTATAGTATGACTTTGAATATTTTTATATAAATAATTGATTATATTTATGTTTTCAATCATTATAGTGATTCATTAATAAGATTAATAAATACAATATTATGATATATTAAAATAGAAATTTTATTTTCTAAATATATAGTTTCAATCAAGACACATTTTTAATGAATTCAATATTATTCTAAATAAATGATAATATACTTTTAAAAAAGTCCAATGAAATAATTACAAGAATTAGAAATCTAATATTGTAAAAAAAAGCTGTTTGTTTTTCAATAAATTGGGATTTATTTTTTAAAAGTTTAAATTATGATAATTAGAAAATTATTTTGATTACAAAATTTTAATATTGAAATGATTAAATAGAAATTAACCGAAGACTAATTTTTTTTAATTTTCTGAGATAGTCGAATTGGTGGGTTAAAATTAAATATGATATAAATAAATAGTACATATTATGACATCAAAATAACCCCAATGATTTTTAATATATATCATAAAAGGAATCCACTACCCAAATATATTTTCCCTTTAAAATAATTCAATTTTTTTATATTTGAATAATTTTGTAAACCCATAAATTAACCTCCAAACTATAAAAAATTTTATGGTGTGAAAATAATGTCTTTATAAACATGACTCAATTATATATCACCAAGTGTATTATTATAATGATTTCGGTAATAAAAAATTTTAAATAATGAAAAAGAATCCCCATTGGTAGAAACCATGGGAAAACCATTGGATGGTTTTTGTTTTGGATTACTTTATCATATAGAGTCCATGGCCTATGTTTTTAAATTAATAAATAATTACGCACACTTTATCTTTATTATCATACCCAACTTCCCATTCCTCTTCCCTAAAAACACTTTTATCATGATGTTTTTATAGCCTTAAATTTTTAATGTACTCCCATGGGGCCCCAATCTCTTTGGATTCACCTCTCGTTCTTTTTAAAGCACCCACTCAAGGTAATTGATCCTCTCATTATCCAATTTATCCAAGCCATTCCTTTATACTCCCTCTTTCTTATTTCTAATTTTTAAATTTGGGATTTGTATTATACTTCCCCCATACATTCCATAATATTACAATGTCATTATAGAATACCTTATAAATCATTCAACAATCCAATAAAACATTATGTACACTCTATATACAACCAAAATTCATCAAATGATTTTCCATACCACTCAAGGGTATTCAACGAGATCTAACGATTCTTAATTGATTAGATATACATGTATGAAACCGAAAATCCTAAATCACAAGGTTAAAATTTATTATATTCATCATTATGTTGTAGGATATATGTTTCACACTTATGTTTGTACATGAAAAGAAAGTTATGGGTGAGCGTGAAATTATATAGCCCACTAATGCATTGGATAGTGTTATTATGTCATGAGAATCTATGCATGGTGCACAAGCGGTGATACTAAGTACACTATGTTATGATGTCTTTTTGGTTATCCTAGAATAATGTTTATGATATCTAGTGTTCAGTTTTTTCCACATTCACATGTTCCCATTATGTTATCAAGTTATATAATTCCCCATTGTTTGAGATTATGATTGTCACCCCTCTTAGGTTTCTATGATATACCTATTTTCTCAAATGTATTTATTTAACATATTATATTATTTTTTTATTCACATACCGAGAATCATATCACACCCCTTTATTATGTACATCCTTAGGTTCTCCTATACATTTTATGAATATCAATGGAATTTTTGGACAATTTAATGACCTTTTAAGATATTCTATTATATTCATGTTGCATGTTGTAATGCAGTTTAACTAATTTAAAAATAAAATTATACATCATGATTTTTTGTGATTTTATTATATGTACATAAATATATATATATAATGAAATAACAAGTATTAAAAATTTGGGATGAAATAATGAACCGCAACAAAAACACCACACAAGTTTTATTCACCACAAATTATGTTTCACAATGTTCAACTTCCGTTTGAAAATGATATCCTCTCAGAACCATGAGGGGTGTAAATATTTTTCTGGATCATGGTCTTGATATTTTGATACCTTGAGAACTTCCTTTAGTCTATATATGATGCATCATTCATGTAACACTCAGATATTATATGATTTTTTTAAAACCAAATAGAATGGTTTTTATATTTGGTGCCATGCGCCAACCCAGTGGGGCCTGGGCTAAAACCCCACAAGACTTCCTCAAATAGCCTAGGTGCTGGATACTAGCACCGAGAAGGAATACCACTCTCATGGGAGGAATTTACTATGTACCAGTACGCCAACACACACTTCTCCAAATTCAAAAAAAAATTAAAATGAAAAAAAACACAATGGTAACCAATGAATTAATACCACTATATCCCACAACCAGAGAGCAACAGAAGTAAATAAATTGTAAAAGGGAAACAATTCCAACGAAATAATACTGTAAAATCATCTGATATGCTCAGAAGGGGGGAATCTCTATCAATTGGAAATTCTAGAAAGCTCTTTAGCCATGCTCTAGTAAACACCTAGGTCTATCTTAATCTATAAACTATGCCTGCCCTAGGTCCTCTATAGACTTATTCCAAAGGTTTGTGGTCTTCATAAGACCCAAAACATATACGAGAAAATCTCTTTAGGGGGTGAGTTTTAAAATACTTAATAGGCACCCCAAAAACCCCCAAAGGAAAAGGGATCAATTGAAAGGAAATAGTCCACTCGACCTAGCCAAATAGAAAAAAACCTGAGTGAGACACTCCATCTTGAACCATCCTCAAGTGTACATGACAATTCATCTTAGTCTACAAGGTGTGTCAACCCCGACATGTGACAATAGCACAAGGAATCCCAAAAAACTCCAAGATATACTCATCTAAGATTCAATGATTTTGGAGGTTTTGACCCCCTATCCAATAACAAGATTCCTACTCAAGGCTCCAACAGTAACACATAAATCTAGGATAACACACTCCATTATCTCAGCCATCATAGATGGAACCCATCAGAGAGATAAACTCCATCGGGTGGAACCCAACCATTAATAATGGTACGTTCAAGAGAACGTGCTCCATTGGGAACATCCTATAAGGTCCATCTCTAGTTCCCTACAATAAAGGACCTATCATCGTTACCTAGTTCCCAACGCAAGATAATGAAACCCATGTGCTGTGGATCTCCCCTCACAACTGCACATAGTTGATGGAGAACTACTCCAAACTCTGCACCGTATAAATTCTTTCTATCAAGAGATATTGTAGACACCATCAACCTTCCACTTCCCAAATGTCGAGGGAGTACATCCCTTAACTAACCCGTGAAACCTCTGACGCTCCTATAAAGAGTGTCCCACACCCAAGTATGTGTAAGGATCCTTACCTCTTAATAAGGTTTTTCTCAAATTAGGTGGATGGGACCACTCACAATAATTGTATCTGAATTCTTAGTGAGCTCCAACGCCAATGGATGACATTCTCTTCTATACTACTCGAAGATGAGCTAGTACTAATCTAGAAGTGAGGACTTGTGCCCTGGTTTGATATGGGAGTTCCACTTCATAGATGGAGGACCCACACTATTCTCTGGTAGGGGATCACCACACAGTTACTAGAGGAACCACACCTTGGTACAAAAGGGGAGTTCTGACTCTATTAATTCAATCACAATGGGTGACCCACACCCTAGTATGACATGGGTGTACCAACCCCAATCTATAGGAACTACTCACTAGCACAGCAGGGGAGTACCAACCCTTATAGAATAATTTTTATGGAATAACTACACCCTAGAACAATATTGGAGAACCAACACGTTGGATTGTGGACCCAAACCATACTATGATAGGGGAGTACCTACTCTAACTCTCATTGAGTATGGAGGGTCAACATCCTTACATGAAATGGGAGCACTGTCCAAAATTTACAAATGTCTTGGGGAAACATGCACCATAGTCGATCAAAAGAGTAACACTCCTTAAGGAAAGAATCCAAAGGTAATGATCCTGCACCCACATCATGGGGAGTCCCGTCACCACCAAAAAAAGAGTGGTAAGGAAAACAAACACCCTAGTCCATCAGGGGAGTAGCAGTCCTAGAATCCCTATACACGACCACACCGATATACAATATCATCTGAGTACCACTCCACATGTGTCTTGCTCAACTCCCCCCACCTCGTATCATGTACACTGTAACGGAGGCCCCCATAACATTTTACATGAAAAAACTCTCAGGATAAAATGCTCTTAATTTTGAATCTGAGTCCCATAGTATAACATATGAAAGGAGTAAGATTCCCATGTGTTCTCCTAGAAATTCATTGAAAGCACTGGGGCACACACAAAGTGTGATACCACCATAGAACCTAGATGTTTATCTAGTCTTCATTGATTCTAACCCATGTATATGTAAATAGCATGTAAAGGTGGTATACGCCTTGTCTCTCATCACCCGACCCATGGCCACATTCCCCTTCTACATGGATCATCCATCCATGTTCATTAAACAACGTTTATCCCATACTACAAGGTGTGTTCGGAAAAATGGCCACATGCTTGTGTAGTATTTCCCCTGACCGTGTACCGGACCTCAAGTCCAAATACCAGACCCAGTGTCCATGTTCTTTGGCCATGTCTTAATGCATGACCATGTGTTTTTAGACAAATAACCGAACCAATGTCCCATGGTCACACATTCACTTTCACAACATGATATGTAACCCCTATACATGACAGGTAGTCTTGAAGGGTCCTCTTCGCCAAATAGGAATAAATACATAGAGTATTCAAAAAATAAAACAATGTTTAGATAGTAATTCGAGTCACTAATTACCTACAGTCACATGATTCATCCCATTCTTCCACATAATCCACAAATATACTTGATAGGGATCATCTACTAACATATGGGTGTTTTAGAACCTTAAAACAACACATAAAAAAGGGGATAAAGACCAAAAATCTATTCTTCCAACCATGATGGTGGAAAAAATAATCATTGTTTAAAGAATAGTGCCCAGATTGCTTGAGTTCTTGGTTTGGTGATGATCTATGTCGAAAACAAGGATCAAAGACACCACATCATGACTATTCGAAAACATTTTGTTATTTATAATGGGAGATAAGATGGGGGTGATCAAACCTCCTTGGAGGGGAGATTCACATACGAGGGATTAGGGGAGGGATTTTGGTTTTAATAATATTTAGCCCATTTATTCCCCTCTCATCACCACGTCTTTCCAATGGTCTCTGAACGAATCTCTCAGTGCTGATAAACTTAGGCTGAACCTAAGGTAAACATGATGTTCCAGACTCAACTACGATATCCAAAATCTATTCAAAGGATATGAGCATGATTTATTTATGTATCACTTGAAACAAGGCATTTGAGACAGGACATATTTATTATTTTTAATATCATCACATTAAGGATTTCCCCGCCCTAGATTCCAATGTTGACTTTGTGCTTGACCTTGAATGTATTAACTAGAATATTTCAATGACTTTTTGGTCAAAATAATTTCATTACATTCTCCACACTTTAGGTATTTTCATCCGTGAAAAGATATTTCATACACTGAAAGGAACGAACTGAGCTCCCCACATAACACCCACGCCTGCGAGCCCATAAAGTCTTCTTGTGCTATATACAAGCATCAACTCAATTGAACCCCCTAAGATCCAAACAGTATAATGTATACTATCTACTAGGATAACATAATATTAAAATAGAAGGATGTTTTCAAATCTATGAAAATAGAGAAAGAACCAAGCATCACAACCCATCTACAGTCATGGGTCATGCGGAAGACCTCCATGCTAACCTGTCACAGATACTGATAGAGCCCCAACATTCGCATCCACCATTGGATGAATTGTAAAATATAATCCTAAAGAGTTTTTCATTTTGGAAGATGATGAACATGTGAGGGTATTCATGGATGTAAAAGGGTTTCCCAAGAGTAGACACAGGGCCTTACCAGGCCCTCTGTCTGCAAACTTCATCTACAACACAACTTGGCTAAACAAAACACTACCAGACACATTGGTGGAAACCAAATTAATTATGTACTGTAGGAAACCAATTCTAACTACGGAAAAATTTTAGGGTCTATATGTTAGACTAAAAAATGATTCTATGCATGGATCTCACATTTCATGTGACACCAAGAAAAAAAGAGATGATAAGAGAAACTCCACTAGCAAGGCCAAGACCTGCTCTAAAACATCATCACATAACTATACCCTTAGAACACATATATAAAGAAATTAATCCACCAAAAAATGCTATCCATATACCTTCTGGGAAAACAAAACTACATCCACCCAGTGTAAAACTCTTGGTATTACGAATCCCTTCCTCTAAAAGTCCTAAAAATGCACCCTCCTCCTCTGAAGATCTGTGGGATCTATTTGATATGTCATAAAAAATTAGTGTCATCCTATGGTGAAAACCCAGCAATAACTCTATCTATAGGAAATGTGGTAATCCAAGAACATCATCAGAGATGATGTCCTCATATACCTCCACTACTAAGGGAAACTAGAATCTCATAAAATCTACTACACCGGGGGTCCGACTATCGAAGTTGTGATTAATTAGATGAACCATCCAAAACATGAGTCCATAATGTGCTACCTGAGTTTACTTTTCACTGAAAAAGGAAATCCTCATCCCATCACTGGAGATACATCACACCCATTTCCTGAAAAAGTCAATCTGGGCATGAACTATAGTAATCGATTCCAAAAAATACATTGAAAGGCCTCAACGCTTTGACAAAGAGATCCCAACTGAAACCCGTGCCTCCAAGAGTCATGTCACACTATTAGAACCAGTGTGTAATGACAAAGTCTCCTCCAGAATGAGTCTCCAGGAGTCAGGGTCAAGTAAATGGATCAATCGAAACATCAATGTCTCATAGAAAACTTGTGGAATGAAGGTAACAACTAGAACATGTGTCTATGAATATGACAACAAAAATAAAAGAGACAGATCATATCTTAAATATCCCTTGGAGAATTTAGGTTATAATCTACAAACACATTAATATATCCTTGATAGAATCCTCTAGCTCCTTGAGCTGGGTGTGGACCACATGGTGGTGGTGGTTTCTACACCACAAACTGTCGGCCACCTCCTGCTCCACTTCTAGCTCATTCGCCCTGTTCACTACCTTACCAAACTCATTTCTCCAAAGTTTTATCTCTACAATGGAGAATCAAAATATGGATCCCTCTCATCAGTACGATGGGTTATAAAATCTCTAGAGATATTCCCCCAGTCATCGTAAGTGTTACATCGCTTCCCCTATTGATGATCTAATACTCAGTGCTGCACTGGTGCCACAAAACCACATGTCTGAGTCTGGGAATGGGTATTCCTCCAATGCTATGATAATGTCACCTAACATCAACCAGTTACTATAGATGTCTCAGCCTCATGACTACTATTACTGGTCCAATCCATTTTCCCCGCATCCAAGAAACTATCCACCACCAGATCTTGCTCCATCACTCTAGCATAGATGGGACTGCACAGTGGAACCACATATGCCTTAATATCATGATGAAATCCTATATCTAAGGTAAGTTCTCTAAAGAACATGTCTTCAACCATACCTGATGAGCATCACATCAATTTTGGGACCCTCATTTGAAAATAATCCACTGCTATGATAACCTAACATAAGTGAAACATTATTTGAATACAAAATGATTTTAAAGTTGATAGGAAAAACAATTCCATGAAGAGTATCATGAAATACTCCCAAGTGACTATCACCTCATCATGTGATTGTGTCACCAAATTCCAAAATTTCATTGCTGAACCTGGCAGAAGGCTTGATGCTAAGACCACCTTATGATTGGGATGTGTTTTCACTAAGTGGAAGACTCACGTGACAGAATCAAGTAAATCATCTGCTACATAGGTGTCCAGATCACCTCATTACCTCAGAGGTCACTGCCTATGGAACTCGTTTAGCACACTCATCCTGTATGATTCATCAGCCTGAACAGTGGAAAAACCCAACTACCCTATCTGTGGTGGCACCCCGAGAAGACCAGCAGGAGGTAATTCGTCAGAATCTATTCCCTACACTGAAGCATTATCACGGGGAGATTCCTCATCATGATCACATCATAGAATCATTTCTACCTACCATCATGGTGTAATCCTCGAATATAATCAAGTCGCACCACGATCAATGAGTATATATTGGGAGCTGACTCAAGAAGTCCATTAAAACCAAAAATCCTAGTTCAAAATAATGCATGTACAATTTATTTTCTAGTGACTAGTATCATTATGTTGCAAGTCTAAAAGAATGTTATCAGAGTTCATGTGAGTGAATAAGTAAGATACCTCACCAAAAACAGAACCTTTATCATAATAGATGATCTAAAGAAATCATAACATTGTTTCCATGAAACCCAAACCAAGGTCATGACTATATGGTCCCAATGGGGAACCGACCTTCTCTAGTACCACTCTATCATAGACCAACCTGATGGGGGCCAATCCATTACTCCCCAAGACCACATCCAACCGGAAAGGGGCTAGAATATAGCACCTAGAAGGCATATCACTTACATGGGAGTCATTACCAATGTAACAATATGCACTCACACATCTCCAAGATCATAAAATGATGAAATGTAAAAAATAAAAAAGTCAACCAATGCATGAATACATATATATATCCCATAACTAGAGTAAAACAAAAGTACTGAAAGCATAATAGGTGAAAACAACACCCTCCAAAGAAAACTATAACAGTTTCCAACCAACTCCAAAGGGGGGAATCAATATCATCTAGAACATCCAAAAATTTACTCATCCCTGACCTGGTATGCACCTTAGTATCTCCAAGTCACTATGATCCACCTATCGTGGGTCCTTTGTGGACTCTATAGAAAGGTATGTGGTGTGAAAAATACACATAAAATGTTTTGGAAACTCCCATGCTCTGATGAGTATACAAAAAATAAGTAGGCACCCAAAAAACCACAAAATATTAATGGAGAAACTAAAAGGAATATGTTTAATCATCCTAGGCATAACGATACAAAACCGAGAGATAAAATCCATTTCAATCCATCCTAGACTATACATGAAAATTCAGATTGGTCTACAAGGGGTGTAAAACCCAACATGTGATAACACCACAATGACTCCCAAAAAATCACCAAGATATAATTGTCTCAGACTCAATGTCTCATGAGGATCCGACATCATATCCAGTAACAAGGTTCCTAAGCATGTCTCTAAAGGTAACATAAAAAACAAGGAGAACACACTCCATGAGATCAACAATCATATATAGAAACTATTTGAGAGATACATTTCATCAGGGAAAACCCTACCATTACTGATGGTAAATCCGAGAGAACACCCTCCATCCAGAACATCTTACTAGGTCTAGCTCTAGTTCCCAACACTAGAGGTCCTATTATTTTTACCTTGCATCAGATGCATGCTAAAAGAACCCAAGGGATGATATCCTCCCCTCACCACTACACATAATTGAGGGAGCATTACTCTACACTATGCACCACATTCATCCTCCCTAATAAGATAGACCAAAGGGACCCACAACTAACCACTTCCCCAACATTGAGGTAGTATAGCCCCTAACTAACCAATGAATATTGTTTAATTCCTAAAAGTATTGATGATAAACTCAGTCCTTGAATGGAGCATTAAATTTTATCTAGGTTATGTTCTCATTAGGTGGATGGGCCCGCTCCTCATAACTTTCTCAGATAGCTATGGGAGATCCATATCCAATGGAGGACCCACTCTCGAATACTACTTAGATATGGGGGAGTACTACTCTGTAAGTGAGGACCTACACCCTGTTAAAACAGGGGAGTACCACTTCATAGATTGTGGACCCGAAACGTACTCTGGTAGGGGAGTACGGATCAATGACTAGAGGAACCGCACCCTGGTATGATAGGGAGTACCAAATATACCAATTCATTCATTATGGGGGGACTAAAACCTGGTATGATAGGAGAGTACCAACCTCATAATAGAGTACCCACTCCCTGGCATGGAAAGGGCATACCGACTCTTCCAGAACAATGCATACATAGGACCCCCACCCTGTAAGTACAGTAGTGTGCTGACTCTGAGGATAGAGGACTCGTACCGTAGTATGATAGGGGAGTACATACTCATCATATCAATGAGTATGGAGGGACCACTCACTAGCACGATCGTGGGGAACTATCCAAATCATACAAAAGTCTCATGGAAACCCACAACATAGTCCCTCCGTGGAGTAAAAAACCCGGAGGAAACTACTCAAAGATAAAAAACTATCACCGACATCATGGGAAGTCCCATATCTACAATAAACACAACGTTATAGAAAACCCATACCCTAGACCATTAAGAGAGTACCAATTCTAGTTTATCACTACATGAAGCACACCAATCTCAAATATCAGCTCAGTACTAATCCACAAGACTCTTACTCTGTTCCTAACACCTCATATTTCATATTCCATAACAGAGGCCTCCATCGAATTCGATGTGCAAAAAAACTCAGGATAAAGTTCTCATAATATTGAACTCAGTCCCAAAGAAGAAGATACGAACATAATAAGATCCTTGGGATATCTCTTAGAAATACAAGGCCTACACAAGGGAACACATGACATGTGATCCGACCTGAGCACTTGCACCTCTATCTAGTCTAAAATAGAACCAACCAATGTAGGGGTACACATCATGTAAAGTTGGTACACATAGTTCCCTCATCGTCATCCCCTAGCCGTGTTACCCTTATACACAGATCGACCAACCATGTATATTACACCTCATGCATCCCATACTACATGGTGTGTTCAGAAAAAAAGCAACCACCTTCTCATGTAGGTTTTCCAATGTCTGTGTACCTGACCCGATGTCCATTTACCAGATCCCATTTCTGAGTTCTATTGTCATGTTTTAGTTCATGAACATGTGTTTTCACATGGCTAACCCAAGACATGTACCAAGGTAACACGATCTCATGTGCTACACAAGAAATAACCAATAAAAACGGCATATAGTTCTAATGGATCATCTTACCTGAATAGGAATAAATACATAGTGCGTTCACAAAGAAACATTCTGTGTAGATAGTGATTCTAGTCAGGAATTACCAAAAAATCACCTGATTCATCCCATTCTTCCCCAAAATCCACAAAAATACCTAGAATGGATCAATTACAAATATATGGGTTTTATAGAACCCTAAAAAACACATAAAAAAGGGGCTGAGGACCAATCAACTTATCATCGTACGTTGATGGTGAATCTCCAAAGTATTGGTTGATAAAGGGTGCCCAGATCGCTCAGGTTCTCAATCTGATGATTATTTGTGTCGAAAAAAGGGATTAATGACACCTCATTTGGATGATTTGGCATAGGTCCATTATTGCCAAATATAGAGGATGAGAGTCTTGGATCTCCATGGTGGGGAAATGTGTGTATTAGGGTTAGTGGGGGGGATTTAGTTTTTAATAAAGTTAAACACATTAAATCTCCTCTTATTGCCACCTCACCTGAAACGACCTTTGAATTAAACTCCCAGGGTTGGCGGCCTTAGATCACAGCTAGGCTAAACATGATGTTCTACAAACAACCATGATCTCAGAAATCCATTACGATACATAGAATGGGACTTATTTTTGATTCAGGAGAAATTGGGTGGGCATGATAGAATGCCTTTAATATTTTTAATATCGATACGCCAAGGATTCTCGGACCCTGGCTTCCGATGCCGACTCTGCCCTCAGCCCTAGAAATATTCTCTAATATATTCTGAATATATATGGTTCATAACCTATTTAATTAAATTTTTCATTACAAGCAACAATTATTTTAACCTGCATCACACTCAACAATGAGTTTGTCTTGTGTTACACACAATACTCAATTTAGCTTATGTTACATGTAACACTGCTCTTAAATGAAATTTCAAATAAATTAAAAATAATATTATATAATATAAAAGTTATCACATATCCATTAGAATAGTGTATAAGATCCACTTGAAAATAAATAAAATATTTCTCTAAATAATATTATTATCCACAAATTTTGACAATAAATTTTAGTGAATTATCATAGTGATATTAATATATTATATATTAAATCTAATATTTTATATTTATCTTTTGTTTCCTCTAGCCATGAGATAAAAAAAATACAATTTTCACTTAAAAAGGAATTTTTATAAACAATAATGTTCGGTAACATTTTTTGAACATATAATAAACTTATTTTTTTACCATTTTATGAAATTCATTTGAAAAAATAAAATAATTATTTTTTCAAATCATCTTGTAAAAATTATCTTACGGTGAATTTCTGAGAAATTATGAGTATATAAATATTTCAATGAATATTGTAAAATACTATTTTTTAATGAATTTACATTTCATTTAATTTATTTAACAACATAAAAATATTTTTTATGTCGTTTTTAAAATTAATAATATATATATATATATATTTATACAATTTATTTCATTTGAATAAATTATATTTTTAATTTTTTTATATTTATTTCTTCTTTTAAACATTTTCTCATTTGAAAAACAATTTCACATTCTATCCATAAAATTAATTTTAATTTAAAATTTTTCTATTTTTTTTAAATTAAATTTCTAGAAATGGATTAATTAATTTCAATAAGAATAATATATATTATATAACAATGTAAATTCATTTTTTTACCATAATTAATAGTAAAAATAGTAAAAATAGTAAATATTATTTACCTCGTTTAAGGTAAAAATTGGTTTACCTAGGGGTTGAACTCAAAAGTTAAGCAATAAAATTGATCCAAAACATGTCCAATACCTACTGGATGCCTATATTTTACCATATAAATAATAGGTTCTATAATGTGTCGTTTTTTAGCATTTTTTCACGTCACAATCATTTGGAATTTATATTTATTTTAAAATATACAAGTGTTCCACTCGCCACATTTATAAAAGAAAACCCCTTATTCTTTCCTCTTCACACTTCTAAAACCCATTAGATCATCCAATAACAAAAAATTAACTTCCTAACTCCCCAATTGCAATCATATAAATCATATATTTGTCATATATTAATCCTAACAATCATTTCAGTTGAAACCAAAATAATTTCTATGAATAAGAGGTAACACCCCGAATAGAGAATTTTATTTTATTCCATAATTCAACAACATTAACTCTTATTAAACCACATTATAAAATAAACAGAGTATCATACATTTAAATATATTTTGGTATGTTATTGTAATGAACCACAGTAATATTATCTTCTATCAAATGGGATATAAAATCACCCTTTATGTGTTCTGTTGTCAATCACCATACAAATCGATGTTATTAGTTTTCTTTCTACTCCTTTCATGGCTGTATATAATGATGGATTTTATAAAATCCCAAAAACCACACATCATTATTTGATGAAAAAAACCTAGAAATTTCATTTATGTCTTTGATAATGATAAATGTGACACAATATTTTCTATAAAAAGCTATCAACATAAAATAGAAATATTAGACCACATACATACCCTAGGACGTTTTATATTTAGAGTTTTAAATAATTATCACTAACTCTAAACAACATGGATTCATTAACAACTGGGTAAAAATGGAAAAAATAATATCCCACTAAATTCTTTACATATTTAAAACCTCTTATGTGTAACATAAATAAAACCATTCTTCACAGTCCAGAGAAAAGGAACATAAGAAATGTGTCAAATCAATTGCTCATCAAGGGTAAACAAGGGAGATATTAGAGATCATATAACAATAAAATGAGTAAAAGGGTATGTGAACATTCTAACAACATTATAATAACATAACATTCATATAATAGATAAAAATTTTGAATCAAGGAATAAATATTTTTGGTTTATATGTCATGAATCATAAATGAATTAATGAACATGGGTCATGAACACAATATTGGAATAAGATATGGAATTGTGGAACACACATAGGAATATAAAATATTTTCATTAGTGTAAATGGATATTATCCTAAACTATCATAGTGGAATGTGTTCACTCCACAAAACTTCATAACAGTTATGGTTCACTCCCAAAACTATCATATTAGTTAATATGTCTTAGTGAACTGGGTTCAATCCCCATTCTAGTAATGTTTATCTCATAAGATATCAATCTTTACTCAATTAAATTTATGGAGATATTGGTCCCACCTATCATTTCTTATAACATAACTTTAGTGCCTAGTTATAACATAACCATCATCCTTGGTTATAACATAACCATCCCCAAATAATGAAAACTATAAAATTTTGTTCCACATGATTAAAAAATATATAAAATTAGAACCCATTAAATAAAATGGTATTTAAAAAACATCCATCATAGTGTTACCCAATGAAAATAAATGAGTTTCATAAATATTTAATCATTTAAACAAAATATTAACCCTGTAAAGTTAAATACATTCATAAACACAAGACATCATAAATATAATCCATTCACAGAATCAATAAGGATAGTATCCTTGGATCTTATTCCATTTAATGATTATGTAACATCAAAGGATGTCATCATAAATGGAAAATCATATTAAAATATCATTTTCAATATATCTTGAAAAATACATTTATATTTTTAAATAGTTTAACTTTTTAAAAAGAAGAAAATGTAGAAATAAAAACATTTTGGTGGAAAATAATCTTGTAAACTTGTAAATGAAGTTAAAAAGAATCTAAGATTTATGACAACGGGAAATTATGTTCATTCCATATAAGTTGAAAAACATTCCCTTCACACTATAGTATGAAAATTAAAAAATTAAATTTTTGGATAATGATAGTATGATTCCTTTTAAAAAATATTATAAAAAGTAAAACACGTGTAAAATTATATTAAAAAATAGAAAATAGATAAAACTCCTTATTTTTTTAAACCATGGATATGGAAGAGAAATATTTCTCAGTAGAGACATAACCATGAAAATTCCCGAATAATGTTGAGATTATGAAATAAACAATTACAGCTTGGGTATTACATGAATCAAATGCCCCATTGAATAAATAAATTAATAGGGATATTTAGATACCATAATTTTTATTATAATAATCATAAAATGAATTCATGAGTATTATATACACCACACAAAAAAATTGTAGTTTATAAGTCATATGAACCACATAAATAGAAGTGAGATAAAAATCAATAATCTTGAGTCTGATTCATCAGATAAGCTATTTAACTTCACAAATAATAATAATACGTAAATTTATAATTACTTAATAACTATTTTTAGGTTTATAATGAATTTTATATCATTTATTACCATGTTATAATAATTACATAATCATTTATGTTCACATTAAATGTTTATGAGATATTTGGTACATAAGTACAAAATTATTTTTATTGGTTTTATATTATAAAGTAGTTAATTATTAAATAATTTATAGAATAATAAAAATAAAATAATTATATTCTTTATTTCAGAAATATAATTTTTAATCCATCCATTAAATTAGGTTATAAAAAATTAACTATGCCACAATCATGTATATGTTAGGATGTGCATACACATGAGTAATATTTCAATTTGACAACAAATATTATAGCAAAATGTCAGTATTATACTAACATTATATACTAATAATAATATAATATATATAACATATATTTTTTAATTATACATATACATATCATACATGTGCTGTCGTGATGAAAAATGAATTGCATCTCATCTCAGAAGGGTGAGTCCACAAATACGCATAAATGATGCTATAACATTTCAGTGAGTTTAATAGTAAAAACATAATTGATATATTATTTTTTAGAATGATAAATATGAAGAAAAAATAATAATTCTTAATCTTTAATTCCATCAATATAACTATTTTTTAGACACGGGGATGGAAACAAATTACGTGGGCTCATGAAACGATAGTCCTCCATACACAAATATAATGAATTCTTATCACATTTAATAGATGTTGGGTATGGATAAAAGTTATTGTTTTAACATAATAAGATTTCATTATTTGACAGATATTTGGATAATTATATTATAATGGTTGAAGAATATTCAATAGAGGTTAAAGAAGAAATAAAATAGAAATTCTAAATTAAAAACAATACCTTATCAATGGTAAACCTCATTTTAATCATTTTAGACCAACTAAGGATGGGGTTATGCCTAATAAAATACCAGTATAATGAAGGTATAGATTATTTTAAGTCATTTGGGAGTTAATTTTTGAAAAAGAATTTATTTTTTAATGTTTTAATGAGAAGTAGAAGTGAAATTTTATTAGAGAGGGGAATGGAACTCTAGGAATCTCTCTAAATATTAAATAAACATAAATTAATAATCAATTAAAAATTTCTAAAACATTTTTTATTTATAGTTATTGTTATTATAGGTTGAAAAAATATCCTAAAATATTTTTTTACAAGTATGTGTATCATATTTATCATTATCATTTGGTTTTAACCCCATGAAAACATCTTTATAAATTATTTTGCTAATAAGAATTTTTACTCTTTGGGATTTAATATAGTTGCTATAAATGGGAAAAAATCACATAAATGAAACAAAAATGATATTAACAACCATATCATAATAACAGGGATAAAATTAATTTTATTATTAATTTTTTATTACTATTAAAAAATGTTATCTACTATGAAATATAGACAATGACAATATTTAGAACTAATCATTACATTTAATTTAATAATATCTAGATAAAACATATAAATAAATTGAAATATTTTATTATATCCATAAAATTTCATGGTAATAGATAAAATTCATTTTTCATATTATTTTTCTCAAATTTTTTTTATCTTAATATTGTTAACATCGTTTATTTTATGTTTTCATTAATTGAATAATTACCACATCATCATTGTGTAGGAATGTTAGGTAATTATTATTTAACAAAAAATTATTTATAAATTACCATGATTTATATAAATATTATTTATTTGAACATAATATTTATAGTAATACATCAACTTTGGATAACACCATATTAAAACACTACCTTTATTAAAAAAAGAGTGTGAAATTTTTAATATTTCTTTAAAAAATATTACAAAGGACATAATCTTATCAAAGTAGACTTAAAAGGATAAAAAGATGAAATTTTGATGATTATGAATTATATAGAAGAATAAAAAAATTAATAATATTTTACGATAATTTTATAGTTTATGTAATTTTATATTTTATCATTATTTACCTGATTTAGCCTTTTCCATTGTTAGAATAATTACTAATGTCTCAATTCGTATTGAAAAAAATAAAAGGAACCTATTTAGTAAATTTGAAACTACTGATTCCAAATACGGAATATATTTTAAAATATTAAAATTTTAGATGTGTCAATATTTAATTTAAAATTAATCCGACATAAAGCGACGAAGAACAATTTTTCATAAAAATGCTCATTTATAAATTTTAAATTTTTTATACTAATTTTAAAAATAAAATGTATTTAAAAAAATAATTGAATTATTTTATATCATAATGAAATTTTTCTACTTATCAAAATTTTAATTTTACCCTGTAAATATTTAAAATGAAAAATATAATTTTCAATTAAAATTTTTATTTTTAAAATTCGTCAATATTTTTTGAAAATTTACTGAAATTTATTTTAAGATAATATTCATATCATAAATTATATTTTGAATCTTTTTTTTAGAATAAAATTTCTAGATCTTCTAGAAATTAATCATAATATTCACTCATGAAAAATAAGATTTTTTTTTGATTAAAACATATAAATTTTTTATATAAAAAATAAATTTACAAAAAACTGTATGGTGATTTTATATGATTATAGAAATATATTTATATTTCTATATTACTTTAAATTTATTTCATAAAATAGTTTATCCAATTAAGACCATCAAAATTAATTTCTGGGTTATAATGATCATATTTTAATAATATTTCACTATTTATTTGAGCTTTGTGTTGATTATATAGTATGTTATAGTATTTATTTTTATAATATTATGATATTATATTCTACTACTTCAATAAAGTACATGCTAATTTTTTTTTACTTGGACTGAGTTACCATGGATTTAATTTTCAAAATACATTTTTTAAAATCCCATATTATAAAATTGGTTAATAAAACATCCATTTAAAAATGGAGAAAGGGATATATGAATGTTATATAGAGTATCACATACATTGATTCCATGAAAATAAAAAAATGGTTGAAATTGAGAAAAATATATCGAAGAAAAAGATTAATTCCAAGGACTAATATACTATTATAGAGAACATGATCATGAAAAATTTAACCATCACAAAACTGCAAATATATGAGGGGTTTATAGGCCATTAATATATCATAAATAAAATAAAATGGAATTTTTTTCTATTTTAACATAATTTTCATAGATTTTAAGAGTTAGTTTACTTCATAGACTATGAAAATGTAGAAATATACGTATTTGATAGGTATAGTTTCATCCTATAATAAATTTCCCCCAAAACTCTTCTTTTTTATCCAAATGATGAGTATTAAAAATTTATTTTGTATATTTACAATGTAGTAGAATCTACATTTAATAGAATATATAATACAAAAATGAATAATTTTTTCTCCTACCTTTAGGAATTAAAAAATAGTATAAGATAAGTTAATCGTAAAAAAGAATAAACCTCAATATGTAGAAAAAATAATTTCATCTCCAAAATTATATGGTAATAACTAAATTTCATCTTATAAACCTCTGCAAATAACTATCCTTAAGATTAGTAAATATATTTTAGACTAATATTCAGACCCACAAATTATAAGTGTATGATCACTTAGTCTTCCATGAGAAATTTAGTATTTCTCTTCCAAAATGTCTATGTAGTAAACAACAAATATCCATGATACGCTAACCAAATTTGAAAATACCAGAAATCACAATTAATGAACAATAAATTTATATATTCCTTCAAAATAAAATTCAACCATTATTTACTCAATTATTATTCCATAAAATTAATTTAACATTAATCATTCAGGGTACCCAAAATAGTGATTGTTTTCCGAAATAATGTTAATCACTTAAAAACAACTCAATTTCCAATCCCATTATTTTCTATAGGATAATAAATATATTCCCAAAATGAACATAACTTTTATTTATCAAAGTTTTTAAATAAAGAAAAAATTGCAAACTAACCATGACAACACAAAATCCAGTGGTAGGTGATACATCCTTTTCCCCAATTGGTTATGGGTTCAAGACTCGTGGCTTTGTTGGATTCAACAGGATGTCACCTGACCAACGAGTTGTAAATTTTTTCATCTAAAACTATACTAATATAACACATATCACATGTATAAATATTTTATAAATAAACTCAAAAATAATATTAATATATTCAACATTTATGAAATGTTTTAACCTCAAATATTATCTCATACAATTAATTTTACATATAGAAAATGTAATAACCAGTAATTATCACAAAATCAAAGATAATATAAACCCTAAAGTATATAAATAACATTACAATTGTTGTCCAAAAAATTAAAATAAATTACTCCTAAAAAAATAATTCATGTTGAAACTATGGGATACATATACATATCAAAAAAATCATTCACCTCCTTAAATTTCCATCACTTAAAACCTAAAAATGGTTGTCTAGGGATATGATCATATATAAAAACACAAACATATTTTCCCATTATAGTATCCATAAATATTAAAATAAATTTTCCTGAAAAAATCATAATATCCAATGATGCCTAAAAACTATTATAATACCAATTATGACAGACTAAAACCCATACATCTGGATCCAATGGTAAAAAAATGAACTTCATAATTCTGTCATTGGTAGAAATAAATGTGACACAATTTTGTCAATAAATAACTGGCAACATATAAAGGATATATTGGATAACTTATATATCCATAGACCTTTTAGGTTTAGAGTATTCTTCAATTAAGAAAAAATATTAACAACGTGGGTTCATAAATAACATATCTATAAAGAAAAACATCATCACCCAGTAAAATATTTTCATCTATTAATATTTTTAGGTAAAAGATACTTAAAACAATTCATTATTTCATAGAGAAAACAAACATAAAAAAGGGTGAGCTAAATTTCGAAGTAAGGGTAAACAAGTGATATATTAATGATCATATAAGTATAACATGAGAAGAGTGTTAAGATAATTTGAGATTTACTTTTAAAAATCATACCCTTATTGTCATATATAATAATTTCGATTCAAGACATAAATCATTACAGTTCCTATGAAATGTATAATATTTAAATTAATGAACACAATCCATGATCATAAAATGGGAATAATACCGAGAATTGTGGCATACACACAAGCATATAAAATAAAATACATAGTATTGAAGGATTTTTTTCCTAGACTATCATATTATAATGGGTTCACAACCAAAACCATTATTGTAGTCAAGGTTCATTCCCAAGACTATCATGGAGTAACATTTCCCTTACTGAATAGGGTTAATTCCCCATTCCGATCCAATTTTTCTAATATTATATCAATATATACCCAATGCACTGGAATGAGATATTGGTACTACTTGTCATTGGTTATAATGTAACCAACATCATTGGTTATAACATAAACATATTACTTTTTTAATAATGTAACCACAATCACATAATGAAAACCATATGTTCATATCTCTTCTGATTGTTTCTATCACTATACCAGATTGACCTATGCATGTCCACCTAATATCTGACTATTTTACTCCCTCTAAAAAAATCAAAAAAATAAGAAAAAAAATCAATAAATAGGGGAGTGAAGAAATGTACAACTTGTTGGGATATTTAGGTTAGGAGCTCATGGGTAGACTTATATGAATGCTTAAATGAGTTGGTTGTTGAATTTTATTTCCAAGGATGTTGAATAGGTTTTGCGGAATAGAATCTGGTAAGAAGAAAAGATTTTATTGACCTGAATATAATAAATAGATGGTGGAGACTCAATCTTGGATGGTTGGCACACACACACGTCGAGAATTAGTGGCATGGTAGACCCATGAATTTTTTCACTATGATTAGTTTTATGAGTCTTATTGAATTTTGTTTTGAAAAAATTAGTGGGACAATGACAAAAAATTATTGATATTGGCTCTTGATGATATTCTTACATTTCCAAAATTTTCACTGTGGATTGAAAAATATTAATATGAATATCTTGTCAAAAATTTTCAAATACATGATATGATGTTTTTCCCAAGAGTGAAATTGGTTAAGTGTGGGGGAGTTGATAAGAAACAATTTTATTAAATATTGTATTGATTATAAATGATAAAAAGTTCCTCTAATTGTCATAAATATATTTATTTAGAAAATATTTTGGATTGGATCATTTATTTGGAAATTTTATGGAAATTCTAGTGTAACCATTAAACATTAAATGTATTATTTAAAACATAAATAATTTTATTTCAATTAATTGAACATAAAATTTATTAAATGTGTTCCTGATATAATTTTCTACATCGTCCCATTAAGAAATTGTAGCTAAATCATGAATTTGTTTGGTTGAAATGGGCCATGAAATTGAAGTTGGGTTGGAATTGCCATATTGGACATCGGTTTTGTATTGGTGCTATAAAATCTTCATCATTTATTGGAATAGGCCCAAATTTTGAGAGGAGATCGAGGAATCATTTTCTCATGTATCACCCTTCTTTAAGGATAGATGATCTACACGCTTGGTAGTCAAATGGGCGGTGCAATTTGCAATATAAGTGTTTTATGTAAACAACCAATAAAGGCATGGTTTTACAAGGACACCTGTTCTTTTCTAACAAAATCAAACTAAGCTCGAAAATCTCTTAATAAATATTCCACCTTTTATTAATTTATAAATCTTTCTTGTAATTCGGCACATCGCCCAACATCCCAAATAATAGTTTGATACCAATAGCCTACTAACAAGGACATGAATATGATATAACACATGGACGAAATCCAAGGTTCTTCATTGTGTTAAAAGTTCCATGGTATAATTATTTTCATTTATTATCCAAATAAGAATTTAAGCATTTCCTTTTCATTCATTATTCAGAATCCAGGTATTTCTATAGGCCTAAAAATAAATATAAACCCTACAATCCTATAAATGATGATCGATATCAGAGCCTAGGTACCATTCTATGTTTGTAATAATATAAATATTATTTGACTCTATCCTTAGTGAACCACTAAGGGAGACCAAATATCAGTCAGTTCATGTATATAATCAGCCCATTGTGCCAATCCTTTACATTCGTTTAGGATTCCATGTTTAACATGGTCATATGATGATAATCCCACTATGTCCATCATTGGTAGTCTAATAGGCAGTCCATGTATCAAGAAGGTGTGTATAAGTCATTGGACAAATGAGTTCATCCATAGAGTTCAAATATAAACCCATGTGTCACCCAAATAATATAATAAACATTCATTAAATATCAATTAATTATTTCAAAGTCCATCACTGTGATCATTTCACATTAACCTCAAATTAGATTGTTTCTCAAAGGAATGGAAAATCCTAGAAAGTTCAATCTCTTAATTATCTCAGTTGTGAATATCAATTTAAAAGGAACCTCAAGATCAAATATGAAATTTAATTTCCATATCCAATGGACATGTTATTCTATCCCCGATAACTAATTATTTCAAATTATAATTAAAATTCATCATTTAAAATCACTTGGAATGGGGTAAATGTAACATGTAAAATGTGATCAATTCATAAACCACCCATGGTGGTCTATCACATTATGAATCCCACAGAAGGGGTTGTTTTAACAAAACAACCTAAACATTTAATCATTTATAATTATGTCTAATTAATTACAATTGTCATAACTATCAGTTTTAATAAAATAAATAATTTTATTTCAATTGCATCACTCGGATGATTGGATTCATGAAACAATGAAATATATATAATCAATATGACATTAAGGGATAATCATGAGAACACATACCATAGGTCTGCAGTGGAGTGATCATCTAGTATCAGCTTATTATTGGGATAATATTAGAAGAAAAATTTTGAACATAAAGAACCGTGAAAATATGGCATATTAGCTTTTATCTAAAAATTTCAGGAAATTCCTTGGTGAAATAAGAATGAAAAAAAGGTGTTGATTACTTACTGGTGCATATCAAACAAAATGGATTATTCTCTATTTAGTGTTTGGAGAGATAATGAGTTAGAAATTCTATTATTTGGAATTTAAAGAAATATCTCATTATTGAACTACTTTCCATGGGATGAGAATAAACATTACCATAGAGATAAAAACATTTTAAGGAAAAATGGTCATTTTCCATAACGTACTGGGTGGAATGGTATGGCTGCATGATTGACCAAACAGTGTATCGACTGAGCACTCTTCCTTGTTGGGTGGGGAACCAAAAATGGTTAGTTCTCCCATTTTCCCAAATTTTTCATAAACCGTGTCATATTATACTCTCATAAATTATAGAGTCGAACACATGGGTACGAACCAACATCCACATAGATTCCTCAAACTATGGATATCCTCAATCCCTTTTTCTGACACCACAGAGATCCATCACACTATGTGGTCTGGGTGGCAATGGTTGTAATAACCATGTAGACCAATAGTTTTTCTCTGAGAGATGGGTTTGAGGCTCTAATAAAGCCCTCAACACCACAAAAAAACTCTTGAACTCAATGTGTACTCATACTAGTCCATATAAAAGAATTAAAATCCAAATTAAAGAGAATCAAAACTCAAGGAAGAACCATGTTTTAAAAATAAAATCATCTTATATTTGTCCCCTATAAATAGTAGGTATGCACTCTTTTAGGGAATAATTTGTTAATTAAGGTGTCTTCATTAATTAATGAAAAAATAAAACATTTATATTGATGTAGTAATATTAATTAATTTAATTATTCTATATATGAAAGAAACTCTAGAACATGTAAGTATACAAAAACCAAGGAACTGGAGATTATACCTTCTTTTCATACTAGGTCTGGGAATGGAAAATACATAATAATATTAACAATAGTGTTAATTACATCACAAGAAATGATTGTCACCAATCTATAGAATCTAATATCATATTAAAACCATAATCCAATAGTAGAAATGGCCAATTATAGGTAATTTGGGTTTTCCACCATATGGGGGTTAGTTACTCCAAGGTATAGGCTCATTACAAAAGTATGATACACCATAGTCTTTTTTCTAATACCCATTTAGTAAGAAAAATGGAAAACGAGGATGTAATTCAACATTGTGGCACCCTAAAACAAAATATATTATGAAATGACCGGAGATGGTTGGAAACATGACCTCAGGAATGCCACACTATACTCTATGGGTAGCCAACTAGGGGAAGAGGGACAAGGCGGGTCCATGTGGTGGATTTTCCCTCAAGTGTCAATGTGTAATGTAGAGGTAAATAATAATATATTTTGACTAAATAGATTTATAAAATAGAAAAATAACAATAAACATAGAGATAAATATATAGGCGGATGAAAATATAATAGTAGATACAAAAAAATTCTGATGATGATCATGTCATTTAGCTAAAAAATTGCGTACATAGGATAAATGGGTGCTGGAATGATGCACATGCTATAGAAAAATCAAAAGGACAAAACTAAAACATTTATAATCTTGAGAATAAGCTTCATTCTCTTCACTTGAACTCTTTCATAGAAATCATAATAGAATATTAGAAGGTGGATGCATCCCTTTATCTACATATTCATCAATGAAGTATAGTTAAGTACCATAGGCATCCTATGTAGGGTTTGAGATATACTCAGCAGGACACCACCAATGATTCTTAGATCTATCCAATTAGTGAAAAAAAAGATGATTTCTTTTGATAATAAAATGAAGGTAGTAAATAAATAAATTTATTCGATCAGGCGCCTATTTTGATACCCAACCAACTCTATCTCCATCTGAATAAGTTGTTTGTCTCTGAATCGAGGTGACCAATTCAAGTACTCTGTATGGTATAATGGGAAATTATATAGAAGGTATCAATATATAGACCATGCCTATGTTGGTTATTTGTCTCAATAGACGTCTCCTTTTATTGAATGAATTAGATTTCTTGGAAATTTATAAAGAAACATATATTGAATTCAAATATGTATCTACTTAGGCCCCTCCAAGGTGAATTCAAATATGTATCTAAACTATGAATGATTCCATCCAAGGCGGTCTTTTAAAGGAATACCTTATTTCTCCCTAGGAAATATATAATTAAAAAACCCTCCTAGTCCATCTCTGGTGTCTCATTTAAGGGATTTAGTAACACTCATGGCATTCCATAACAATCGAGATACTCATCCCATTCAGGGTGTCTCCCTAAGGGAACTAGTATCACTCATATATATGTAAAGAAAATGTCCAAGGATCTCATCTAAGGAATAGATAGTATTACTCCCGATGTATTTGAAATTCAATTACAATTATATTAATAGAAAATGAAGATCTCACCCAAGGTGAACTATAAATAGAACCCTTTGTATCAACATCAATAGAGTATGAATTTATGGATAATAGTCCATGATTTATATGATTTAAAAGTACATTAAATTAATGTACTTTAGTCAAATAGTCCAAATCATATAATCAAGAAATTCAGTTATGGCATGTAGTGTAGGTCTTAACTAATGGAATAAAATTTCTCTTAATTAAAATAATACTTAAAAATAAAATATTAAAATTTAAATACAAATAAAGATGTGTTTAGACAATTTATTTTTTTGTGATAAAATGTCATTAAGGTAAAGCACACCGATAAGGATGAATCTCATCATGTCAATCAACAAAGGGGATGATTCTACTCCATCTAGGGTCATATTGGGAATTTTAAATCATTCAAAATAACTTATTATCCATTTATGATGGGTCCCGAAAAATCTCCATCTTGGGGAACAATAACACAACATATAAAAAAATAATACAATAGGGAATGAATCAATACACCCTACCATAGGTTTGAATCACTATCCTCCACCAATATCATTCCTTCAATCATTCTAGAGTGAGATAAAATATAAAGATTGATCAATTACACGAAAATAGAGAGAAATTTTATATACCAAAATAGAATAAGATATGGGAATATAAACAAGGAATATAAGATAGAGTAGTATCGAACATACCAAGAGAAATCCAACGCACCTGACAGTGAATGAAACAAAAATCATACGAAGGAGTTATCAGAATCCGAAATTATAGGATAGGAGGCTTACCTTGTGTACGGTATACTCTAAATAGAAGGGAGGAAAACAATTTTAGGATTATAAAACATTTAATGGAAAAATGTAAATTCCCCATAAAAAATAATTCCACACTGTTTGGCCACGTGGTTGGCCAAACAATGCACCAACCATGCACCCTTAACATCCCTAGGACATCGATTTCATGGGATAGGCCAAAAGATATGCTCACTTTGTTCATAACGTGAAGAAAATCCACTCTAATAAATGTTCATAACATTACCCATGAGTGTGGTCTTGATCGCATAGTTACAGACAAAACCTGTGAACCCCGTATACCCTTGGTGACATGCACGGTTGAGTTTTGCATTTATAAATAACCTTGTGACTCATTCAACCTCCTTAAATTCTGGAGCTCCAGGCTTTGATTGTTCCCCATTCTCTCATGAACCAATATTTATCCATTTGAAAAACATATTAGTATAAAAATGGGTGTTTTTAATTGTAACAAAAGATTCAGTACCACTTCGAAACATTGGGTTGAAATAAATCATATTCGATAATTTATTTTTTATTACACCATCTCTAAAATATTGAACTTATTGAATACATGAGTGGGACATTTCCGAATTTTCATTAACTAAAATACTATAAAAGTCATAATCATATCAAAGTGGCCCAAAATTTTCATAAATTCAATGATTTGATTATTATGGAAATGTTATAATTATCAAATAAAATTTACAATAGTTTTAATCTAATTTTATATTCTATATTTTTTAATTTTAATATTAAATTTTCCAATTTACCCTTTATTGTGAAAAAAATATTACTAAGCATACAATTCATATTGATGATAAATAAAAGAATAAATATATAAAAAATTTGAAACACATGATTCCAAATATGATATCAATATTTTAAAATTTAAAACACATAATTGGGAAAATATAATTTAATATTAATCTACAAAAATGTGATGAAAAATGTTTTTATTAAAAAATTACCTTTTTAAAATATTAAATGATTTTATTATAAAATAAAATGTAAAATAAATTTCATGAACCATAATTGAATTATCATAAATAAACATTTACTAATAAATTTTCTGTAATGATCTAAAATATAATTGGTCTTTGTAAAATCATTAACTTAAAAAATAGATTTCAGTATAATTCACTATTTTTCATTATTCATCCTTGTTTTCAAAAACATCAAACAAATTAATCTTAACATAATTTTTTTAATATGAATAATTGAATAAAAAAATGTATAAAAAAATTTATAAATACTTATATGAATGAATTATAAAATTAATTCAAAAAAATGTAAATATTTTTTTTAGAAAACTTCTTTCTATAAGGAAAAAAATTACATTACTAAAAAAATTATATTATTTTTTTGCCAAATTTAAAAAATTTACTTTTAGTTTTAATTTTTTTATTTCATAAATAAATTAATTCTATTCATTCCCACAAATTTTATGGATAGGTTATAGAAGTCATTCTTAAATAATACTATGTTGTTCATTTAAGATCTATGTAGAGAATCATGTACTCAATAAACAAGTTTTTTAAAATCTATGAAGATTATTGATTTATTTTTATATAAGATACTTATGATATTATTATGTATCTTGAATAATTATATCACATTCTCCCTCTTACATTCCATTCCATGAAAATATTATAATGTAGTTGGAGTGTACAACAGACTACCATAATGCAAAGTGATGTGATTTGTCAATAGTTTACAAGGAAGGTAATAAGGACGAGTTTAATGAATACCAGTTTTATATATTACCAAAACATTATTTTGGAATCTGAATATATTTATTTCCTTTAAATATTTCGTTTTAACAGAAAATGGAAACATTGTTCATGCGTATGTATAAACTACCCTCTTTATGAACGGTGTAGTTAATTTTCAATATATAACATTTATAGATCACTATAAAAACATATTTACTAAATAAATATGATATTTATTTCATGGGTAATTATTTTAGATTATATAACTAATTTCATTGTAATTCGACCTAAAATTACCAATGAAAATATACATGATAAACATAGTTGTAATTGCTTGAAATGAGACTTTAACATGTAATTGTATATAAATGGGTATTAAAAGGTGATATGAATATCATATATGGTATTATATAGAAAATTTATTTTTGATAATAGTTTTATAATTAACATATATTTCTATTTTAGGAGGATGATATTTTTACAAATTATGTTGAGACTTATGGTATGGGATTTCTATCTCACTTTTTAATTTTGTGAGACATATTAAATAGTTAACACCTATTTCCATTTTGTAGTGTATATATTTTCTATGAATTTTTTTTATTAATGTTCACCTGAAATTTAATATTATTTACAAATCCATTTGTGGATATCTTTTTCATGGGTTTCATAATTTAAATGTCACCAATGCAGTAAGGGATTTTTATTGAATCATCCTTCCTTGAGAAATATGTAATGTTATGCACCAATATTATTTTATAAGGTGTATATAACACCACTTTGACATGTATAATCATTAAATAATTTTTTATAATTATGTTTTATGTTTTAGTAAATATTATTCCATCAAGGGGATTATAAATCAATGTTACCGAATTGGAAAGGTTTTTATGTTATAATATCATATTTCATCGTGATGGCACATGATTTTTCTTCCAATGATAAAATATTATGACAGATCAATCAAGAGTCTAATGAAATTTTGTATCCTCTGGTTAAGTCATGACTATACATTGTATCCGTTCATTTTCCATTGTTTATATACTCAATAGAAAAAGAAATATTTTTATTAATAATATTCATTATTTATCTGTTCTGTTGGAAACACATTTTCATCCAAAAACATTTTTTCTAATGATGGATGCAAAAATATTTTTTTGCATACTCAAAATTATTTTTTAAGGATACTTCATCAATAGATTTAAATTTTAAAAAATGCATTGAAACGAATCTTCATGTCATTTGGTTGAAAATATTTACTTTCCTATCATCAAAAATGTGACGAGAAACATTGTATTGACTTGTAGGGAATATTCATTATTTATGTCTTCTATGACCATTATATTTTGTGATTCTTTCTTTATAGGTTTTTAGGTATTTTTCTTGAATGTATTTTTAAAATATTTTATATTTTCAAAAGTTTTTTTGAAATAACGATGGTTATTTTCCTCATGATATTCTATAAATGATTTTTAATGATTAATTTATTTGTATCGGTGTTTATTTTCAAAGTAAATTATTTATAATTTTTTTTAATTTATAGTTTTAAAAATTAATTTTCAAAAAACAATTATTTTCCTTAAGAAAATACATCGGTTATATTTCAAAATCATTTTCCATCTTGAATGATGTCTGTTGATGTTAACTATTCCTTAACAGAGATATGATCCAAGTATACCATTCTAATTATTTATCTAAATGGGTTTTTTTAAATGGGATGTTTATGAATATTTTCTCTCATCAATAGGTTACACCATTATGGAATTATCATGGAAATGATTATTTTCTCTAGTTTTGATATGTTGAACTGATTAAATTATAATGAAACATTTCCCATTCCAAAATTATATGATATTATTAAATTTTTATAAAACTAATTTATCTTAATGGGTTATAATATGATGAAGTTTTTTTTTATTTTTTGGAACACATATACAATATTTATTTATGTGAAAGGTTAGACCTATATCTCTCTCCAATACAATGGGTAAATATTTATATCACATGAGATAAACATGAATTAAATAGAGAGTGATCCTAGTTCAATATGGGAATTTATCTAAAATGATGGCCTGGGGTGTGAAGCATGACTACAATGGTGTTTTTGGGAGTGAACAAATTCAAATATGATGGCCTTGGCAATGATCCTTGACTAATATGGAAATGATTTTTCATTCTTTTTTATTTCAAAATTCTATGTCTTAGGAAAAGGTTATTCTATTACGACTCGTTTTGTTTTATTTCCTTACAGTCCTCGCCTTATGAATAGAAAATCCTTATTCCTTGACTCAATATTATAATATTTTAAATGTATGGTATGGATTTAATATGTTAGAATCTCATTTTCCAACCCCTATGCACATATTAGGATTTCATGTCTCCCTTGACTACACTTACTAAGCATCTGAGAAAAAACTTTATTATTTTTCATTTCCCATGGTTATGAAGAATGGTTTTATGCGGGGTTTGTTTGTAAAGATTAATAATAGGTAATATCATTATGGGATATGTTGACGATATTTTACCAAATTAGAATATTGTGTACCCATTCTCAAATTGAACTATACATTTATGACCCTTAGGTCTGTGTTTGTGTCATGAAACAAATATTCATCTAAACTAATATAATATCAATGTATGAAAAGACCAAGGTCACAATAGTTTGTATCTGAGGAATAGATTAGTTAAAAATTAGAAACCAGGATGAGAATTATTTAGTGAGATCTTGAAGTACATGTCTATGGGTATGTTTAAAGATGAGTCATTGTATAGGAATATGTCTTATAATTTTGGTAAAGGATATAGTGGGTGGTATGAACGAAATTAAATACCATTGTTAATATTACATGTTTATGTGGAACTATTATAGAGGTGAGTTCGTGTAACAAATTTGAATTTGTCACATTGAGAAGGACTCAATTGTCACATGGTACAAAACCATGATCCTTTCTTCAAACCTGGTTTGACACTCCCAAGGGACATGATTTCAGTATTCATGAACTCTTTGCGAACCATCACGAAGGATTTTAGTATGGACCATGAATAACCAGTGTAAAAACTGAGGTGTCATAGATTTAAAATAGGGTTCCATGAATTATACATCATTTAGGTGATTTTTATGATAATTTGGTTTCCCACTGTGAATATTATTACCTTTGTAGTTTTATTTGGTTTTAGTTATTTACAATAACCAGAAGGAACTAGATCAATGTTTAAAGTGACATACATTGTGGTGATGAAAAAAATGGGAAGAAGACTATAGTGAAGGATACTTTTATCATTCCCAATCAATTTTCAAAATATACTATTATCAACATCCCTAATGACAAACTCTATGACTCATTGAAAATGATCAAAACATGGTTTTTTGATAGTTCAGTTAGTGGTGACCATTGTGTAAAGATGGTCTATTTTTCTATGTATTTAGAATATGTGAAAAATTACCCTTGTGGATGTCCTGGTGGAATGGGACGATGGTTTGAATATAAAAAAGAATAGAAATTATAAATTAATTATAAAGTAAAATTGAAATGTTTAGTTAATATAATGGATGAGAATAATGGTCTCCCTAAGATATCTTTGACTGTAGAATGTTTCAAATGTAGAAATTATGGGAATATTCATACTAACGTGCTATGAGGAATGATCGTGACGATAATTTTCATGGAGTAATAACTTATAGTTAGAAAAATGATGTTTAGGAGACTAAAAATTAATAATTAATGGTATGGGAAATTTTAATAGTTTTGTTTACGAAAAACATGTGAAGAATGATTAAATTGAACTTGAGGAATTTTAATATATATTTCATATTTCATATTGAATGAAAGTGTTATTAAGGAAAGAGATGATGTATGCTAGTATATAGTGTGGGAAGGTAGTGGGATGACTAAAGTGTTTATGTATTGGAATTTAAGAGATATGTTATATGAATGATGATATATATAAGGACACTTCAATATAATTTTTTCATTAATGATTTTAAAAAATATTTTCAACGGTGTTGATGATCCAGAAATGTTTATTAATGTAAAGGATATGTATTTTTAGGTGAATACAATAACTAAAATGATATTGGTTTTTAGGAAGTGGTGTTTATTTTGGATAATTTCATGAATGATTTTGAAAATATATATATTAAATACTATTTTATACCTTTGAACTGAATAACGATTTGATGATAAGGTGTTTTATGTCATTAATTTTGTATTTCACAGTATATTTGGATTTATGGAATATATTCAAAATATATAATATATTATTTATGGAGTGCTGGAAGAGTAAACATTTGAAATCATGTATATTTTCATTAAGGTTTTATGGTAATTAGAAATATATATTTTTGATTCAATAGAATATATGAACAATTTATTCATGAATTTGGTATGTGACATTAAGAGATTTTTCATGTTTATTGTGTGACTAATGATATTTTAATTTTTAGAAATTTTGTCACGTTCTTTATCAATTTAAAATTTTGTATGTTTCATATGGTTAACCAGTTATGAAATGGTTTAAGATGAACAATGGATTATTTTTTAGAGATTAATGTATTATTTCACCATAGAAATATTTTTTCATATTGTACAACATGTTCTAATAATTCCATTTTTGATAATAACTCTGGAACAAAGGAAATAATTTTCATTATTTTATGTATCTTATTAAACACTATTTATTTGGATATAAAAAATAATTATCAATTCTCAATGAATGTTATGATGTTGATATTGATTGATGAATAAGAAAAGTATGATATTTTTCTTATAAAATATAATGAAATTAGGATATTATATTTTCTTCTGTAAATTCACCAACATTAGGAAATAGATCATGAAATAAAATTTTATCAATTTACAATCATTCTGATGATATTAATATACTTTTTCATACATATTATGATTAGGGATTTGTGTTTGTTGATTATTAGATGGTAATTTAGTTTATTGAGATCATTGAACTCTGCCACCCTCAATCATTATTTGGATGTTACTCTTTGATTCCATGCCCATATCATCACATCCCACTTATATTCACATAATTAGAAAACTAATAAGTTTTTTCTAGATAACATTTGCAGAAAATATTTTTTCTATAGGAAGTTTTATGAATAAATTTTAGGATACACTTTTTCTACACAACCATTTTCAAAATTTAAACCATTATTTACTGAGAATATGTTCAAATTAAGAGTATGAAATTTAATTAAGGGGGTATAATGTAACACCCCAATATTTTTGGAATTTTTTTTCAAAAAAAAATAATTTTTTCTTTTTTCATTTCACATAACACTTATATTTTATTTAATTATATTAAATAGGGATTTTTCACTCATAACACACAATAACGAGTTTATCTTATGTTATAAACAAGGAGAAGAATAAATGAAACATGAAATAATATTAAAATATATTTTTATTATATATTTGACCACCATGAAATTATAATAGAAATATGAATTATATTAATTGAATTATGAAGATATATTCTTTAATAATTTATATAAATTTAAATCATTTGTGACCCAATTCGAAATGAAATTTTGAACCAATTGAAAATAATGGAAATTTCATTCTAGAAAAACTATTTTAATTGATAAAATAGAAAAATAATATTTGGTGATTTATATTAATGAATTATTTATTTTTTATGTCTTATTTTATTTTTAAACTAATATTATGTGGATTCTAGGTATGAGATAAAATAAATCCAAATTTACCCTTAAAATGTATTTTTTCTAAAAAAGAATAATTGTCACATTTTTTTATTTAAATTAGAATTATGTTATTGTAATTTTAAATAATTTAATTGGGAAATTATTTTTTTTATTTTTAAATCATCCTTTATAAATTATCTCAAGTTTAATTTATAATAATTTTTTGAGAAGTTAAATATTTTTTTGTACAATGAAAATTAATGGTTTTTATTAAGACTTATCATTACTTTTTAGAGAATTTTAAAACATAAAAAATGTTTTAGATGGTTTTCAAATTATAATTATTAAAAAAAATTATCTATTAATACAATTAATAAATTTTTAATTAATTTATCCTTGATTGATTATATAAATACTTTTTTATCTTTTAATCATTTTATCTTTGGAAAATTGATTTTTCTTGGCCTTTAGGAGATAAGATATAAATTAAATGTTTCAACAAATATGAATGGAATTTATAAAATTTGATTCAATATTTAGAATTAGAATAATTTAAATTACATAATAATTCAATATTATTTTTTAATGACAAAGATTAGTAAAAATAGTTAATATTATATTTTGTAGTTAAGGAAAAAATTGGATTACAGGGGTGTTAAACTATATCTTTAAGGATTAAAAATGTCCCAGATCATATAAACCATCCATTTAATGGTAATATTTAAAATTTTACTCTAATATGTTATATAATAGTCCATTTTGGATCATTTTCTCATTTTTCAAATGTGGTGACAATATTTCCTTTACAAAAATTATTACTGTGTGACTCACCACACTTATAAATGGCCATCCCTTCTCCTTTCCTCTTCAAACATCATGAAATTTTTTTTAAGACAAGACATACCCAAAACATATACTTAATTCACTATTATCATCCTATAATCAACATTATCATCATTAATTAAACATATAAATAATTTTTCACAATCCAAAAGAATTTGTATATAGAATATTTAACACCCCCAATAAAGTATCATATTTTATTTCTTATTCAACATCATTCTATTTTTATTAATCAATGAAGATATAATAAATTCATAATAATAAATATAAATATTTTTTTGTAATTTTCATAACCTTGAACCATATCTTCTTCTATCGAATAGGATATAGAACCATCATTCGTTTGTACCACGAACTACAACCTCGTGAACCAATGTTATTTGATTTACATATACACCCCTCACACTTGGATAAAATGTTGTATTTATTGTTTATATTTAATATTAATGATATTATTACTCTTCAATAATTATTGCATCACTTGTAAATTCTTATTTTCCGTTATGTGGGAATATGAAAACATAAATCATGTGTTGGATTGACCAACTCAGGCGGTGATGTGAATTTTTTAACTCTTTACATAAAAGGTAAAATGAAGGGGCTGAATGTGAATATGTTTAATATATGAAATAAAAATTATTCTATAATGTTAATAAATTATTTACCTTTCCTTATTTATTTTCACTTAAAAAATGGAATCATCGTTTATGTGTACGTATGACGTTCCATCTCCTTGAACATTGTATTTTATTTTCTATATATAACATTTATGGAGTATTTTAATTAAATATAAAGAAATATATATATAATTTTTAAATAATATATGAAATTATGGAGACTATGAAATGACAATAAATTTACTAGAAACTAAAATAAAAAATCAAACAGACATTAAAAATTGAGTATTTATTGACTAAAACATGATGTTACTTTGAAATTGTTAATAAACAAATAATAAATAGTCATAAATAAATCATATAGTGGATAATATATATAATTAAATTTCATTAATAAATTTTTTAAAATTTTATATTTATTAAAACAGATGTTCCAATGTGCGGGATGGATGTAGACACTTATGGCATGAGACTATATCTAACTTTTTTACATTTGTGAGACACATTCTGTATTCATAACATTTTTTGGGTGTGTGTAAGGAACAAAAATTTATTTTATGATAAATATAGTGAAAAAATTTTGAATTTTAATATATTTTTTTTTTGAATCACTCTTCAACAAGGTTTGTGGTTCAAAATTTACCAAATTAGTAAGGGATTTTTGTCTCAATTTTCTTTCATTGATAAATATGTTATGTTATGTCCCTATCTTCATTTATAAGGGGTATATACAAACCATTTTTCATGTTATATCATGATTTTATTTTTTATCAGGATTTTTTATTTTTTATTTATGAATATTTCTTCAGGGGAATTGGAATTTGATGTCAGGAAAGCTCTCATGAATTAATGTTACAGTCTCATCATATATCAACTTTGCTTAGGATTAAGGTTTCAATGATGAAATATTATGATATATCTTACATTGAAATCATTGCAATTATTATCGAAATATTTTTTCTTTAGAATACATGTTTCCCTTAATAGTCCTCTCTTTTTTACATAATATACCATTATACTATTTTTTTTAAAAATCATAGTTATTTCTCTGTTTGGTGGAAGACCCATTTTTCTTCTAAATACATTTTTTGAATAATTGTTTTTATCATTTTCTGTAATATTTATCGATGAAAAGTTCACCCCTTTTTAACTTATGAAAAAATGTTATTAAATGAATCCTCATGTAATTTTCCAAATAATGACCATTTGACTTTTAGTGGAATTTATAAATGAATAAACATTTTAACCTGAAAGGCATGAATATAATTTCTCACCATAATTACCATTATTTATTTTAAGATTCCTTTACATATTTACATGTTTATTTTAAATGAATATTATTTATAAAATGTTCAATATTTTAGTAAATTTTCTTCCAATCAGAAAGAATGTTTTCCTCAATAATGTTTTATTTGATTGATAAAGCATCCTTTATATGATTAAATTTTTATTTTAAACTAAAAGGATTTAT
This sequence comes from Viscum album, assembly GCA_963277665.1. Taxonomy (NCBI): domain Eukaryota; kingdom Viridiplantae; phylum Streptophyta; class Magnoliopsida; order Santalales; family Viscaceae; genus Viscum; species Viscum album. The sequence goes on along the minus strand of OY728127.1, from coordinate 392,959,806 downwards.
GAAATATTTTATCAAAAAAAAAAATTCACAATGTTATTTTCAATGAAATATATTTTCATAAAAATGATTTAAATTATATTTCAAAATAATATCTCATCTATGACAATAGCCATTGATGTTACAAAATCTTCCCTAGGGATATGATCCATTGATAACATTTTTATTATATCTTTGAATGTTTTTTTAATATCACATGATGTTTATGAAACTTATTTCTCATCTCGGGGATACGCCATTAGGTAATTCTTATGAAACCCCATTATATATATGGCTTATTATATGCTGAAATGATTATGAAAACAATATCTTTTCTACAGTTTTTGATATGAGTAATGTTTTATGAAACCCATTTCCATTCATGGATTATGATATGATGAATAGTTTGTCATCATGTTGCTCATATATATGTTTTTTACTATGTGATGGGTGGGGCATACATCTCCCACCAATGAATTAGGTAATGATTTTTAATCAGATGAGATTGATTGGAATGGAAGGGGAAGTGAACAGGGTTCAGTGTGGGTCTATGTCTACTATGATGGTATTGGTAGTGAAATTTGACATCTATAATGGTTTTCTAAGTGAGACCATTCCACTATGATATCCTTAGTATAATTCTGTGACTACTAAGGAATTGATTGTTTATAGTTTAGTGTGTCTTATAATTCTATGCCTTATGAAAATTCCATTCTCTAATGGATCATATTATTTCATTTATTTATGATCAATTCCTTACCAACCGATAATAATTATTCGGTGATTCAATAATATGATATTTGATATGCATTGCATGGTTTTAAAAATTTATACTCGCGATCTCATACATCTATTCTCATGTTATGCTTTTGTATCTCCCTCTTTACCATTACTAATCATCTGAGTTCAAGCTTTGTTATTTTTTTCCTTTACCTAGCCTTTGATTAATCTATTTGAGTAGGGTTTATTTGTGAATATTAGTAATGGAGAATGATCAATATGGGAGAGGTTGAAGATATTTCAACAAATTAGATTATTATGTATGTAGACTCAAAATGTAATATACCTATATAATAATCAATGATGAATTTTTGAAATTAAATTTAAAATTAATATAAAAATGTGTAATACCAATTTATGAAAATCCTTCGGCCACTATAGTTCATAGCATGGAAAATAATCTTATTTCAATGTTTTTATAATCACTAGAAGATCTCAGGATTTAGTTTTTCAAATGATGGGATTCATGATGCTGAAAAATGTGGTGTCATTTCATATTTGATGAAGCCTAATGTTAAATTAATATAATCTCATGATCTATCATTTTTATAACCTCTATGTCTTGCATGATTCCCATATATAAAAAATCATACTAAAAAATGTTATAATTCTATACGCTTTATTTTATTATCATCCACAAAATCATTCATACTCATGAAAATATTTCATCGATGTAAGAAGAAGATGAAATCTTTTATGTTTAGTGATTTATTAGGTAGTCATACTCATGGGCTGATCACTCTATATTTCTAAAGTGTTTTTAATGGGAAACATGATACATAAATTAAAGGAATACACATGCGAGAGATTAGGATGAAGAAGATATGCTTATATTTATTGGATGGTTCACATTGGTGGCATCAAATAGCTGATATATAACAATATATTTTTAATGTAGATGAAAATGTGGCTAAAAATTAATATCCCACATTAGGGATCACTGTGTACTAGTGCCACTAAATCTGAAATATCATTTCCATTGTATGTCTGAGCTGGTACTTGGGTAAACACCCCATTTCACAATGGACACTCTATCATGGGGGTGTGATGACCCAATTTCTCCCATATATTACAACATGCATCCTAATGTCTATATGATATGATTTTCACACATTTTTTTCTACAATCATTCACTTCCTACAAGAATGTCTTCCTATCCTTGTGTAGGTTCCCATGTGGTTGTGCCACAACTCTCATATGTGGTTGAGCTAGCTCTCGAAGGATTCCTTGATTGACCAAATTTTTAAAATGTTCCATATGATATATATAAAAGACATCTAAAGTAGTACTTATAATAACTCTATCCGTATAATTTATTACTAAGACCAAAACAACAAAAATAAATATTCATGAAAAAATATTAATATATTTGAATAATGATCAATTAAATCAAAAAATACATCCTCAAAAAAATATTATTATATAATTTCAAATGGCCTTGAACTCATTTAAGTAATAAGAAATTTTAAATAAATACTTCAAATCAATATTATCATGGTAATCCATATTTAAATGATAAAAAAATAATATTCATCTTAACACATGTGATTAAAAATGAATAATAATTCAAAAAATGTCAAAGTTGACATAGAGACTTCTATTTACAAATGATCATCCGATGAATACACACTTTTTTTAATATTTATAATAATCGTCAGATTATTTCAATAATGGATAATTAATTTTATCAATTATTAAATAATCCATAACAATTATCAAAGCATAATCATCAACCATAGTTTATTTCTATCTTTATCATTCGATGATTAAGAAAAAATCACTGGGGAAATCAACATAAATTTTCTTTTAATTATTATTATATACTACAAAATGTAAAACCATACTCATAAACCAAACATATAAGATTTTTGGATATGGGATATAAAATAAAAAACATTCAACCATTGATTGATTATATAATATTAAAATTATATTAGAATGAGGTTGTGATAAATTATTTTTTTAATTGGATAAAAAAATTCAATACATATAGAACAACTACAGAAAGTGACACCCATATATTTCAGGGAATATATTCCCCTCAATGTCTACCGTACCCATTGTAATATATTTTTGAACATTAATTTCTACTAAATTTAAATAAAACAGTTTCGGAAAACATGATTTTGTTAAATTATGTATGGTGAAATTTTCAGTGATTTATATCTATTATCACCCACACCTCTCCCTTAGATGATATGTATAAGTTATAATATCTATTTACAAATTCTGAAAAATAACAAAATCCAAAATATGATGAAAGGGTTTAGATTTATGAAGAACATAATTCAATCACTGAACTAATTATTCTCCACGATGGTCATGATTCTCACATGATTCAAATTTCTATTGAAACATACATTGCATGGACATTTAATATTATAAAGAAACATTATGATAATGATTCATGTCTTTTACAATTTATTTTATAAGCAAACACATGTATAATTAACTATAAAATGTTTGAATTGAGCTATATCCTTTAATAAATAGAAAAAAAATGTGAAACATAAGTTATAGTCAAGACAATCAAAAAAAATATAATAGTTCAATAGAACCTTCCAAGTGTACCTTTACCTCCCCAATTTCACAATTAAATTTATTAATGTTATAGTTTCTTATAGATAAAATGTTCAAAAATAAAAATATAAATTATATTTAATTTCACAAACCAATGCTTGGATAGTCCATTAAAAAATGACTGGTCATGATAATGAAAATGAAATATTTATGAATGAATGGCTTAAAGGCAAGTTTCTGAAAGTATACATGAGGTACATTTTCATAATTTTTGTGTCATATTTTTTATCTACAAAGTATATTATATTTTAAAATATATCATATTTTCTAATGCTATATAAATCATACAAATGGAAAAAATTATACATTGTGGAGAAAAATATGGACTCATGCGTCCTTAAGAAACACCTAAAAAATACATCAATTGAAGAATCAGATATTCATATTTGAAAAATCCCTTGGGACACAATATTTGGAAATATGAAAATAGAAAAAAATCTCTTATTAATAAGAACAACACTAGGGTAAAAATTTATTATATAATCATATAAAATATATTTTCATTTTTTGGATTAATTGGAAGCTCAATCCTATCATTTTAATACTCTAATGATATTTTCTTCGATCGAATTCATCAATTTCTGATAAATTGTCCACACATGATTTCCATTTTAAATTTAAAATAATAAAAATTCAATATTAAAAAAATAAATTTCAAATAATATATAATATATTATTTTTTAACAATAATTATTGATAATCTAATGGTGTTTATAAATAAAGGAAACCATGGAATCAGAATGAATAATACACCCAATAAGAATATAAATTTTTTTAACCTTTAATATATTATGGTAAATATAACAATATATCACCATCAAAACATATATTAGATAAAATTTATCTATTTTATCAATGTTTACACACATTCCAAAATAGATTAATCATATCAAGTAAATTTATCACATTTTAACAATTTATAAATGATATTATATTCCATCAAAAAACATATATCCCAAAATGGTTATTATATAATATAATTATAAATTTATTTTCAATAATTATTAATCAATATTCTATCTATATTTTTATATTATTACACATACTATTAACTATAAACCTATTGAAACAAAGAAATAAACTATTTTTTGAATAATTTTTTAGGTTTCATGTCATCAGAATTCATACAGACATCATGATGTTGTGATTTTCTGTTTCATTTTTGTAAATTTTCATTCTTTAGAAAGGTCCTGGAAGTGTAAGGAACCCCAAAATTTTATCAATGGATTATTTCATCTAATAATATTGTCAAATAATATAAATAAATAAAAATATAAAAATTAATAAAATAAAATCATTATAAATAAAGAAATAATAAAATAAGATGCATTTCTTGAAGATAAAGAACCTATACTGATTAAATAGTAACTTGACCCTTGAAATAGTAACGTGAAAAATATGAATATAAAACCATATAATAGAATTGTAAAATAAAAAATAAAAGTATTTATTAATTTTAGACATCATATAAATGAAACTAAGACACAATTATATCATATTATGACTAAATAAATTGTTTACAAATTATTAATTAAGTGTTGATATTTTTTTATAAAAATAGGGTTCATTTTCAAATATAGAATTAATATAATGTTTGAGAAGAAAATTTATTTAAAAAAATGTATACATAAATTAATATTTTTCTATTTTATGATAATTTTATAATTTTATGAGATCTTAATTAATTATTCTAAGTGTTAAATAATTTTGTTAATATTTTAAAATGTGTATTTTCCATGTAAATAATGATTTTTATTAAAAATATAATTTATAATATTTAGAAAAATATTTTTAAAAATTGGATTTTATTTTTAAAATATACTTGTCAGAAAATGGTTTCGGTGTATTTTTGGGATTTTTCTAAACTACTTGAGTTTTTTGTGAATGTTAAAATATGATCCTTTATGATAAATGATATATACATGAATTATGGAGTCATATATAATTAATAGATAATTTATCCCAAAAATGTAAAACTATAATTCATTATTTTAATATTTCCTTCTTGTAATTATCAATCTATTCATTATATTGTGGAAAAACAATAAACTAATGAATAAAATAATGAGAAATACCCCCTATTCCCCTATAAATACCACCCCTCACAACCTTTTCTTCTCATACCTCTCACGCTTTGAGTTGTATCCAAAATTTACCTCAAATATTTGACTAAGCTGTTATCCCAAATCAAGGATCCTTTTGTATCAAAAAAATTCAAATACCAACACCCATAAGGAGGTTCTCATGAAGAAGGAATAATGAGGTAAACACCCCTTTATTTTATTTTATTTTCATTCCATATTCTTTTATTTTCTTATTTTCTCCTCATTTACGCTCATAAAAATGTTAAGATTACTCCATTAACGTAAATATACTATAATTTTATTATTCTAATGGAATAATCCATCATTATTCATTTCCCATCCCCTTTTTTTCAAAAAAGGAAACATCTTTTTTGATGTGTTATTTTATCACATTCAAGGACAATAATGTTTTTCTATTTTCATTCCCTCATTCAATACTAATTAGAAAAAATTTATTGTCATAAAAAAAATATAATATATTCATTATATCCTACTTAATGTCCTTAAATCAATATACGTACATAATATTAATTAAAAAAAACAAAACTTGTTCTTTATGATTGAAAAAACACCAAAATAATCAAAACGGTTATCATTAGCGTCTTATATAATGATTTATCCTCACCCAAATTAAAAAGTGACTTATATAACCATTTCATATTCTAGATTTTAATTTATAAAATATAACTTCAATTCAGGTTAACAATTTTCCTTTTACATGATTTTCCGTACATGTATACAAGTAACAAAGCATGAGAAACTGGGAATGAAACAATCCCAAACAATGAAATTGTATCCTATAACTCATCCAAATGGAAATAAATATAGTGAATAAAATTATAATAAATTACATAAATTTAGAAAATTTTATTAATTTATTAATTATGTGATTTAATTTTATTATACAAGACATTAATATCCAGTGCAATATACTTTTGAACATAAGATAATGGATTCTTCCCGAACCTCTTTTTTTCCTTTGGGTTACTCAATATCACTCTTTAACCAAATTTAATTATTATTTATTTTAATGTACATATTATAAATTATGTTTATATGTTTTATAATCAAGAATTGAGATCATATTATTCTTCATTGAAAGGTGTGTACATGTTTTAGAAAGGTTCCATTCTCAAAATTTCCTGATTAGTAAACCCAATTAAAGGGATGTTCCCAACTTCTTACCCATATTAATTTACACTCAATAATGTAATTAAACCAAAATTATTATTTTTTAAATCACTAATATTATCAGAAATAATTATATTGTTCCAATTATTGTTTTATAGAAATGTTATTCCATTTTCTTTATTAAATACTCCTTAATATTTTTCTTAAACCACACTATGAAGTTTTATTTATAAATATTCTTAAAAAATATTTGATTTATGTTTTCACTCTAATTTGATGTAAATTATCATGATCAATGCCTATTTTACCTTATAAATTTTCATGAATGATTTAAATACATTATTTTTTAGACACTATTATGATATTCCCATTTTTGTGCGATTGTCATGATTAGGATAACCAATTCCTTCCATGGGTTACCTGTATTTTTATGTTTGATTCCTTATGTATGATTATTCTTGTGGAACCTATATTCATGAAAATTTAATTATAGGAGATCCTAGATAGTTCTCAAATTCATTTGATGATGTCTACTCTCACGAGATTTCATGTGGGGGAAATGGAGTAATCCTGATTTTTTTGGGACATTGTCCCCCCATGTCTAGGTTGCTAGCATAGAATCATGTTTATGTCATGTTATATGTTATAATCACATTTCTATGTTGTCATTTTATATGATCCAATGTTATAAATGTTATTATTAGTTATTTTAATTCATTTTACATGACTTTATGTTATCATGTTAAACATTCTAACCCATGTTCTATGTATTTTCCATTTTTTATTTCCATTGGTGTGGTTTTAAGATCATCCCTTTTGTTCAGAAATTCCCTAGGTTATACAATGCAGATATAAAGACTCAAATGAATTTGGGTGATCCTTATGAAGAACAAATAAAATAATATTTTATTTTGGTTTAATGATGCTCAATTATGTTCCTAATATTTAAAATGCTAGACATTACGATCCTTGCCTATTAATTTGATGTTAAATTATGCTCCAAATAGTGTAATAATGTGTGTAAAAGGCAAGGGATGATTTATGAAGTGTTGTTTTATATTATATTGATTTTGTTAATTTTCTTATCATTTTAAATTTATGTCATTGTGTGAGACATTAGAATCAAAAGGTTTCTTTCCTTATAGGAATAATGTCATGAATTAAACCTATTAGTTCCCTTTCGTGGACCATAGTGAAGATAATATTAAACCAAAAAACCTACCTCTAATTGGAAATGTGTTGGTGATAAGAAATGAGGGTAGAAAATATGAACATATGTGGGAAAACACACTCAAATAAATTTAAATAATAAATAACCACCAATAAATACTATAAATATTATACTTAATCGATTCATAGTATATGATATGTTATAAAATATAAAAACAAAATTGGGAATTTATCACAATCGCGACCATAAACATTTATATCTCATGAATAACCTCCAGGAGGCCGTAACACCCAACTCAATCACCAACACCCTATTTTGTACATGATATATATATTTATATATACATATACATATATGGGTGATCATACACATCCACTCAATAGAATACTCTTAAAAATATCCAATGAAAATGTAGAAGAAGCATATTAAAACCCTATTTAATAATCAAAGAAAACAACTTATCAAATAAAAAGGTGAACTATATTTTAATACTCACGATGGTAAACTCACCAAACATCATATAGAATAAATAAATCTAATAAATATACATGTATATAACAAGGGTACCCTGCTATAACATTCTAACTTAACAAACCACCCTACACCCTAACCCTTTATATTATTGGGCCCCAATCTCCCCTATAACTCATTTTTCACTTCCATGAAAATAAAACACAATCACATCAACCTATGAAATTAAATAACCATATAATCAAATAAAAATACTAAGATTCTTCCACCATAAAACCCAATCCTTTACAATCTAGCACTCCCTCATCCTAGATAAATCAATTTTCACTTCCCAAAAAATAAATCACAACCACATCCAAATAATCAATAACATATCCATTTAATCATATTAAAATAATGAGAACCATAATAGACCCTGAAATTATACACTATACCATAATTCATTAAATCCCATGAATATGTACACCTTCAATAACCATGAGAATTATTTATAAGACAAATGTAAATGTTGTAATCTTATGAAACTCCAACCCTTATATACAAGTATTTCATAACTACGTTGAATTAAATTACCTATAATAACATACCCAATAAATATAACCCACCCATACCTGAAATTGTCTACCTAGAAACTATGTATTGAATAGAGATTTGGGGTGAGTGAGTTTTCATCCATATGTTACATCGATAAACTATATTATTGGAATACACTATGATCCCAATGAAAAATAGGGGCCTTGGAAACTCCAACCTGATCGATCATGGAGAGTGAGTAACAAGATAACAAAAAAAATACCACCAATATATAGAGAACTACCATTCCCTGTACTCATTTTAAGTTAATAATTCCATGTGAATACCCATCTACTATCACTAAGGACTAGTATTACATTGAACATACAAGTATGATGGTTCTGTCTTTCATAAATTTATAATTAATTAATGATAATTTAAATGAATTATATCATTATACTATATTGATATTTATATTAATCATGAAGTCTCGAATATTACATTTATTAAATTTTTTCATTTATTTTCAATTATTTATTCATTTAATTAATAGTCTATATGTTTCGTCACAAAGAAACATTTATATAACTAATAATATTCATTTATTCCCAATGGGTTCTGAGAACTAAAGTGAAATCATTTTGTAATTTAAAAATCATATAAAAAAATAATGAAAATAATAGTTCTCTTACTCTGATCCATCTGTCCAAAAACAACATTATAATTTTTCCATATTATACACACTAACCGTCATCAACGACAAAAATTCACCAATAAAAAATAGTATCAACATAGAAAGACCACAACCATACTAACCAAACATTATTGGATTTTACTGAAAACAATATCAAGCATAATAAATTTATATATTGAAATTGATGTATGCTCATCTACATTATTTTATTATTTGAAATTAATATTTATTTAAAAAAATCATGTAGACTATTAAAACAAATGTATGAACTCATGCTAAAATAATTTATTTAATTTCAAAAAAAAAATTAGACATATAATTGGTTGAGTTAAATAATTACATAAGATTAGTATTCAAAAATCAGAAAATATATAATAACAACACTAATGTAGTTTTAAATGTACTAATAATTTCCATTAAATAATGCATACTATATCATGCAATTTGATTAAAATAGAATACAATGCAGAAATAATATTTATTAATTTGAAAACATTTTGTTTCTTATTTATTTTTAAAAATTATATATATACATGAAAACAACAATATATCACAAATAATAATAACAAAATGTTTTGAAAATAACATGTAGAAACTAGAATAATTTTTTATTTTCATCTAAGAAATGTTAATATCTCATTAATTTCATATATTTCATTTTATAATCTTGTTATATTTTTTCTCAAATATATAATAAAATAAAATAAAATAATAATGAATCAATATTTAATGATGAAAATGATAAGATATGTTTATATATACTTTACCTAATTATAAGCCATAACATAGTCATTTGACTTGAGAGGGGAGATAGGTTTTTACCACTAGGAAATTTTTTGGTAACTCATTACTAGATTTTAGTAGATTATATATCTTGAGTCTAATATATAAGAATGATCAATTTTTAGTAAGAATATAAATGGTCTTGTCTCTAGTCATATAGGTTTAAGAATAAAAGAGTCAAAAAAGGAGGGGAGACCCAAATGTTATGTTTTAGATATGAAAATATGGGTAGACATAACTATTCAAAATTCATATAATTCCATCTTTTCTTTGATTGTGAAAATAGAAGTAAACAAAGATTTTGAATTTTAAATTTCTAGATGCTTGAACCATTTTGTGGTTTCCCCTAAATGTGTTCCCATTTCGAAGAATTATAACTTTTATAACATGTAATTTAAATTGAGCATAATTATATTTCACCACATTATAAAATATAATTTTCCTTAAAACATGGTAAAAATCAATAGGGTTACGGGTTTTTATTTATGTTTCAAATTTACCATTTTGATGATTTATGATTGATAATGGAATTATAAATTTTAAATTAGGATTCTAGATTAAGAAACAATTATTTCAAATGAAAAAATGAATCTTACATAAACAATTGGTGGTAGTTTGTGAATAAATGTTAGAGAATGTTGGTTTTATAAATTACTTGTTGAGTAAGATTGATAACAATGATTTTTAAATTAATTTTTGATGATAAAATCCATATAAAAAATACTAAAAATAATATATATTTATACATATGGGAAGTAAATATTGTATAATGTGAGAAATGTATTCTACTTAACATATCCATTGTATAAGAATCAATAGTAAGTCGTATGAGATTAATTATAGAACATATAAACAACATAAGAAGAGTGATTTAAAGAATTATATCACATATAAATAACTCCTAGAAGTATTTCCATGTTAGATTAAACATATTCGTGCATGAGAATAATTGGTTCTAAATATAATTCCTTCAAAATGAGAATGTTATGTATATTTAGGTTGAAATTAAAAAAATTACTATTTTAAATTCATTAATGTAGATGAAAAATGTTAGTATTTAACACCCAATAAAATGAAAAATAAAAAGGATGTGTTAATAATATACCATAGCATTACTTCATATACATTTAAAATTATTCTTTTCACTAAAATGAAAAACGAAACGCAAGAAGGAATGTAAATATGGGCACGTAAAATAAATACACTATGAGATACATCTTATACAAGGATCATTCCTTTAATAGATAACAACCCACATAAAATACATAAGATGCATAAAAAACTCAAAATCATCCATCATCAAAACAAACAAGACAATTCCATTCATATCATCTCAAAAAATAAAAAATACAATAATTTTGGATATTAAATAATCATTTCCGTCTTATATTCCCAAACTGGACTATGTTAAAACACCCAATTTTTATAAGAAATGAAAAAAATTAACAGCACACCTATAATTTTTTTTCCTAATTATTCTATATCTAAAAAGGTTGTTCCTTGAACATCACCTTATTTTTATCATCCAAATCTATCAGGTCAATGTCATGGAAATCATCAGGAAGATACCAAATAATGAGTGACATAATGAAAATATAACGGTTCAAGTTATTTTTGGGATCATGATAACTGATATAAAATTTCACCCACATGATCAGACACTTCAAATAAAATATAAAATTTAGGAAAAATTTGACTCCTAATTGAATTTTACATTGAAACCACATCACCTCCCACATCCTGGTATATTTTTCAATGATGTGGGAATCCTAGTGAAAATATCTAGGAAACTGGGAAGAATGAAATAATTCATGGGTTTAGTTTTTTTGTTAGGTAAATTCTAACTAATAGAAAACTATTACGACATATTCCAAAACCTTGAATTTCATATCAAATTAAAGATAAATATTTCCACCTTTACTAATACATCACTACAAATGATAAAGACATGACTTTAAAAGTAAAAAACATCTATCATTAAATTCTAAAGGACTCATCTGATGATAATTATAGTACTTATGATGCTTTGGGGTACCATTAATAACTATTGAAACTCCAAAAACATCTATATCATTCACATCACCAATACTAGTATTATAATAGATAACTCCTAACCATATTTCAGTGAAATATTGATCAAAACTGTAAGCCATATGGTATATTAAATAGGGCCATGCCAAAGGTAGAGTGGTAGCCATTATGTTATGAATACCTGAACATTGGTAGATGCTTCCCCTCTTAACTAATGAAATATAAAACACATACACACAAAATATAAACCAATTCTATAATAATATACACTTTTTGATTATCCTTTTTGGGATAAAATGTAGTTTTGAGGAGTAGTTGGGAGAAAAATTATTTTTGGAGACATTTCCACATATGAGAGGTAAAAAATGGGTCATAATATGAAATGATCATATTTGGAATCCCATGGAGCCTCACAATATACTCTAGATTCTGAATCTCTTGGAAACTAACTAATATCAAATCCTTATCCACCAATAAATGATATAATTTCATCAAGAGGTCTAAAATGATGCAAATAACGTCATTCCAATCTGGGTATTGAGGTAAAATTCCCAATTGGAATATAAGGATAATTTGTTTCCATATATAAGACCAAACATACTGATAAAAACTCACCAACTAATAACTTTATCCCAAACCCAAAAAATCAGCACTTAAAGGAATGATACATCACATACACACTATGTTATAATTACATGGGTGAGCTATAGAACTCATAAAGAAACACATCATGTAATACTAAATGAATTAAGAGATTACAATGGGGAAATTATTCAATTTAATAATCCTAAAACCATATCTCATGGGGATCACCAAAAAATAAAAGATCCTATAAAATGATAACCATAAAATCTCACACCTGAGTTGAATCCAAATATTTCACCTTGGATGAGGACACAATCCTTTGTTAGAGATTACATATAATAAAAACATCCCTAATATCAATGTAAGATGATGAAAGTTCCTATATTACTATCTAATCATCAATATACACTAAAAAAATAATCTGGATGTTTTCCAATTTAATAAATTAGCAAGAAGATTCAGTTTCCCTGATATACAAATATTCCTAAATTCAGAGTCCTGTAATTTTTTTTTCCACCACTACTATCACAAATTTAAAATTAATATGGATAAGATATATATCATACCCTTAGGAACCATTAAAACCATTAATATGTTATCAGTTACATAATGCCACAATTACTTCAAGGAAAACAAAATAATTGAAATCAATAGATTAGGGGTAGCATAGTTATGTTTGGGGAGTTGTAACTACTAAGAAAAATAAGAGATAACCTATCACAGCTTCATCAGAATACAACCCAATACATACCATGAAGAATAATAACAAACCTAAAAATTACACATTTCACTTAAAAAGGGAGAATAAGATCATTGAACCCAAATAGAAAATTTCACTATAAGCACGGTTCGATATCCATAGTCTACAAAACTATGGTCTTAGGTCATCCTATTCCCTCATTAAACGTTAAACCATGGATGAATATAGATTAATGATGTTATTGATGATGATTGTGGCTATAATCCCATATTTTGAGTCCCAATGACCATAGTATAAATTGTCTATAGAAATTGGCAGACACAAGAACCAATTATTGATATGTTATATGAATGAGAGAAACATGAGAAAGGACTATGTCAATTGTTTGTGTTAACCTTGGAATTAGTTTTTCCTATTTCTATGAACCACTTATACTATGTACAGAGATACATCAACTACAAGGTTCTATGTAAATAGTGTAATTAGGGGCACCTATAACCATATCCCAATGGGACTCTGGCTATATAGGTGAAATATGATTAACTATGACCATATTCTAGGTCATTCTGGGTGATTGAGTCTTCTTATAGCCCTACTTTACATTAGCTATGACCATAAATACAAAAATTATATAATTAAATGTTAACTAAATAATATTTTTAATTATATATATATATATATATATATCAGTATATTTATATGTATGAAATGTGTTGTAGTTATGTCGTAAAACATCAGGGAAATCACTCGTTAGTTATAAGAACAAACCTATATTGAATACAATTTTAACAACATTTGTGGGCTATAACCATATTCAGAAAATGAGGTCATAGGAAAAGACATATGTCATGCATGATAACACCCACTAAGACTAAAACCATGGTGATATCTAATCACCAACAATTTTAAATATCAAATCCATGGTTCATGACCACACCCATCCCAATGGTATGGCCACCGTTCAACCTGAACCATTTTTATTGACAATGTGAATGAAGCAATCACCCTTGGGATATAAATCCCCAATGATAGACTATTTTCATGGTTTGGAAATATTTACATAGTTTAGATCATAGAAATAGCCAATTTTTTGAGGTTTTTCTAACATATCCTTTAGATAGTCACGGTCATCCAGGAATTGGCCAATCCATGTAAAGGTTAAATAAATCATGGTCAATGAATTTTGATAAGTATCAACCCAAGAAAATTTGAACCTGATCCTCTAGTAATATACAATAAGGCCATGTAAACAATAAACCATGATATAATTCTTAGTAGATACCAAAGAAATGATTACGTTGATTTTTGTTGAATTCACAACTACTACCCAATGAGACATGACATGTCCCAAGATATAATCTTCATGAAACCCGACCATAATCAATGATAAATTCACAAATCGGTTATGAATATTAAAAAAACATTTAATGGATAAAATGATCCTTATTCACATTATTAGTCACATAATACATGTGAATTTCATTAATGAACACAACTAAAAATTGGTTAATGAAATAATGGAAGATGAAATTTATTAGTACCATGAAAATAACTACTGTGTTAAGTAAATTGAATAGATTTAATTCAGTTTCATAGTGTCTATAATTAAATTTGATGATATTATTTGTAATATATTCATCCTTACCTTTAATATGATGATTTATTGTCCCTAGATTTGTCTTAGAGAACCAAATACCATCATTAAGAAGATCAAATTAATCATCAATCTCATTAATAGTGAAATTGTTATTTATTTTTACCTAATTAAGCAACATATAAATAATACAAAGTCATAGAATATTTCCAAAATATTAACTAATACAAAAAGAACACTTCAATATGACACACTGGTCAAATAAAACCACTCCATTGAAGGACATCAATTTAGATCCACACCTCTTGCAACATGGAAGATAGAATCCAATATAAGGAAACCAATAATAAATAGTCACCTAGTTGTAAAAATATTTTGAACATGATCCCACATCTGAGGAGTAGCATCATAACCTCATCCAGAAAGGAATTAAGAGACTATTATAATTCCCTAGGAAAACTTATCATCTAATCCTCTACTGAACTCTGTGTAAGCTTACCCATCATGGAATATAAGGAAACATCATGACTCTTCCATATTTGATGACCTTTCTCATCGAAGAGAAAAACATGATCACCCGAAACAACATAGAGGATATACCACCTCTAAAATAAATCCATTGAATATTTCACATTATCTATCCAATCCATGTATTGGATAACATCATACATCTATATTTTAAACAAATGAAGTGTTCCAATGATTGATTGTTCCTTTAAATTATCTCACAGTCTCAACACAAAACATATAGTCTTGGATAAAAATCAATTAGAATAACATCGAGGAAACTTGACGCCTCTCCACATCAATTCCCTATGAAATGTATAGGGGTGGGACTAATGAAGGAGTGCACAACTTATAAATGAAATATTTCATATGAACATTATAAACTAAATAAAATGGTACATCACAAGATAAATGGACGACCTTGCCCAAGAACGAAAAAAACATGCATATAACTATATCATGATCCATAACCACACTAGACTAGATATAAACAACAATCTTATAAACTCTCCACATAAAATAAATATATTGGGGATACCCTCAACATGAACTTCATCCTCATTATAGTCTTATGTTGTAATGACATGAAATATATGAATTTTTATTCTATATTAATACTATATTCAATAGATTGTAACACTCATAACACCAAACTAAAATGAGTAATGGAATGCATATTATTAAACATAATAATAATTATAAATAATCTTGTAAATATAAAAAATTATAAAAAATTATAAAATATTGAAAAAAATGATTATGAATAGTTATATATTTAAAAAAGTGTTTTTCAATAAAGTAATTTACATTATATATACTACAATTTCATTTATAAATTAAATTTATAAATATAATAATTATAATTTTACATATTTAAATTGAATTTTTAATTTTAAATAAAATAATAATCTTCTTTATGATTTTTTATATTTTTCAAAGACAATTAATTTTTATATGAATAGTGAACAAACAGATTTTTCTAATACCGTCACTTTTATGAAAATATCATAATAAAATAATGAAATAAAATTTATTGAAAACAATACCAATAAAAAATTATTTTTTTTTTGAAGTAAAATAAATTATGTAAAAATATATGTAAAATTTATAAAATCCATGTTTAATGGATTGAAATTTATGTGTTATTTAACACTAAAAACTATTTTTATTTTCATAAATTAAAATTTAGTTATCAGAAATACTAGAAACAGAATAAAAATATATTTCATTCATATTTGATATCATCATTTTCATATTATTACTAAAACATCAATTTTATTTTAGTCATAAAAGTATGATTGTTAATATTAATGTTAATGATCGTTATAATGGGGAAAGATTTACTTTGAAGAATTGTTTTACTACTTTTATGAAATATTTTACTAATAATTTATATTGATATATTTTATATAAAAGGTATGATATGATTTTTTTTCCATGTGTAAAAATATATTACCACTAACTTAATTTGTAATTAATTCTATATATGATTAAGTTTACTTAATGCCGAAAAAAACATTTCTCTACAAAATAATTTCTCGATATATTTAAAGTGTTCATTTAAATGAAATTTTTTTATTTTTAATAAATTTAATTTGATTATTCATGAGATAATTTTTTATTCATTACATTCTAATTTGGTAATATTGATTAACTTTTCATTTTTGTGAAACAAGTATTACTATGTTCACAATTAGTTTCCAAGGTAAAAAAAGGAAAAAAATGTTAAAACCTAATGGTGAATGACTCAAAAATAGTTTATGACATGTGTATAAATGATAGTTAGTGGGTTTATCTACCTTATTCCAAAAAAACACTTTTTATCACCTCTGTATAATTTTACCCCAAAATGGTGTGATCTAATTATTGAAATGTAATGGATATTCACAGAAGTTCCCTTTTCTCAAATTATAAAAGGATAGAAATTTCATCAACTCATACCACAACGATTAAATAGAATTTAATCACAATAAAATTATATTTTGATCCTCCTATAATATTATACCAATTTCATAAGACTCTAGTACAAATATTTATCCCATTCACTTCATTTTCATGGAGACATTCAAGATAAAGTTCGAGGTCCCAAGGTGCATATTAGTAAATTCTTATACTTATCTTCATAATAATTATATTCAAAACATTTAATAAAAATATTATTATATTAATTATTTTTAATTATTATATATAATTTTAATTATATTAATGCAACAAACATTATTAATTCATTCCCATACACCTATAAAATAAGAAGAACATCGATCAATTGTATGTTAAATTTAACACCTCCATGAAGAAAAATATTCTATTTTTCAAAAAATCCCATCACCACTGGTTATAAGTGTGAAATTGAAGAATAAATGTTAATTATATAATATAATTATGAATATAAAAAAAATTACAAAACACCTTTTGTCCCTCTCATTCATAGGGAAATGAAAATGTCAACCCCGTGTTGTACGGAATATCGCCACCATGAAGTAACATATCATATTTTTCTTCTAGTTTATTTGTTATGTTATAATATATATTTTAATATGATAGAAAATTAAAAAATTAAACAATATCTGTATTATTATTTAAAAATTATTTTATTCCAAAAATAAACTGCATTCATAACTAAACACCTCCATTAATAATGATATGTACTGGTTTGGATTTGTCAAACATCCAACTTGAACAATACAATAAAATAATATCGTGGCTGTCTTTGGTAACTTAATTAAAATATATATAATATAATTATGTATATAATTATTTTATTTTATTTTTGTAATACTAAATTAAAATTTAAAATTATTTATTAAGATACAACTGTAATTTTTTTTGAAATCATGAAAACAACCATGTTTATACTTTTATCCACAATATCATTAAAAAAAATATCATTGATTAGAATTATATATTTATAATGTATCAGAATATTTTAATTAAGGTACCTTGAATAATATGTTATTGATTAAATCTAGTATAATAATGATGAAAAACACTACAATTAAGAAACAAGTTCAAATCAATCCATATTACTCACCCTCAATATTGGAAATAAATAATAAATAAATAGTGTACATGTTGAGAATAATTATAATGGATGTTTAGTAATGTGGATATATTATTAAATTTTTTTAAATTGGAAATTAATATAGTTATTTTTATATATGATATTCAAAATATTTATTGGAAGTCAAGAATTAAGGTAAGCATTTATTTGTCTTAATATCATATACATGATAAATGTTTTGTATTTCACACCACCATTTCCTTATATAATGGATAAAATACCCCATTACGTTAAATTATAATTAATATCCTTAATTTGAATGTGTTTTACATTCCATTTCATGGTATCCTTCTTATGATCATTGATTCGTATGTTACCATTACCATAAGGGGTTTCGGTAACTCAAATCCCTTGGTTGAGTTGTCATGTGACTTCTGGAACATATTTATTTAATGTTTTTTAGATTCCCCCATGATATTATGTTTCATGTTAATATTTATTTCACTATATAGAAAATGAAAATTATGATTATGATTTTCCACTTTGATGAATTTCTTCCCCATAAAAAGTTTGTCAATGTTAAGAATAATTCTCCGCATCTTTAACGATGGTTTTGAATTCTTATGTACATTTTATTTTCTCATAACATTATATTTTGTAATTGGTAGCCCAATTATTTTTTATATACAAACATATTATTATTTCCCATATCCTCTTTTAAAACTGATGTTTTTATACTTTTTACTATGGGGGCGTTTCGATAAATTTATTTATAAATATAAAAATTGTTTTCTAATTTTTCAAGATAAAATGTTTTATATACCACTCCATGATTATTCTTTATAAAGATTATATATCATAAAATATTTTTTAATGAATTTTATATTTAAAATAATGTTTTTGTTTTTGTAAAAGTCACTTCACCCTTTTAATTCACTTATGTAATACTTAAGGATCCATTATTAATTATTCTTCTTAAAAGTAAATGTATTGACATTGTGTTAAATTAATATTTTTAAAACCATTATGTCATTTTAATGTACCATTATTGAATCATATTTTTATATTTAAATAATTTTCAATGTTTTTCAATACACATATTAAAAATTTCCATCGCAATGTGACCATAAATTCATATTTTAGGGAAACAATAATTGCATTTATAAAGCAACTCTTTTTCTATTTCCCTTCCATTTTTATATTTATCTATAAGGGCCTCAATTCAATGGAAGACATTTTTCATGAACCAAAATATAAATTTACTATTGATATATTTTTTTGGATGATTGAAATTTTAGTATCAACCAATTATGATATTGATTTTAATTTTGTATGTACCATCTGAAAATGATTTGAAAATCATTTTTCATTCCATGGGTTCTTTATGATATAAATTTTTATTTAAAGTGTCCCACACTGTAGGTATTGTTGATGACTGAGATATTATATCACCTTTTGAGTAATTGGTTAAGGATTAATATCTCATGATATATTGATGTTATGTGTGGATATTTTTTTGTTCATAATAAGAAGTGTTGGTTTTTTTGTACACTATGGGAAGAAGGGACATTAAATTTATTCACCAAGGAAGAATGGACATTTCATTTACTCACAACATTAAGCATGGAAATTAATTTGGATGAAGAAATGAACTTTTTTAATTATTTTAATTAACAACATGTAACGCTAATATAATGTTTTCTAGTAATTTTAGTATTTTTATATTATAATTTTGAGAAAAATTTCATTGTTATGATATGTTTCATGTTCATGGTCTATTTCTATGTCAATTCACTATGATAATTATCCATGGTTAATATCTGTCATCTCATGATTCCACACTATATTTACATGGAATGTGTTTTTTCACATGTGATTACATTTCCTTATATGATGATTTATAGATAAATATAACTGTAAAAAAAATTTAAATAGAATTTAACCCCAAATAGTATTTTCTTGTATTATTACAATCTATCCTTTTATAAAATATGGATAAATTTTACCTTACTATGTATTTGAGCCCACCCATTTTTAATATTTATATTCCCATGGTTAGGAAGATGAGTATAACCAACAAGAAGTGTAGAAGGGAGTCTTGTGTGGATTTATTTGTGGGAAAAGTTCATATGATCTGACATTTTAGTTACCTTTTTAAGTGTTACTCAATTGAACTAAACTGAAATGTTCTTCCAGTTATGATATAATTTGACGGGATTTAAAAATAATGTTGAATATGTGCATTCTCATCATGAATCATCTCTCTTGATAAGAATGTATGTTTGTAATATTATTTGTTTTAGTAATAGAACCAATTGTGTGGGAATGGGATGCCTTAATTGGCTTCAATGGAGTTCATAGTTATTTATAACCACTAAATTAGTTGATTATTATTATGATATAAATACATAATAAAAATCTAGGGATAAGCCTAGTGATATTTCTATTTATAGGACAACATCCGAAAATTTTGGTAATGTAGTGATTATGTCGTTATCTTAGGTATTACACCCATTTAATAAAACTACATGAGGGTGTAGGCTCTATAAAAAATGGACATATATGTAGTAACCCTAAAAGATTAGATTTGGTACTAACTCAATTTTTACATGGTGGATGGAAAGAGGTCTAACTTTACCCCTCTAATGGAAGTATTTAAGGGATATGATAAGATTAATTCAAATTATATCTAATAAATAATTATAAATATTTTTATAATGATGCTAAATAATTTGGTTTGAGAACCTAATATTAAAATGATTAATGATAACAAAGAATTGAAGAAAAAGAGTCATATATTGACTTGAATATATCATAAGATAGATATTATTATTTCATAGGTAAATTTATCTTTAGAT
This sequence comes from Viscum album, assembly GCA_963277665.1. Classification (NCBI taxonomy): domain Eukaryota; kingdom Viridiplantae; phylum Streptophyta; class Magnoliopsida; order Santalales; family Viscaceae; genus Viscum; species Viscum album. The sequence goes on along the minus strand of OY728127.1, from coordinate 392,938,347 downwards.
TAATGTTTTCATATTCATGTTTCTGATATTTTCCTAACCATTTTTGGGTTAGGATTTTATGAAAATATGATAATGAAAAAAATGTTTACAAATGTATGTATATAGAAAGCACTATTTCATATAACCAATTAAGTAGGTATATTTAATTGTTGAGATTTTTTGAATATTCCTAATATAAAAGAAAAAATAGACCTTCCTAGCCTTACCTAAGGTAGTGTGGTTGATTTCTTAATAGAAAATAAATACTGATACTCTTTTCTATTTTCCTTAATGAGTGACTTTTATCAAGGATATTCTATTATATCCAAAAAAATACAAGGTCAATATGAAACATTAATGGATTTTTCCTCATTGGTTAATCTTTAATGGGTTGGAAAGATATATGATGTGGTATCAATAATCTTGATACCAACATTATATTTTTGGGGATAACTATTTAAGAACTCATGATTATGGGATATATAAAACTATGGGTTAAATGGATGATTTATTTTTAGATAGGTGTGTTAGTTTTTATTGATAACCATTAAGTGATTATTGATTTATTAAAAAAATTATACATGATACTTTAAGTGATGTTTATATAATTTTGTGGATTGTGATATAATTAGACCATTGTGTAACCTTTTTAACTAGTGATTAATACCATTTTAGTGTTAAATAACATGTTAATTTCATGAATAAAATATGTTTTAATTCCTTAGTGATTCTATGGTTTTAGTGAAGGTAGAGTTTTGATAATATATGATTAAGCTATGTAAATACATAAGTATATGATTATATGGATGATTAATTTTCTTTAAGGAAGGACATGTAATGTGATATAAAATAAGAGAGTAATGTAGATGTCATTTTTTGAAGTTATATCTTAATAGTAATGTATATTAAGAAAACCCATACAAACATTAATTATTGAGTAATCATCATTATTGAAATAGTGAAACTTATATATGGGGGTAGAATGTAATGACTCAATATTTTGGAGCATATTTTTTTCTAAATTAATAATTTTTTTGATAGATTTACCAACATGAATCACTCAAATAAAAGGATATGTTAAATATTTCATATTATTAAGATAAAAAATAATAAAAATTAGTGTAGATTAAAAATATTTCAATCACTTTTAAATTTATACAATATAGGTTTTATAACACATAATTTTTAAAAATGATATATTCTAACATAGTCCCTTTTTCATTTTATATATTGAATTTTAATTGAGAATTTAATATGAAAAATATAGAATTTAAAATTTATAAAATTAACTTCATATTTCAATTCATTATAATGTAATTTTACAAAGGTGTATTTTTGATATTTCTCTATAATAATTTTTTTTATCGGCCATAAAAAATTGGATTTAGCTAATAGAATCACTTTTATGATAATATCATAATAAATAAATAAATTAAAAACAATATTACGTTTTTGTATATAAAAATATGTATAACGTAAAATAAATCATTTAAAAACACTTTGGGATTTTAGAAACCAATGTTTATCATTACAAAACATTAGGAATATTTTACTCTAACAAATTCTTCTGTATATAAATATTAAAAAATTTCCTTTCATAACATAGGTAAAATAAATATTAAAAAATGAATTCACAATTTTATATAAACATGTTCATATTATAAATTAAGATATAATTTATTTTTGTTATAAAATTATGATTTCAAATATCATAATTTTCGACCATGAAATCTGTTAACAAGTTATTTTTAAGGAACCTTTTATTTCTATTGTGTATTTTGAATATATTTAATTGACAAGATATACATTATATTAATAAAAATATATAGTATTTTATAATTTTCAAAAATATTTTATCAAAGTGTTAATTATAAATTTATGTTAAATAATATTAAGAACACATAATTGTGGAAGAAACACTTTTAAAAAATTCAATTAATCTTTATATTAAATGTTTTAATTTAAAAGTTAATTTGATTAATATAATAGTTAAATTAGATTAAATTGGTTTCATATTTAGGTCTATAGCACCAAAATATTTTAATATTACTTTTTTTTATATTTATTAAAACAAATATTAGTTAATTAATAAATCATTACCTAGGTAAAAATAAAAATGGTGATATGTAAAACCCTATTTCGAAATGATTTGAAAAAAAATGAAAACATGTGATAAAATATGATATAGAAGTTTTATCAGTCTTATCCCATCCCTAAATACATAATGTATCACCTGTGAATCTATTCACACTTGAATAGAATTATTAAATTACTGAAAAATAATGGGTTCTCAAAGAAGTTCCCATTTCTTCACATATATAAAGGTAACATTTCCATCACTTCATGAAGCACATATTCCTTCAAATTTATTCATTATACTCTACCATTTTTCTATTCATAGAAACCTACATAAATTTCATAAGAACCGTGTCTCAATTATTATTCCCAATCCCTCATTTCCATGTAGATGTTTTTACTTCCCAAAAAATTAAAAAACTAAAATAATTTTGATCATGTGTACGGGAAAATTACCGCCTCCAATAAGAAACATTTTTTTGTTTTTCCCCACAAAAAATATTATCATCTTATAAGTATTTAATTTATGAATAAACTTGAAAAATAAAATATAATTATTATTATTATGGTATAATTTATAAATCACCACATTTCCTTCTCATTCTTTGATAAATTAGAATTCTAACCATACATTGTTCAGAGAACCATGTCTATGAAGTATTGTATCCGATTTTTCATATTGTTATTTTATTATTTTTTTAAAAAAAATTAAAAATAATTTAAAACCATAAAAATATATAAATAATATAATTATGGAAATATAATAATGGTATAATTTAATAAAATAACCATTCATAACCACACTCATCCATTAATTATGGTATCTCATGTTTGGGTTGTCCAAAACATCTACAGGAAAATTTATATAGAAATATATCATGGATTAATATTATAACATTTTTAATATAGATAAATGTAATAAATAATTAAATATATATTTTATTTTTTTTCAATAATGGGAAATTTAATGTTAATGTAATTAATTAAGATACCATCGTTCGTCTGTTTAAAATCACTGAAACATTTTTTTCACAAATTTTTTACAAAAGAACAATAACTATAAATATCATAAGATGAAATTATATATTTAGAAAATATAATGAATCATAAATTTAGATACCTTGAATGGTGTGAAAATGATTAAATTTCAGATAATAAGAAAAAATACCTCCATTTCGAAACTAGTTCAAAACGATCAAGATTACTGACACTCGATATAGAAAATATATAATAAAAAACAATATAAATGTAATGAATAATGATTAATGATGTTGATAAATGTTTATATTTATTAATATACTATATGAATATTTTATTAAGATATTTTTAATATATATAAGATTCATTTACATTATTGTATGTTATTAATTATGTTAGGGTTTTCTTTGTATCGTCATCAAATCAATGAGACATGTTTGAACTTTTGCACTATCATTTCTACAATTTGGTATGCTAACAACCCCATTAGCTTAATTTATAATTAATATATTTTATTTAATGATATATCGATGCCTATTTTCGGGCATCAATCTTATGTTCATTGATTTTTATGTTACCATTATTGTAAGGGATTTTGTTTACTCAACTAACTTGGTTGAGTAATAATGTGTTTTCATGAAATTATTTATTATAATATTGGTTACTTGCTACATAATATTTTATTTTAGGTCACTTTTCTTTCAAATTGAAGATTTTTTTAAACCATCCACCCCAATGGATGTCTTCCACCTAAAAATTATATCACTGTTAAGAATAATTTCATCATATCAAATAGCGGTCTCACCTCTAGGCCATGTAATACATACGCCTTCCAGTAGGAAACAAACATTACGTATAACATAGACTAACAATTTGGAACTGCTCAAACAAAACATTTTCATCATGAAATTAGCTATCCACCATCGCATGGCTGTTTTCCTAGGCTATCCCATGCGTGCACAGGCATGTTTCGATGGCAGGTTCCATACCCTCTAATTATTATAATCTGTGTAGATTCTGTTATGGTGAAATCTCCTTGCTCATCCTCCATAGAGCTAGTTCCTTGTAGGTTGGTTGGTTTGCATCTGCACTTATAGTGTCCTGAAAGCCATGAGGTGGTCAGAAGGACTTACTGGCCCGATGGATTGGGTTTCTCAAAGGCCCTAAAGGACTTTGGGACCAAATTGGTGGCTCGAAGGCCTAAACGGTTGAATATTCCATACTACTACAGTGTCAAACAGTGTCCCTATGGTTCCCTCTATTCTACATTCTACAATACTGCATCATCCTGCAACAGTACAAGCTACAATACTACTACAGTACGCCTAGAAATTATTCCATGGTCTTGATTAGATCATGGGTCTCCTGGATGAACATAAGAGTCCTCACCAATTGGGCCGAGGCTCGTGTAATACTGTACAAATTTTCATTCCCACAAATGTTATTCATTATAAATAGAAACCTAAATACGTTTCATCCAATTTAACATCATATTTACCTTATCAAATTTTAAAAAATTTGTTGTTTTACCATTTTTATAATTCGGGGTTTCAACCTTGGAATTTCAAAAAGTTCTAACATTTTACATCCTTTACAAATAAATTTTTTAAGCATCCACTCCACATTCCTTATTAATACAATTTATTTATATTCAAATAATTATCATTGTAAATTATTTTTAAATTAAATGTTTTCAAAAATATAGAGATCGTGTTTTGGAAATATTTGTGTCATTTTCCAAGATCTAATATTGATTAATATTTTACAAATTAAAAATTTTCAATGTCTTTTCACATAATCATTTCGAAGACTTGATTTCCTTTTCAAGGATAAAATATTTAAATATCCTTTTAAATATAATTCTCGTAAAAATATTTTCTATTCAAATGTTAACAAATATAATTTTCAAATAAATCGTAACTATATATATAATTTTAAAGATAAAATTGATTTTTGAAAAACTTGTTTATGAATTTTTACAGTTTTCCATTTATCTTTAAATATCGTTTTTCCTTAGAATATATTTATCAGGAACCAACATATAAATTTAATTTTCAAAAAATATTTTTATGTAAATAAATGTTATTATCAACCAATTACATTGCTGGGATCAATTTTTGTGATACCATTTGGCATTTTTTTAAAACATATTTTAATTCCACTGGTTCTTCATGATATATTTATTGCTTTCAAGTAGAACTCAAATATATTTATGATTTGAAGTTGTGGTTATATATCACCATCTAATGAATTGATTAATGATTTATATCAATGTAGGTAATTATATTGATCATGGTAATTTTATTTTTTAACAATAAAAAGAATTTTTTTTTGTTTAGAATTAGAAGTGTGAATATTTTATTTTTCACAACTAGAAGCGTGGACCTTTTTTTGTTCCACATATTAAATGTGTATATTTGTTCTTTCATAACATTATTGTGGAATTTTTATATTCATAACTTGATGTATATATATTTGGATCAAAAATTTATAATTTTCATATGTTAATTTTTGTTCCAATATTAATTATTATGATATTTTTCTCGGCCTTGGTTTATTTACAAGTAATATTCCTATTATTAAACTCAATGGATATTTTTTATGTTATCATGATTCCACAAATTTCTTTGAAGGTATACGATGGTTCATATGAGATATCATTTCCTTATATAGTGATTTATATACAACTATTATAATACCATGTTATTTTTAATATGAAATTTCTCTCTTACCCTTTTTTTCACTTATTATTCTGTTCATACCCTTGATAACACGTGGACTAGTTTTTCCTTACTAATAATTAGATCCCAACTATTTCTTATATTTCCATTCCCTTGGTTATAAATATGAATGTAACCTATGAGGCTTATATAAGTGATCTTATTATTGTATGATTAATGATAAATATTTACATGTTTTGTAGAATATGTTTCTTATGTAACTCATCATCAATGAAACTAAATGAAAACGTTCTCCTGGTTATTAGTTATTTGTGAGATATAATAAAAATTTCAAATTAATAAAATATTATCTTAGAGAATATAACTTGATATCAACATTATTTTTAAAAATGATGTGTTTTTAGTTTTGAACATGGATGTGTCGGTCTAGGAAACCACAAATAAGTGATGTACCATTATGTGTAATAGTTATCACTAATAGTTATACTAGAATTGAGGAAACCAACAAAATAAATTACAACTGTAATGATTACAAAATATGTTTGGAAAATAAATATTTTTATGTAAATAACCTCATTTGAAAAAAAACATGACCTATCTTCAATAGTGGTCTAGTAAATACCTAATCTAGATAAATGTGATGATAGAAGTTGATTCGGAGTCCCTACTACATAAAAATTTCTCTGACTAAGAAACTGAGATCATTTGACACAAATCTACCCCATGGAGAGTGTTAAAGAATTTTAATTATTAAATGATCATACAATCAGACATGGGGGGTGTGAATTTGGTATGCCTTATTTTTAGTAATGTTTTTTCCACCTTTTAATTCAAACCACTTTAAACAATTAAGATTAGTGGATCACGCATGCGGTGCGAAATGTAAATGTAATTCACCACATAATATATTTACATGGTTTTTTACTGAGACCAATATCCATTCAATGTTTTTAGGCCCCCAAAAAAGAATATAACATTTAATATTTTTATGAATTATATTTCTTGAATAAAGAAACCGGTTATACACACCAATAATTGAACCTACAGTTATTCATGGTTTTACCCTCAACAATCCAACTATCCTTCTTGAGTTGGTTATATACCCTAACCATTTTATAGATTAGAACCCATAGTATCTCAAGTTCCTTCTGAAATGGGTTAGACAAACTAGTTATAATATATTTCTTTTATTGTTTATATCTAATACAATGATAGGATAATCATTTTAGTTTCCTCCACGAGCATTCTAGATCACAGTGGATCATGTAAAATTCATATACCTTTGCACTGATATAGGTATTTAACAAATAATTATGATATCTTGTGGAAATATAGATTCCTCATTACAATACTACCTGGGAAAAAAATTATTTCTTATTCTGAAGACCTAACCACACTTAACACTGAATACTCAGATAAATAAATCTTTTGAAATCATACTCAAACATCAGTCTCAAAAAACACATCTCACAATGAAATGTATATTTCATGTTCTCCATTCATAAAAAATAATGAATCTATATAATTAATTTCGTACAATTCTCAAAATATTCTTATGCAAGTATTATTTTCATGAGAAAGATAGTGTTGTATAATTCGTGCACTTATACACCCACTTCTAATTTTTGTTGAGATTAGTTCATATGCATAGTCAAAAATTATTCCTGGATGAATATCTCAATCATATTCTACTAGTTATTTAAATTATCTTCATCCATTCATGTATTATACATCATTCATATCATTCACTGCTAATTTCACAAACAAGAATGGATGTGAATTGATCATGTTTCTCGTACTCAAATATCATTGTCACATACACACACCACCTTTGGTCTATGAATGGGCTTCATGCATGTTCAAGTGAACTATTAGTTGGTTCTACCTCATGAAAAATTCATCTTCACACAAAATATATGGACACTAAAATAATATCTATGATATTATTCCCAATAGTCTTATGTTCAAGTATTAATAGTGTAATTTCACTTACTCAAATGAATTCATTCTTCCTTTTTGAGTAAAAACTAGAATGGATACAAACATGGTGTGTTCACGTAATTCTTCATGGGATGTAGTGTATGTATACAATGTTACATGAAACCCCAATTACATTTCTCAATAGGTAGGTTTTGAAAATTATTATGCATGGGTTATTGATGCTTCACTAAAACTAGGAGGAATGAACATAATTATATCATGCTTCGAAAGTGGCTTCACAGAACCTTGTTATTATCATGAGATATTTTCATCTTCATGAAAAAAAAGAGTTTTCATGACTTCATTACACAAATTAGAGCGCCTATTGGAGGTGTTATTCCTTCAAAAAAATTTAATTTTCTTAAGATTAGTAGTAAAAAAACTGCTCAGGTGTTATTTATATATTGGAAATCACCGCTGCAAACATCAAATTTAATCTTTCGTCATGATAACAGAGTCATATTTCCCGAAATATAAATCTCATATACATCATAATCCTTGTTTTATTAATAATAATATCATGTACTTGATGTTTCATAATGATTTTAACCCCTGTGAAATCATTATAACACTAAAATGAAGCTTATAAACATGGGTTCAATTGTTCGTAAATGTTGAAACATGGAGAGCTAGATGCACTGGACTCCCACAGAGCTCAATGTAGAAGAATAGATCTACACTATGATTGGATGACTCATTACAATCATATTGACGAACCATATGATAGGTGTTCATTCAGAGCTATAGGAACATGGAAAATCTGATCTCATATTGAAATGGACCATGATTAAAGCCTATGATATTATACAATATGAATCAATCACTAAACATAAATGGTTATCAGAAACTCAAACTGCTTCCCAGAAACATCCTATATCAGTCCCTCCCCTCTGCTACCATGATGCGCCATTATGAATCTCCCCTCCCTCTATGCACCTGCTATAGGAACCCCATCAATAATCATTCAATAGCGTGTCCTTGGATAGGTGGTAGAACATGACCACCTCATTAGTTGTGTGGGTCCCTCATGTATGGATGATCACCATTGGCTATATTTTTAAAATAAACATAATCTAAAAACATATCAAAGTTCACATTATATGAATATACAATCTATCCATACTTCTAAAAAACCACAACTAATCGCAAAAAATCATGAAAAATAAACATCATCCATGGATTATTCAAATGTTGTAAACATTGTTCCAATTAAAATAACCAATGAAAAATGTAATCTGATCTACTCATCATCTCTGTAATCATAACTATTATAACTCATTGAAATTCCATATTTGTATGAAATTTGAAACCATTCAACATAAAAAAAGTTGGATTATTTAATCCCACCATTTGTGTTTGTTTTCAATACACACATAATTTTAAAGGTAAATAATATCTTATAACTTTTATTAGAAATAAATCCAAATATTTATGCACAGAAAGGGATCCTTATCTTCAATATTCCAATTTAATGAACATCCTCTTCTCTTCTGATACATGAAGTCTATTTTATTCTAGAGATGGATAGAATAAAAACTACATTAGAAAATAGCTAATGTTAATCATATATAATTCTACATGGGAAATGCACTGTGTTGAAAACAATAGTGATAAAATTTGAAAACAATTATATCAATAAACATCCTACCTGTGATGATAATCATTGAATCTTTTTTTGGATCAAACTATTTTCAACTAATCCTCGGCCTACATATTACCCAATATATTAAAAAAACTCATGTGCAAGAAGTTATTTCCACTTATAAATTTTTTTTTCACGATGAAATAGATCATTCCATTTATAAAATGATTAATTTTTATAATGAAAATATGATTTTTAATCCAAATACCGCAATGATGGAAACCTTCAATTTCTATACATTTAGTATTTTCAGATTCATACATATCCAAATATTCAAATATTAATAGAAATATTTTGTGGCTTATATTTTGTTATCCCTCATAATAGATTCACTCAATAACTTAATTATTGTATGATATTTATAGATTTTATCAAATTATAGTATACTCCTAAAAATATTCTTCACCTATAATTCCCTGTGTTAAAAATAAAAAAAATTATATGGGAAAAAGGCTATTCTTTATTGATCATTATTTAGAGAAAAAAGGGATGAGAGATTATTCTGAATGAAAAAACAGTTATAGTTAAAAATGACTTCTTCATACATACAAAAAACATATTTCCATTTTTTTCTTCATGATCCAATTTGTTTACCATTTCCATCTATTCTAGACATATGATAAAAAATTATTTTTGAGCGTCCTCAGTCTCCACATTGCATGTAGAAATATTTTTCCCAACACCAGAAGTCACATATGGTTTCCCTTTCTTCATCAATAATTCTTCATGACCAGATAACCAAGTAAATTTGTTTCCCATGAATATAAAATATTATATCACATTTCACAGAACACTGTAGAAATCAATAAGTTATCACTTTTAGGAATCAGTTCATATTCTTTATTAGATATTTCATTCACAAAATCAATCCTCTTATTTCTCTTCTATATTGATCCTTTATTTAATTCCATGTTACTTATTTTAGTATTGATGATCACATTTAATTCATAATAGTCCATAATGTGACATTTCCTAACATAATAGAAACATATTTTCTTTAGTGTGACACCATTCTCATGATTATTCTAAACCTTCTTGGTAGTTTGTTTAGAAATCATCTTCATTTGTTCATTTCCAATGTATGACCTTCCATATTCATTCTTTAATTGCTTTAGTTTTTATTACGGTATTCTATTTTAATCAATATATTATTTATACATGATTGTTTCATACCATCACTCATCACAACGATGATCACTTCTATTGCAATAATCATATAAATTATCATTTAAATAGTATTGTTCTCTTGATAAATTGATTCTCTTTATATGGTTTATAATTCACATTTTTAGGTCCATCCAATGGCAAGAAGGCCTTCATTTTTTTATTAATTTTTTATAATCCACTTTTCAAGGGTTGAGGTGGAACCCTTACAAGGCTTGTATGAATAAGTATTACATGGCCCATAGGCCTTAGATAAATTCATTTCCCATAGGCTCCAAACATTACATGAAAACTAGATTAACTACTTGGAACTGCTGCTCCCCATTATCTTTATCGTGAATCAGCTCTCCACCTTCACATGGATATTCTGCAAGGCTATCTCGTGCATGCACAGTCTTCTCCTGATGGCTGGTTCTATACCCTATCATTCTTGCAATCTATGTAGCTTCTTCTATGGTGAAAGAGATGTTATAATCCAATATATAGAGCTTTTTCCTTCTCGGTTGTCTAGTTTGCATCTTCACTTAAAGTGGTTGAAGGCCTTGAGGTGCCCTGAAGGCCATACAGGCCCAATGTCTTTGGTGGCCCAAAGGCCTTAAAGGACTCGGGGAAAAAATCAGTGGCCCAAAGACTTCATTTTTGTAGGGTTCAAGTTATCTTAATCATTTTCTCCCTTAAAGGTAAGAAATAAAAAAATTTCCAAAAATGAAATATTATTACCACAATTCAATGAATGATTCCCAAACTTATTGTAACCACAAAAGTAGCAAAAAATATTGAATTCTTCTTCTGAGACAGGTTCAAACTATTTTGGTTATTTACTTTCTTATGGATATGAAATATATTTTTTAGTTCATTCTTTTGGGAAAAATAATATCTACACTTCTTCATATCCATATTTAATGATGTTACACAATTATGAGAAATTTTCATTACCCATGTGTATCTCGACATTTATGATGAATCAACAGAAGTCTACAAATAGCATTAATACACATAGATTTATTAAGAAAACGGTTTTCCTTCATCAATAATCCTATACTATATTTATCCATGATTAATCTCAATATACCCTTTCCATTATATCAATCCATTATAAAAATAGTATTCATATAAAATGAATCCTTGACAAAAATACATTTCCTACAAAATAAGGATGTATCATCTTTTGTCTCTTACATTTTTTTTATTTCACTATGATTTCAAGGAACAATATGTTGACGGATATATTCACATCATCAAAAAATTTCATAATTTCTTCACACCGAATATTCGTCTACTAAATAACATATTCATGTATCTAATTTTGCTTTCGTAACAAATTGTTAATATCATTGATTATTTCTGATTTACCATTCATATATGAATTTTTGACATTTATCATTGAATCATGTCATTTTCCAAGTTCATGGAAAACATATGTAAATAAAAATATTAAAACATCATTATTTCAAACATTAAATTACTATTTTTGAATAGATCTAGAATATAGTTCATTACAAAGGGATATTGATTTATCATTTTCTTTCACATGTTTTTTGGGATTGTTTGATATGTCAACATTTTTAGTCAATGTTTCTTCTATATATTATTCCTATTATTTTAGCTGTAATTTTTCATCTATAATATCCTTGAAAACTCATGTCATACATGAATCCACTTATTTGGGAACGTTGTTCATATATTGATTACATTCAAAATTGATAAATATTTATCACAACTTCAACATGATTCATTAATTATAACAATATTATTTTACAAAACAGTTACCACTTTGAGTGCCAACATATACTAGTTGATCATTATTTATTTTTTATTTTTTATTTATATTTGTTTCCACACTCTTCATCATGTTTATCTGAGTCTTTACTAAAACATAAAAATTTCTAAAATCCTATGTAGAAATGATATTTTACATTGGAATCCCTTATGAAATTTCATAAAACTAAAATATACACAAAATATGATTCTGATAAAAACAATTGGACCAATATATTAAATATAATTAGAGGTGTCCTTAAATCAAATACTAATTGATGTGTCCAATGATCGTACAGTCTCCCTAAATGGGGGGGTGGAATTAGGAGTGACCGTATTTTTACTAAATTCCTTTTAACCATTGAATTCTAAACATTGCAACCTTTTATGATTAGTAGATAATGCATGAAATGAAGAATGTAAATATATCACAACACAATATATTTTTACAGTGATCGGTATGAATACCAACATATTTCATGTTGGTTAGACCCCCAACATGGATTATTCACTATAATATTTTTATAAATTATAATTATTTTTTTCAGGAATTGGTTATACAAACATACAATCAGTCATCTATATGATCCTAGATATACCCCCATAAGTCCAACTTTATTTCCTTGGTTGGTTGGGTAGACCATCCAATTGATTGGTTAGACCCCATAGTATTTTTATCCTCTGAAGTAACTAGTTTGGCCACACCATCAGAAGATAAGTTATCTATTCGTTATATCAGATCCATAGATTAGTTAATCACATGATCGTACTCCATGATTTTTGTGGATCACATTGGACCATGTACCATTCAAGAAACATTGTAAGGATGATGGGCTTACCAAAATAATTCTTATCACTAGTAGATGGTTATCTGCCTCAGTATAATACTACTGCGGAAGGAAATCATTTTTTAGATGAAGAACCAGCCTCACTTAACACTAAGAACTATTGTAAAAAAATATCCTAAAATAAAACATTATATTCAGTCTCAAATAACACTGACCACTATGAAATGAATATTTATTTTTAATTATTATTCAAACACCACGCATTTTTAAAATACATTACATGGTCTTATAAACATTTGCATATGCATGTATTATTTTCATGTGAAAGTTAGTGTATTAAAAATCTTGTACTTATTTACCCACTACCTATATTAGTAGTTATTAGTCATCTTTCACCCTCATAAATTCTTTATGAAAGGATATATCACCCATATTATTCTTGGTATTCAAATTATCATTATTCAAACATGTTATATATATCATAAATAACATTAAATGTTAATAGCAGAAACTTAAATGGGTACACATTAGTCATGGTTATTTTTCTCAAATATTGACTGCACATACATGATGAAGCTCACATTTTCATATATTTTATACTGTAAAACATTGTTTATAATCCCACAAAAGTGTTATTTAATGGGTAATTATCATGTTTTTAGGTTTTAGGGCTATTTTGAACCCAAATATGAAAAACGACTAATTCTGGATTTTTGACAGAATTTTACGTCAGGGGCATTTTGGTCATTTCAGGATAAATAAAATTCAAAATTTTAAGATTAATTTTTTTTTAGAATCCCTATTTTATTTCCTTCATTTTTGTCTTCTAGACCAGGAGCTGATTCGGTCATATAAAAGGCCTAAAAAATCATTTAAGATTGGTATTTTTCCGGGAGGACAGCTTGGACCCACCCAAGGTAACATACCTCCAACGCGGCCCACACATATCCAAATGATATGTTTCCACCAGGGATACATTGAGGACAAATAGGGACATCTCAAAAATATATTTGGAGGATTTTGGAGGTCATTAAGGAGGCTATTGAATGACATTCTTTTGGAGGAACCTTCCTGGATGCTTCTTCCTGAAACAGCAACCGAGAATGAAAAATTCATAACTCTTACATACGGTTTCCAAATTATCTGCCATTTGGAGTGGAGACGGAAAAGATATTTATTAACATCATTAATGAAGGGTGGAATGCGTGAAGAGGTCATTAAGGGGGACTAAAACGCTCAACAATTCGGGGGTCGAATTCTGCCTATAAAAGGAGGCCATCACCTCCTCCTCAAAGCATCCAATTCTCCATACATTCTTTCAAGGAACCAATGAGGAGATCTCCACCGAGGGAGGCTAGCCACAAATCTTCCACCTTTATTTTTATTTTATTTCTTTTCTTTATTTTTAGTTTTTAATTGTAATTTAGATTTCTAATAAATTCATGCATTTTTTTTATTTTTGTGCCCACCGATTCACCCTCTTTCCTTCCTCTCATCTTACCATCGTGAACTATAATACTCATGATCATGAGTAACTAATAAGAGGAATATGCCAAGGGAGTAATCAGGTTCTTTAACCCAAGACCATGTTCTTAATATTCTTTGAGTTAATTCTAATGATAATTTATAGTGGGTGTAATCCCCACTGTGGTCGTCTAAAGGTTAACTTCTTAATCTACAACCATTTTCCCTCGATTGAGGAGGTGGATGGAGGGTGTGCTTGGCGATCGCTAAGTAGTATTTTCATTCACAACAGGGGTAGAATAAGGTGTGCACACATACGATGGAGTCTGTACACTAAGAATATTTGAATCTGGCCAATGAAGGTGCTCCCTGAATATTCTCTCGGGAGAACATCCTTTCTTCCCTAATTACATTCTGTTTAGCATTGCATAGTAATTTAGAATTAAATTTTAGTTTCTTATGATTTATGAATTTAATTTATTTTATTAAATTACATTTATTTCATAAAAAAATAAACTACAAAAAAGAATTAGATTAGGTGGAATAGAAGTAGTGATTTATTTACCATAAAAGCTCCCCAAGAGAATGACCTTGGTCAGCCCCTGTGCTGCACTTAGCTATAAATATTTTTGAGAGCATGCACGACAACGCTCCATCAAATTGGCACTGCTGCCGGGGAGCCAAGTGGTTTTAATTCACTATTTTTAGTCACATTGTGTAAATAATTTTCCTTTCATTTAAAAATATGACAAAAAAATCATAAATATCAAAAACTAAAAAAAATCGTCTTTGATCATGATGTATTCAAATTATTATTATTATGCATGGATTGATCAATCTCAACTGCAAGAAAATTTTTACAATGAACTAGATGCGTAGTTTCATACCATTAGCGATAAAGTGAAAAACTTGGAGGGCCAAATTGAATTGATTGCAGAATATGTACGCGCATCCCAAGAATAACCTGAACCTGAACCGGAACCTGAACCAGAACGAGTGGTGGAAGAGATTTTACCCATCATTTTTTTGCTAAAGAACCTAAGGAGGGTGAGACGGAGCTACTAAAAGAATTAATCACATCATCCCGCACTCAACCATTGCTCAAGGAGGTCCCAGAAGTAAACATTCCAACTGATGCACTGATGGGAGGTCAACATTTTTTGGAAGAATCTTGGAATAACATTGTTGAAGATAACTTGAAACATGATCTTCCCGTACTTAATAATGAAACATCAGACACATTATACCTCCCTCTTGCTTTGGAAGATAAGGAAGAAGAATCACCTACTTAGATTGAGTTTCCAATGGTCATGCCTGAAGAGATCAATTACCAAGATGAATTACTTGAAAGGGAAGATTTCTTTATTAATTCTTCATGTTTTAATATTATTCAAGCTAAATTGTTTTCTGACATCTCTTCCTTTTAAATTTCTGATACAGCACTAATGGAGCAGACCATGGATGATATGAAAGATACCACTAAAGTAGTGGTGATCATGGAAGAAGATCTGGAGAAGGTGGCGGTGGTGCGACTACCTCCTCAACAAAAATTTTCAAACTATATGGAGGAGGACACCACCGAAGTTAACAGGGAGCACCCTTATCTTTTATTCCCCCCCACTTCAAACCTCAAATTTCTTCTTTATTATTTCTCGGGGGTTGGGAAAATTAAAATATTATTTGGGGTTATCTACTTTCAGGTTTTACTCATGGATATCAGGAAAACTCACATGTGGTGGTTCATCTCAAAGAAACCACACCCACCTTTTGATTGGGGATAATCCACTGAAACTGCCTGACTAGGGGCAGTAAAAACCTAGCACCCGCTTGGGGGTCTAAACCAAGCATTATCTCTTTTCTTTTCATTTTCTCATTCTCTTTATTTATTTTTTCTTATTTATTTTTATTACTTTCTTTTAGTCTTAAAGTGTTTGCTTCTGGGAGTTTAACTCAAGGAATCCACTTCTAAAATAATGTCAGGTTGTATCTTTCTTTCCCTTTGATTTTTTACCTTTATATTTATATTTTGTTGAGTTGAAATAAGGGGTAGTTAAATTTAAGTGTTGGGGAGTGTCAACCTGCTTAGTTGTTCTTGTGTGCTTTTCAATTGTTTTAGGATTTTTGATCTTTAATGAATATTCTTATCACTTTTCACACATCAATTGATTATAAAGAGTTGAAATGATTTTTGAAATAATGGATTTTAAATGATTGTTGATGTGAAATCATTTTTCTTGGATTGGATTGTCAATCATTTTTATGAGTTTGACTGATTTTTGAAATCCATGACCATGAAACAATGAATCAAAATATTTTTTTCCAATACTGTGAGGTATTCTAAACCACTTTTACATATTCTTCCTAATACCCACACTTTCATGAGGGAAACTTGAATTTTGTGTGAGAACCAGAATTTATGAATATTCTCTTTCAAAGCTTTGGATTTCATGGAATGTATTTAAAATGATTGAGGCATCTCTTTGTCTATCCACATTTTATCCTGAGACCCACCTTTACATTTATCCTTCGTAATCCCTTAGATGCCATGAATTGCCTTATAGGATTAAGCCATATTACAAGCCAATTTTTCCATACCTACCCGCACTTTTAGTATTTTTGCGTGGATATTTCAAGTTTGAGTATGGGGGAAGGGCCTTTCGTGTGCGTTCATTGGGATGTGTATCATTTATGGGGAGTGTGAAGTGTGTGTCAATATTTTGGACTGTGGATAACAAGAGAATTGGGCATGTGTCATCATTTCATTGTGCTTTATTTGGTTCATCCATTTGTCCTAAAAAAAGAAGACAAAATGGAGATAATATTGAATTATCATTGTACATTCTTTTATGACTCATGTCCCTCCCAAAAATCAAGGTCATGAATTGTCATTCATTCATTGTATTCAATTTTTCAGCTCATCCTCTATGAAAAAAAAAGAAAAAAAACAAGAAAATAAAGTTGTGCCTTTCTGGAGCTTTAAAAATGGAGGATAACTTAGATTATATCATTAATTATCATCACTTATTGGCTCATGTACCATGTCATAAAGAGGTTTGGGGTTTATTTTCACATTTACAAGTAGTATTGAGTGAGGAATTTCCTGTGTGTTCCCTTGATTTAATCATGCATTGTACTTAAAAGTTCAACCTCCTCTTTCTAGCTTGGAACATTTTTCAATCATTTTACCACCGACCCTAAGCCACAGAATCATTTGAAACATTAATTAAATCCCTCATGATTAAATTCATTTTCATGTTTCATGCTGTGGAGAAATGATAATTTTCACAAACCTATGGTGGTACATGTGATTTTCAAGTATGAGTATAACTCTAGATTCAATTTCTCTTGAGTGAAGAGTGACATAAAAAACAATGTGAGGTAGGTTGTGATTGGGCCGTGGATTGATTTATGAGGTTGAACAAATTTTAATTATTGAAATGAAAATGAGAGAATTATTATTCATAAATGAGACATGATGGAATTCTATTTTGGATAAAATCATTGATATTTTCTCATTTTTGATTGTTGTGTGGATTTTGATTTGGATGTAAGATGATTGCCTAGGAGTGCAATGTTTAAGTGTGGGGGAGTAATGAAGCTCACATTTTCATATATTTTATACTGTAAAACATTTTTTATAATCCCACAAAAGTGTTATTTAATGGGTAATTATCATGTTTTTAGGTTTTAGTGCTATTTTGAACCCAAATTTGAAAAACGAGTAATTCTGGATTTTTGACAGAATTTTACGTCAGGGGTATTTTGGTCATTTCAGGAAAAATAAAATTCAAAATTTTCTGATTAAAATTTTGATAGAATTCCTATTTTATTTCATTCATTTTTTTCTTCTGGACCAGGAGCTGATTCGGTCATCTAAAGGGCCTAAAAATCATTTAAGATTGTAATTTTTCCGGGCTGACAGCATGGACCCACCCATGGTAACGGACATCAAATGCGGCCTACACAAATCCAAATGATCGGTTTCCACCTGGGATACCTTGAGGACAGATAGGAACGTCTCTACAATAAATATGGAGGATTTTGAAGTTCAT
The DNA here is from genome assembly GCA_963277665.1 of Viscum album. Lineage (NCBI taxonomy): Eukaryota > Viridiplantae > Streptophyta > Magnoliopsida > Santalales > Viscaceae > Viscum > Viscum album. The sequence goes on along the minus strand of OY728127.1, from coordinate 392,919,785 downwards.
TAAGGAGGCTATTGAATGACATTATTTTGGAGGAATCTTCCTGGATGCTTCGTCCAGAAACAGAAACCGAGAATGAAAAATTCATAACTCTTACATATGGTTTCCAAATTATCTGCAATTTGGAGATGAGACGGAAACGATATTTATAAACATCATTCATGAAGGGTGGAACGCGTGAAAAGGTCATTAAGGGGGACTAAAACGCTCAACAATTCGGGGGTTGAATTCTGCCTATAAAAGGAGGCCATCACCTCCTCCTCAAAGCATCCCATTCTCCATCCATTCCTTCAAGGAACCAATGAGGAGATCTCCACCGAGGGAGGCCGGCCACAAATCTTCCAACTTTATTTTTATTTTATTTCTTTTCTTTAGTTTTAGTTTTTTATTGTAATTTATATTTATAATAAATTCATAAATTGTTTTTATTTTTGTGTCCACCGATTCACCCTCTTTTCATCCTCTCATCTTACCATCGTGAACTATAATACTCATGATCATGAGTAACTAATGAGAGGAATATCCCAAGGGAGTAATCAGGTTCTTGAACCCAAGACCATATTCTTAATTTTCTTTTAGTTAATTCTAAGGATAATTTATAGTGGGTGTAATCCTCACTGTGGTCGTCTAATGGTTAACTTCTTAATCTACAACCATTTTCCCTCGATTGAGGAGGTGGATGGAGGGTGTGCATGGCGATCGCTAAGTAGGCTTTTCATTCACAACAGGGGCAGAATAGGGTGTGCAAAAATACGATGGAGTTTGTACCTTAAGAATATTTGAATCTGGCCAATGAAGGTGCTCCCTGAATATTCTATCGGGAGAACTTCCTTTTTCCCTAATTACATTCTGTTTAGCATTGCATAGTAATTTAGAATTAAATTTTAGTTTCTTATGATTTATGAATTTCATTTATTTTATTAAATTACATTTATTTCATAAAATATTAAACAACAAAAAATAATTAGATTAGGTGGAATAGAAGTAGTGATTTATTAACCATAAAAGCTCCTCAAGAGAATGACCTAGGTCAGCCCCTGTGCTGCACTTAGCTATAAATATTTTTGAGAGCGTGCACAACAACGCTTCGTCAATACACATAATACCTTTTTTCTATACATGAATATCATTAATGTGCATATACAATATTCATTGGTTCTACATCGTAAACACATCCCCTTCAAGTAATCAAAGTGAACAGACAAACAATATCTGTGATATTACACCCTACATGCTTATGTTCAACAATTAATTGTGTGTGTGCACTTACTCAAACGAAATCATTTTTACTTCTTGATAACAAACCTGAATCAATATAGTCATTGGGTGGAAAATGTATTATTCGCGATATGTTGTGTATGTATTCACCATTATATGAAACTTAAATTCAGTTTATGCAATAGTAAGGATGATACTGTTTTTTTAATCGGTTATTTATGCTCTACCAAAACACTGAGGAATGCATGTAAGACAATATTGTTTCACAGTTGGCATCGTTGAACCTTGTTCTTATCTATATTTTATATGTTTGAATATCATGTATAGTATGCCAGAAAGGTCTCTTCACCCTCACACAAAAGATAGATTGTGTGGCATCATTCAATGATCCAAAGATATTCACATAGGTGTTATTCCTTATGAAAAATAAAATCATCTCAGGATATGTAGAAAAAACATTCTCCTCATGTGGTATTTATAGATATGAAATCATTGATGTTCACACTAATAAATTCCATGCATTGTGAAAATAGAATCACAATTACAAAAATATCAATAATCATCACACTACAAATCCTTAGTTTTTTCCTCTTAATATTATGAAAATATAGTTCCATTATGATTTCTATCACATATGAATCACCTGAACTCTTAATATATGCTTGGAATAGTAAATTTAATCATTTTTCAACATTTCTACATGGAATGACTGACAGACCGACTCTTAGAGAGCTTAAGGATAGAGATGATCTCAATGATATGATCGAACATTAATGAATAATAAAATCAATGAATTACATAGAGGGTGTTCTTTTAGAGATATAATTATTTGTAAAATGTTTTCCCACATCACAATATTCCATTTTTAGACACTATATTATAATAAAAGATGTGGAAATAATTCAAAAAAAATAGTTACCTAAACTCATGCTAATTCCTAGAACCAACCCATGCCTGGAACTCTCCACCACCACCGTACCAACCAACACAGTGTCTTGAAACGTAATATGTTTCCCCCACAGGTTTCCCTATCATAATCGTGTTATGTTCTTATCTATGATGTGAGATAAAAAAATTTTACCAATGAAGTGGTGCAGGTATCTCAGGGCTGGATAGTCACCACTTGCTACATTTTAAATATAAAAACTATATAAAAACATATAAAATTTCATATTAAGTTAAAATTCAATATATTTTTCCTTATTTAAATAAAACCAAATCTAATCACCAAAACAACATGAAAAATAAGGATAAATTTTCATGTCTTCTAAAAATGTTCAAAAAGTAGTTTCACTATAAATAATTCATGACATATGTTTTTTGAACTACTGATTAGCTCTTAAATTTTCAAAACTATAAATTCTATAAATTTCATATTATTAAGAAATTGAAGAAATTTTTATAATCAATAATATTATTGGATTCTTCCTATCCCCATTTAATTATAGATCTGTCTAAGATAACATTCTCTCAATAATGGGTTCCTTTACAAACACGTCAAAAAACAATGGAAACACGAACATGGTGACTTACCACTGAAATTATAGATTTAAAGAATATATTAATTGACTCACTATAGCCTTCTCATTAGGTAAAATATTTGATTCATTATTTAATAGGTTCATGAAATTAACACAGAAACCTTAAATGATGTAACTCCCCTTACATATGAAATAATATCATTATGGTAGTCCACATTCATGGTCCAAAAAAATATTATCCCGAAACTGATCATGGGAACTATACCATAATATATATGCATTCTTATAATCTATATAGAATAAAATCCATTAGTGTTTGGAATATTCCTCTAATATACTGATGACCTAAGGGGTCCAATTCAGACTCTTAGAATGGATAAACTGAAGGAAAATCTCAATCCCTTCTAACCAGTCATCGATCTACATATTAAAAAAAGATCCCAATAAAATACAATGTAAAAAGGTTTTAAAATGCATGATGAAACATCCCCCATGTCTTGTCTCTGGGGTGATATGTTGGTGTAACCTGTTGAGCGTCTACAACATGAGAATCATATATATATCTATCAATATATATATATCACAACCATTCTTGGGGAAACTACCTATCCATAGACTCTTTATAAATATATATTCAATAATAATTGCCTATATTCAATTATTAAGGTCTAGAATCTATCACTAATATAATTTATGTTATATATATATATATATATTTACATTCATAAAATAATTATCTTCGATAAATTGTGATGCATGCAGAAATAGGGTTAAATAAAACGTGATACCCTTTTTAAAGATGGAAACTATAACCTAGCCATTAAATTAATGAGTATGAATATGACTAAGTAAAATTTTATAATTATATATTTTACATATATGATAAATAATTTCAAGTTTTATTTACTAATTATAAATAAAATAATAACCTTTTTAACAAAAATGAAATTTTTTTGAAAAAACAATATTTTTCTAAAAATCAGTTTTGTCTCCCATTAGAATGTCAATATAAAATTAATTTTTAACTATTTTATAAAATCTAATGTAAAATTTATATTTAAATTTCTAAAGATACATGTCCAAATTATTATTATGTTAATTGTTTATAATTTTTTAAAAAGATTCATTTTTGATGAATTGTGAAAATATTGTTTTTATTAAAAACGTTGTTTTTGTCTAAATTATTCCAAAGATACATTTTATGTTAATGCAGTTTTATAATTAAATGTTTTAAAAATATGTAATAGTATATCCTAATTAGTTAATTTGAATCAATCTCATATTAAATTTTATATAATTGTTTTTCCACTTCTGTATGTATTTCATCTATGAAACTATTTTTGCGACACACCTATATATTTTACATTAAATTAAATTCCATAACTTTAGTGGGATTAATTTTGAAAAATGAACTGAATATTTGGAATCATAAAAATATATATTTCTAAATAAGTTCAAATTAATTTGTTACTATAATGAAATGAAAAAAAATTGAAATTATTTCTCGTTGTTATGGTAAAAACGAATTTATCGGGGGTTAATTCAAAATTATAAAGGATAAAAATGAATGAAAACATAGCTAATTAATATATAGTGATAATATTTAGAAAATTAGTCTTATAAGGTAAATAACGGTGCATTTATTATCCTTGTGGACTGAGGAAAATATGGGTGGATATCATTCATTTCCAAATTCCCATGTGTGTTATGTCCATCATTCATATATGGAAACCCCTCTCCTCTCCATGACACTCATAAAAACACAATATTCATGGAATATACCTTCCCAAATAAATTCATTAATTCTAACCCATAATGATATATTCCTTTTTATAAATAAATCCAACTAAGAAGGATTTTGGCGCAAACCCAATGATTTTGTCTCAAGAAGAGAAATTGTCCTTAATCAAGGATTTTATTTTATTTTTCTTCCACCTACATAAAATATTATGAAAACAAGATTAATTAATAAAACAATTATATTATATATACTATTATTTTTTTTAATATTACAATTATTACATAATACTATCTCTTCTCCACTCAAATGGGAAGCAATTCCATTGATCTTGTGTATGGCATACTACACCCTCACAAACATAAGTAATTCATTTTGCCTAATGATTTTTCATGGATGGGTATAAGAATTTATGAAATAAATAAATATTATATTTATGAGATAATTATATATATTTAAATATGAAATCATATATTCCATATTACTTTCAATCTGTAGAGAATACAATTACGTCACTCTTGTGTATAGCATACTACCATCTAATAAAACGATCCGATTTGTTTTTCCCATATGATTTACATGTAAGATAATGAGGTCTAATATACTATTTAAATATTATGATAATTATATATTAATAATAAATTTAAAAATACACCATATAAATTCTTACTATGACATCCATTTAATGGATGATAAATTTGTTCATGTGTAAGGTGGACTACTCCCTCACGAAGTGATGCCATTCATTTTTATTACAGTATAACAAAAATGTTATATGAAAGTGTATTTAAAATAATAAAATAAAATTTATTATATAATTATAATTATGGAAGTATAATATAACACTCACTTTTTTCATCATGATATCCAAAAATTGAAATGTTACTAATGCGTAACTATGACCTACCATCTCCATGATTTTAACATATATCATTTTTCATAAACATTTTTCATGTATGGATTAAGAAGTATATTTTTTTATAAAAATGAAAATTATTTCATGTTTACTACTATGTAGATGATTCATTTTTAGTCTCTTTGACCTATTCAACTAACCAAAGTGATTTTGGATATATGAACCATTTATCGTTGAAATGTACAATATGAAATTAATTGGTTATGTAATGTAATATAAAATTTCAATGATTAAAATAAAAGGGATAATAATGTTGAATGATAATATTAATAAATTAAATAATTATCTTATATTTATTATTCATAGAGATAAGTAATGCATGTGATGAATCTGGCTCAATGTAAGGTAACTTTTTAACCCTCCATTTTCGTTGGGTTATTACTATTCTCTCTATAACTCATTATTTCTAGAATTAATGGTATTTAATTATATAAAATTATGTATATATGTGTCTCAAATATATTTCTAGATTATTCACTCTTCATTTAATGGGTTAATTCATTTCTTATGACAGTTTATCAAATGCCTTCTTTAAGGAATTCCATTAGATTATGTTTTGAGACAAGATTATTAAACCCCTTTAATTCCATGGGTAATTCTTATGTTACTGAATTATGATTGATATCCTTATGTGTAACACATATTCAAGTACATGAAAGGAATGTTATAAATGCGGGCATAATTATTTATAAAAAAAATTCATTTCTAAATTTTTTAGTCTTAGGAGATGTCAAACATGGGATTAGGGAGAGAACCTAATTCAATATGATACTCTTTACAACATATGATGTGTCTTGGAGGTTATCCTTAACATATGTTTATGAAATGTTTTATGTCATTTCTAATTTCCCATGATTTTATTATCTTATGATAAAATTCTCATTATATTATTCGCCAATTTTATTACCCTAGTTACATCCCATTTATGATATAATGTTTTACCATTGATTCATATTTTATGACTTCTTATCATGTTTATTTCCTTACTAATATTTTTTTCTCACCCATTTCTTCAATTTATCCACATGTATTCAAAAGACACTTGACCTTTAAACATTTTTGTGGTAATTATGGTATATTCATGTTTTTGAATAATTTAATAATACATGAAAAAGGGTTGGGTCACTATATAAGAATGAAATAAGAGTAGAAGTAACATGGATTCCTCTTTGATAAATCTTTAATCGATTTCCAATCATTAAATAATATTAAACTATCATCCTCAAATAATTTTTATATTAATTATAAAGTCAAATTTCACAAATTTATTTTTAATTTGAAATGCCTAGTACTTTAATTTTTTACTCTGTCCATATTCATTACAACTATTAAATACAAATTAACAATTTTAACCTCACCTTTCAATTATTTAATTATTTAATTTATATTTCAAAATTCAAAACATGAAAAAAAATTATATTACTAAATAGATATATATTTATATATAAAGTGGATGATAAATATGAAATGATCATAATTAATTTTGGAATCATGAAAAATTAATAAATACTTGAAACAAGGCTCTCAATTCGTTCCATCCATCCAACATCATCATTATGATTTTTTACATCACCCACACAATCCATCATCAATTTCAATAAGACACACATACAGAAATTCTATGAACATAGTAGAACCATCTCCATTCCAGCCAACCAATCCATATTTTCATCTAATATCACAGTAATGGTTATGTGTGTATATATGGTAGAAAAACATTATTCAACACTTTTAAATTTTCAAAATAAAATAAAATTTCATCAAACATGGTATCCAAGATATTAGAAACAATATTCTATTAAATTAAACAATTAGATAATTAATTGTATCAAAATCATTTTACATTAACAGATTGAGTTTACAAAATTATGTATGACCATTTTCCAATAATCAAGGAATAATAATAATATTTTTAAAGAATCATCATTTAAATTTACCAAAAAATCTATACAGTTCATAATATCATAAGATAATAAAAACAATTTATATACGAAACAAATTGTAAAGTTCAAATAAAATTTTAACCATATTAGATTTCTTTGAACAATTGGAGAGATTAAAAAAATATCATTCATCCATGAAAATAACATGTAGTAATTTAAATAATTTTTAATTTTAATTTAAGAATCCATATCAAATATTCTATATGATATATTCCACTTTATTAATATCTTAATGTTATCTCAACCATTTTTCAATGAAATGTGAATCAAGTGATAAAATCATTGAAACATAAACAAGATAAGGGAATTTTTTGAATCCCTTACCTGATGAAAATCTGAAATAGACTCTAAGGACATGAGAATAGAGAGAAGTTAGCAATTTTTTATGACCATGAACTTGTGACAGAATTATTTCCCAGTATTTAGAAATTAATATATCTCGAACCAATGGTCGGTAATGAGTAAATAGAACATATAATATTTAGGGACACATATCGAGATATTTGGGTACAATTATATAATAAAAAAACCAATTAGGGAAATCCCAAATATTAACATATAGATGTTAAAATTTAGACACTCTACCATCTTTAAAATTATTTTAATACCCACTATTATTAAATAAAAATGGAGGTAGATATGAAAAATTCTGATTTTTAATGTTATAGTTGCATGAAACACATAATGGTTTTACCATTATTCATTTTCAATTTAAAAAGAAGTTATTCTAATTAAATATCCTATTTATCTTGAGCATAATGATTTATCATCAATTTATGAAATTTAAATTACATTAAAAAAATTGTAAAAATCTACCATAGGGGAAGGGTTTTTATTTAACTTACAAATTCACCATTTCAATGTTTTATAATTGATATTGAAATTATTAATTGTAAAATGTGATTCATGAAAAACGGATTATTCTTATCCAATAAATAAATTACATTTATGAAAAAAAATCGGGTTATTTCAGAATAAATGCTACAATAGAATAATTATATTAATTATATTCTATGTTAGAATAAATAATGAGATACATAAGATTTTATTTTTTAAATTACTTGATATATGAGATTAATTAGTGTTCCACATAGGTTTAATTTTAGAACAGTCATGATGTTTAAATAGAGAACAAAATGTTACATAATATTATTTCTGGAAGTTATGAATTTTGTAAGAATAAATAGGGATCGACATGATAATAATTTGAGGTCCTATGTGATGTAGAATTAAGGGGCCTCCATTATTGACAAGTTTATGAAAAAAAATCTGAATTTATACCACATCAGATTAAACATATTCTCACATAATATTAACTAATATTGAAAATGAATTGTATTCAGGGGGGATTAATGTATGTTTAGATAAATATAGTGAAAATTTAATATTTCAATAATATACTATTATTTATTAGTTGATAAACTTCCCAGAACAACCTAAAATCGGTGGAAAGACAATGGAAGGGTTCTAAAAAATAATTTCCATAAATAGACAACAACATATATGGAGTGATATTTAAAAAATAATAATACTATAGATGTGAGGTTTTGTTACCACATTATTTTAATTATTTCACAATTTACTATTTTCAAAAACTTTCACAGAGATATTATTATAAATTTCTCTCAAATGATTAGAACTAGATATATAAAAATTTGAAAGGATTTTGGTGTACATTGCGATGATTAAATTATACTCAAATTAATGATTGAATTTTATTATACTTTCATTAGATGTATAATTATATATGGTTGTATGAATTTTCATTTGATGAGGCTACTTAGAAAAAAATAAAGGTAATATAAATGAAAATGTTAATATGTACATTTGAGCATAATAATTTGGATAAAATAAAATATTTATATGTTTATTAAAATATTATAGTTGTTTAGATCGATAATAATATGATTTGATGAGATTAAGAGGTTTTTTATATTATAATAAGACATATGGATATACTATTTAACAATTTAAAATTAATGAAAAATCAATCTTTTAAATATAGTGTAAGTTGACCTATAAGGATTTTTTTTTCAAAGAACATATCACATACTAAAAAATAAGGAATATTTCTCAGATTTTTTTGAATATTTATGAAAAATACATGTGATTCCTTTTTGAAGTATAGTAATTATCCAAATTTCATCTCGAAACATAATGTGGCATATATTATTTAAATTTATTGTTTTTAGTTTAAAATTAAAAATTCATTTAACATACTCAAAACATAGCAAACATACTTATATTTCCTAATTACATTTCGAGAAGAATTTATAATTCATTATTGTCATGTAGAAATTAACCTCATGTCAATATTAGGAATGATGTGGGAGGTATACCCAAATGTTCATATTTTAAATTTAAAATTCATATTTTAGGTTAACATTTTCATCACATACACAAAACCGAGAAACAAAATATCAAATTTTCTTCATACTTTGGGAAAAATATTGATAATTTTTTTTCTACATATAAGAATTAAGAGCATGTTAATTAAACTTATGTTGTTTCCTGTTAGTCTAAAAGTGTGTGTTTTCATTTAAAATGGACATAGTAGTTTAAAACACTTGTTACATGCTCGCAACCAAGTCAGTAAACATCAATTTACATGATACTTTATACAAAATATCTATAATTTATTTTTATTGTGTAAGAATTAAAAATATATTCATCTGACACACTGTGTGGTTGATAAGAATGAGAGTGAATACTTTCATTTAAAATTTATAAATTATTTAAAAATATGCACCACAAAACCATAATATATATGAAATGAATTAATTTTGTTGATACATCAGGGAAATGTTTATTTATTCATTATTTAATATGTGGGAATTAACCACACATCAATTTGACACAAAATGTGTCATTCATCACTGAAGGTTTATGCCTTGAATTTAAAAGTTACTTTTTTTCTGAAAGGAATTTCATGTACTAAAAAATGAGTAAACACATTCAAATTTCACTGATAATTAATGAAAAATATTTTTTATTGTTTTGTGATATATAGAATTTATCCTAATGTCAATAGAACATATTTTTCTATAATTATGACTCAATGTTCTATTTTTCATTTTAATGTAACAATTTATTTCATAAAACACGTCACATTATAAAAAATATGATGGAAATATTATCTCAATATATTAGGAAGGATCTGAATAATTCATTTTTGATATAAATGAATTAGCCTCATGCCAATATGAAGCATAGTGTAGCTGTTATGATAAAAATTATATGAAATCATATAAAAGTGAAAATTTTGACCATAACGAAAATCACATAATCAATAATAATAAAAGTATCTATAATTATCTTTAAACATTCATAAAAACAATAAATTCAGTATTGACCTATATGAATCCACATCACATCAGTCTGTTACCAGGTGTGTCTTGTATGAATAAATAATTTTGTTTTCAGTTTAAAAGTGACATTTTAATATATAACATGCATAAAATACTCATGAATAATAAAAATAAAACATATTGTATTGATTTTTTTGAGAAAATATCAGATATTTATTTATAACATGTAATAATTCATCATAGATAAATCTGGAACATGAATCTTACAATATGAATCAATTTTCATGATCCATTTAAATGTGACATATTAATTCAAAACGCATAACACGTATTCCAAACCAGGAATGTTTTTGATAAATATGATCATAAATAATAATAAAATGGAAAATTCATTTGTCTCTTGAAGGAATTATCATCACACCAATCCAAAAATCATTATGGCTGATATGACTGACAGTGTGTGTAAATATTTAATAGTGACATTTTAGTTCACAATGGTAATTGCATACTAAAAAATAATAAAACAAACTCGATTTATTTTGATAATTTAGGGAAATGAGCATTTCTTAATTTGTGGCAAATTGTAATAAATTTTAAGTCATTCCAATATGTCGTGTCGTCTTCATAAGTAAAAGTTTTTTTCTATTCATAACTGATATTTTTTTTAAAAAAAATACATTCTATACTACAAAAATAGAGAAAACATATTCATATTATAATGATACATTAAAAAAATTATTTTTATCCATTTATGAGATTTTTTAATTAATCAAATATCAATATGACTCATAATTTGTCTTGTATTACAGAATTTTTTTTTCATTCTCAGAATCGAGAAAACTTGCTGAGAGTACTGATTACATTGTAATATGTTTTTTATGAATTATGTTATCCTTTATATTTTTTATGACAATGTATCATTCATATTTTCGGAGTATTTATTTTTTATCAATTACTGAGTCAAATTTAGGGTATATTTATTTCTTGATTGTATTTCTCAAAAATGAAAGATGTTTTATTACAATTAAAGACTTATTACATTCTGAGGATGTGGTATATGAACATTTTTATCTCAATTAAGATCTATTTTAGGAATTTTCAATGTGTGGAGGAATACAGGGCCGCTCGGTCTCTAACACGTCAAATTATTTTTTAGTCAGGTATATTGTTGTACATGTTTCTATTAATTTGTAATTATTAATGTAATTATACTAAATTGAAATTTTCGTAATGAAAATTTATTTTTAATTATAATTTATGGTATTTCTTAAATATTTTTAATTTATATTATTTTGTTAATTTTGAATATATAGTTCATTTTTAATGTAGAAACAACTTTTAGTAGATGGAAACTATTATGAGTTTTAGCGATAATGCAAAAAAATATTAATCTGTAGTGGAGAAGGATATGATAAGATTAACTTTTAACAATGATAAAACTAGTACTAAAAAAACTATGTTATCATTCTTAACTCTGGTACTGATAATGGTTTTTATTATAAGAATATTACCTATTTTAGATTACTTTGTTAAGCATTTATTGAATCTGACCACATCAATTCTTTCTTAGCACTGAAAAAAATTATAAAATTTCACCCGAAAAAAGACTAATCTATGTTATCTTAATGTTTTAACATTGAATCAATAACTACCCAAATCATACAATATATTTTGAAACATCAATACAATAATAATGTAGAATTTATTTCAAAAAATTTAAAAAAGGAAAATATTGTTTTGTACTCATGAACTACATAATTCCATGAGGACTTGCCTCATATAATTTTAGTCTATATGGAAACATATCTAGGGAGTCATGTAGTAAAACTTATTCTGAATCATATTACTAATTTTTCATGTAAATTTTTTCGTTCTATTTTTTATTTTTTATTTTTTATTTTTATTCCTTTATTACATGCACATGTGTTCATTTTTTTCTCATTAGTGGTTCTAGTTGTATGATACACACTCTTCATATGAGGTATAAGAGTTTAGATTTCAAGGAACCCCTACATTTCCATTCAGAAATTAAATTTCATATTTCTCATCACCATAGAGAATCAATGAACAATAATCATGGATCCTATAAAACCTATGAAGAGTTAAAAATATTATTGGTTCTAGATACCCAAAATAGCTAAAAGAATAAGTCATAAAAAAAATACTACCATCAGTTAGTAGAGTTGAATTATTTTTTATGAAGAAAATTGTCAATTTTTACAATTTATATTTGAAATGGTGAATTATAAAATGTTAAAAAATTCCTTATAGTTGTGAGGCTTTCATCTTGATGATACACATTTTCTACATTCAAAATACCTAGAGAAATGGGAAAATTAAAAAATAATGGGATTTTATATGATTAAATTAGTCATAGATAAATCACATTTTCATTATGATTTTATGAGAAGGATTATATGATAACATGTATGTAGAGATCTATCATGAAGATGGACTTTCTATCCAATAATACCATAGAGAAATATTTATCCCATCAAACATAATTATACGACATAGTAACATTTAAAACTTCTCACAACATGATGGGAAGTCAATTTATGAGGCTATGAATATATTTATGTAGATGTTTTGAAGATTTCCACTTCAAAAAGTGACACTTTGGATATAGATTTAGAAATTCTATTTTAGTTTGAAATATAGTTCAAGATAAATTCACGACTTAGTAGCTAGAGAATGAATGAAACTGAAGACACCGATGGATTCCCAATATATTCTTGACAATTAGGATGATAACATTTTGAAGTGGAATGTATAAGTTGGGCTAGTTGAGGGAGGAGTTCATTATTTTGATGAGAATACTTAGTTGGATAGTGTCACAACCCGTCCTCATGGCCCATGTCGTGACTACCCCAAGCCTGCCTTCCATAGTCCAAGGGTTGGAGACTAGCACGAGAGGCATAAATCCATTTAAAAAGGAAGGCATTGCCTTTAAAAAACTAAACAACACAATAGAGTATGCAACAGAAGTAAGAACTACATAATTCTGAATACAAAAGTAAGTGCTGAAAGGAAAGGGGCTAGAAATTTAAGACCAACAGTAAGTACAGTACAACTGAAAAGAAAATAAAACTGCAGTAAAGTAAAACAGCAACCAATGAGTCGTCCTCCGTAAATCCCACCATAAGGGTGCGTACATATGGCCTCCTCAGTACCTCCGGTCCGACCGTCCGGTCCATGTAACTCTCACCAAGTAGTCCACCTCTATGTACCATCCAGCTCCACAAGTCTCCACCTCGATAAGTGATTTCCATCATCTGCATCCAACCCTATGTCATGCGGGCGTAGCTCGTGTAGGGGTGAGTATACGATACTCAGTAGAGACCCCGAGACCCTCGAAGGTCTGACAGAATCCACGAAGGAAAAACCAAAAAATACGGATACAATCACGAAGTATCAACAAACTCTAATAAGGTATATGCCCATACATATACCTAAGTTATCAATCATAGTTCGACTCCAAAACTCGAGCCCAATCAAAAATAGTCCACACAGGATAGTAAGTCAATCGAATCGATGATAATGATTGAAAGTCAAGACTCAACTCACACAGGTATACATATTTCGTATTACAATATAGATGATCAGATGTAGTAACTGATTCATCTACGCTATCAGACCAACGTATGATACTAGACCAGCTAAGCATTCAAACCCACCTAAGATACTAGACCAGCTACTCTGTCAGAACCACTCAGGATAAAAGTACAGAAGAAAAACTATCAGAACCACTTAGGATACAAGTACATTAGTCGTCGCTGTCAAACCCACAGAGGATACCTATACAGTTTTCATCGTTGTCAAACCCACAGAGGATTCCAGTATGGTAGTCATCGCAGTCGCAGCCAGCTCTATGGTTCTCGCACACATCATGCTCGATTCCGGGAGGGTCCGCTCCTAGAACCAAGGGGTTCGAAAAATAAACTATCACGAAGTCCAGTGTTTATGTATCCCGAAGTTCCATCTTGTTAAAAGGAACCCAATACGATAGACGATGCGTCAATCAGTTGCCCGGTCTGAGAGTTATTAGTGTTTTCATTCCAGGGGCCCGGTTAGAAATATGCTCATTCCAAACCCGACCATTTTCCAAAGTCATCCAAAACTCACTTAGAGTATCACAAAAGGACCGCCTCGTTGTGAGGGTCCTAGTTCCACAGACGGCGCATCAATAAGACGCACAGTCCTAATGTTATTCAGGTTCAAGTGAAACGGGCCCAGCCCGTCAAGCCTAGTGGGGTGGCTAGTCAGCCCGACCCGGTCCGGTGGGTCTGACCTGGATGGGGGGTCGACCTTGTTCGTTGATTCATGGCCCAACCCAGTGAGGCATGGCCCGACCATGTGTCATGAAGCTCGGCCCACGCAAGGGTGTGGCCCGGCTCGGCTGGGTGCGGCCCCACCCAGCGGCATGCGGCCCGTCCTGCGCAAGGCGGCCCACTCCGCGGCTGGCCGTGACTCGGCCAGCTGACCGAGCCTGTGCAGGGAGGCATGACCCCCACAATCAATTTCCCAAACTAATGGCGCCGCCCCTCCTGTCCGGCCTGCCGAAGCCGGCCGTTCTTCCCGGCGCGAGCGGCTTGCATGGGCGGGCCGTAGTTCTCCCGCACAGCACCATTAGGTGTCGTGGCCTCCTTCAACCTAGACGGCATGCGGCCGGCTGGTTCTCCAGCCTCACCGGCTATGGCTGGCCGATTAGTTTCATCTTTCGAGCGGCCCCCGGATGCGGGCCAAGGTTTCCTCCACACAGCCGGTGCGCATCTGCCACCATCAGTCGCTCCCGCCTCCATTTACTGCAGCCACCGGTTTCCCCCACCTCCTATTGCCGCCGCCAAAATATTCAAGAACCTTCAGAGGTTCTTCGGGCCATGTTCATTCGGCCCGCATCCTCCGTGTTATGCGATATCAGTTGGCCGAAGTCAATACAAGAATTCACCACGGACAGAATATAATTTCATTCACTTTAAATTATATCAAACCCCCTGCCTTGATTCTGATTCACTCTTGTCCATAGAGCGGGAAGAGGATCCGAAGTCGACGTCAATTCGTTGACGTCAGGGTTCATCCGAGGAGAAAGCGTTCTCGATGATTCCTCATGGATGGTGTCTCCTCCTATGACGCAGAGGAAGAAGAAGAATGATGACATTCCCCATGAGCGTCACCTCATGTTCTTTCCTCAGTCGTCGAGAGGATATAACTCCTCATGTTCTTGGTTTGTGAGGGTTGAAGCTCTCCTCCAATTCTCCAAAGGCTCCACCACCAAATATTTTCCAAGCAAATATAATATAAAGTCTTCAACAATAATATAGAATTGCCATGAAATTCAAGACAATTCAAATGAATTGATGACACCCCAAATTAATTAATGAAGTCATTAATTAATTGTGTTGGCATACATAATGAGAGTGATATGGATAAGCTCCACCATATTAAATGAGTTGTGTTGTCCAAATAAATAAATGGGGTGTTAATGGGGAGTTTAAGGGAGTTGAGGGGAGGTGAAACAGTTTGGGTTCATGTGGGCCCCACCCAACTAAATCCTCTAATGGGAGGTTAGGCGGGGTGTGGGCCCCACACCTATCTTCCACATGGAGGAAATAACCACCTCTTAAAATAAAATTGTTCACCACCACAATTTTATTTAATTTAAGTTAAATCCCCAAAATTATAACTTTCATCCCGCATAAAACACAACTGCGGTAATATAAGGCCCCAGCATTAAACATTACATAATATTGAATTAAATAAATATTTCAAATTGAGTATATTTTTAGTTTTAGAGTTTTATAGAATGAGAACATAACTATTACATCTCAAAAGATTACAAAGTAGACACTACTACATAGTTTCCCTTTTTTTCTTTTACAAAACATGAACTCAAAAATAAAGTGACATGTGTAGTTCAATGTTCAAGACAACATGAATTTTCATTGATCTCATCCTTGACCCTATACCACATTGTGTTCTATGAAAAACATTTCAACAAAACTTGGGATGATCATAAAAAGCTCAGAAAGGGTTATACAAAGAAAGAAAATTGATAGTTTTTTAAAACAACAAGAAAACCATGAATACATTATCAAAGTAATAATTTTCACCTTTATGAAGTCATAAATACTCTCCACTAAATAAAAGATCATTACTTACCATTTTTTAACCAAAATATACCATAAAAACAATATAAAGAACACATAACATATAATGGTAACTTGGGACATAAACATACTTAAATAGAATAACCATACAGTCAACTTCCACACATATCACTAAATGGAATAGCCATACAGCTGACCACCATACCCAATTCATTGGAGGTTATAATGTAACCACCCATCCTAGTATTCATGACACCAACTGTCATATGCTTTACCACGTAACCACCCATCAAATGTCCAAGTACCATTAAAAAATGATAAGACATAAAACAAATATAATGGAAAGAAAAAATTTACACATTTTAAGAACAATATATCACATAAATTTATTAACATAAAAAATCCATTTTCAAAACCATTTTCAATACCAAAATACATAAAAGATTATATGGTATTTATTTACTTTTAAAAATATTACGGCTTGTTGAGGAAGCCAAATATCAAATAATACTCACGGCGGCGGAAATGTCATTTTCACCGCGTACGTTAAAAAGAAACATACTTCTAGTCATTTAGTAAAACACTTCATATAGAAATGATTCCTTTTGAATAAATGTAGAATTCAAAGGGGTTTATACATAGTATAAAAGAAAGTTTTTCATTAGAACAAAATATGCCTCATTGAAAGGAGATTGAGACGAAGTCCCATACCTCGTGTCCGACTTGACTCAACCGCTCTTTAATCTCCTAAATAATAAACTAGTGTTAATTTATAGTTTATTAAGAACCCTTTTTCATGTTCATTATTTCTTTTATATTACTTATTATAATTTAATGAACACTATGTGATTATTTATGTTAATAACGGTCGTTTTGTCGATCATTGGTACTTGAGTAAAAAAACTCCTTATAATTACAAGTTGTTCATGTGAAAATATATCCATGATATCCAGAATTATATTAATGATGTAGATATCATATATAACTTATATATCCAATATGTACAATCATTTATAATATTACATAACATTTAGAGGTATGAAATGAAATGCACCGTTCAAGGAGACGGTAAGCCGTACGTACACATGCACACTACTTTCAATTCTATTTCATATTTAATGGAATGAAATCATAATGATATAAAGTTATATTATAATTCCAGAATAATATCATATATAAAATAATAAACTCCATCTTTATACGTCCCACATATGGCATTAATGAATCAAATGACATTGAGGGGCGGTAGTCCACACTTCCTAAAATGAAATTATCTCATTTACCTATAATTGAAATTATAAAGGTATGCCATTAGTGAAAAATACAGAAGCATAAAGAAAACATAAACATAATATATATCATATATAAATACAGTGACATATAAATGGCCACCATGAATGGTGATAAATGAATATTGAATAATCATCATTTCGTGAGGCAGTAATTCGCCACCCACATAAACAATATGTTCTTTAACCATTAGACGGAGGTGTGTGTAAGTGTAGCTCTAATCCTTCTCAAAAAAACATCATAGTATATTTAATATACTGGTGTTGTTACAAAATAATGTAATATAAAGTGTTTAGGGGGTTGGAGAAGCAAAATAAAACAAAATAACATTAGAAAAATACTTTACCATAAAATCGGGTAACTTTTTTTGATTTGAGGCAAAGGCTTCCGTGGGAAGTCTTCTACCCAAAGTGAGGCTTTTTGGGTGAAGGGAGGAAGGTTTAGAGGGTATTTGGGCAGTGTTTGGCCGAACCAAAAGGCATTGAATGTGTGAATAAGGTGGTTGAGGTGGGGGCTTTTTATTAGAGGAGAGGAGGGACTCTTTTTGAAAGATTGAAAATATTACTTTATTATGAAATGATTTTCGGATTTTAAAGGTCCCAAAATGATATATTTCGAATATAAAGTGATAAGGGTTATAAATACACCCATAAAATAGGTTTTAGACAATTGTATGTCTTATATTTTACCTTATCTTTTCATTTTATTTAAATCGTTTATTAATGAGGTAATCGTTGCATCATCATGGTGTCATAAATAAATTTAATTTTTAAATTTTTAAAAATTTAAAAAAATTACCATGCTCTAGGAAAACTTTTAATCTTTATAATTAATATTTATATTAAAAAATATAACTTGTATAACCCCATGTAAAAATTGTTTTAGTAAAACAATACATGTTTGTGACATTTTTATTTTTTACTTTAAATAAAATGTATAAATGTCATTATCTTACACAAGTGGCTCCATTGGGGTCCCACAAATTTACCAATGGGTTGTAATGGTCGGCCATGAATCATCCAATAGGGGTATGACAAGTGTCAAGATATTTTGATTTTTTTTAATAATATCATTTTTACCATAAATTTCATTAATTACCTTTATTCGCGATTAATAAAACTTAAAAGTTACTATTCACTAAAAAATATTTTCATCCCATTAATCCAAATTTTACTTAATAATGATAACCATGTATGTCGGATTTTTGAAATTCAACTCACAGAAGTGCTAATGATTCATTTACACGAAAAATTAGTTTTTTAACTACCACTTAGTGGTATCACTATTCATCAAAAATTGAAGTTTTTCAGAAAAATACCAAAAATTCACCTGAAGATATATTTGATATTCTGAATTCAAAAATGATTTCTATTTTAAAAAATTCAAAACATATATGTTGAATTAATTAATTTTATAATTAATTCCTGCTATCAAATCAATTAGCGTGTTTTTATGCAAAAATATATATTAAAATATTGACAATTGTTTATGTCCAATTTCAAAGTGAAATTAATTTTAATGACCACCATTGAATTAAATGGTAAAAATATATTATAATTGAACTTTGAAAACAATTCAAAAGATAATATCATAATATAAATAAATTATATTAAAAAGAATTTTTGAATTAAAATACATCATTTTTCACTTATTCATTACAAATGAAATTTATCAGAAAAATAACAAAAACATACACAAAGTATATTATGATGTCCTGATTCTAAATAAGGATTTTATTTGGTCCAATAGAATGTATAAGAGTGTCAAAAACTATTTTTAATGAGGTTTCTCTATCTAAAGGAGATAAATCATCCTTTTAGTGAATATTAGAGTATTTATGTTTAAAATTGAATTATTTTCTTATTTTGAGCCTTTATCATTTGTTGGATAAATGTAAAAACGTTTAACAAACAAATATAATCATATTTTAGTAATTTCTATTCATTCTTGCCAATACAATGACTACGTGTTAACTACCATTTAAAATAATATTATTATATTACTAGTGTGCAACGTAAGATTTCAAAGAACACATTGTTGCGTATTGGGAATGCGATTGAACATAGCAACCCCGTTAATGTAAAATTAATATTGAATTCGCAGATATTAATAAATATGAAAATGTCTAATTCTTTATTTACCTGGGATGTTACATCCTTCCCCCCTTTTGGGAATTTCATCCTCGCAATTTTTATTCATTTATCAAAATAAGTGGGGGGTATTTATCCCACATAGAATTTTCAAATTCCCACATTGCATCTTCAACGATATGGTTTATCCACAAAACCATTACCTGGTGAATTACCGTATTCTGCAACACTTGCACTCTACGATCAAGAATTTGGACTGGTTGTTCTTCACAAGAGATATTCTCTTCCAACTGAACTAATTCTGGGCTCAAAACATGAGATGGATCTGGCAAATACATTTTAAACATCGAAACATGAATAACATTGTGTACGTGAGATAAACACGGAGGTAAAGCCACTCGGTAAGAAACATCACAAACTCTCTCCAGAATTTCATATGGTCCAATGAACCTTGGACTCAGCTTTCCTTTCTTAACAAAACACATCACACTTTTCCATGATGATATATTGAGAAAAAAATGATCACCTACCTCAAAAGATAGATCCTTCCTCCGGTTATCCGCATAAATTTTCAGCCTACTATCAGCTGTTTTCATGTGTTTCTAAATCAACAGAACACTTTATGCCATCTCTTCTAACAATTCCGGTCCCATCAGCTTCCTTTCCCCTACATCATCCCAAAAAGATGGAGTTCAACACCGTTTACCATATAATGCTTCAAACAGAGTCATCTGTATACTGGAATGAAAGATGTTATTATATGAAAATTCAACCAAAGAAAGATGGTGGTCCCAACATCCCTGACATTCCATCGAGAAAGCACGTATCATATCCTCCAAGGTCTAAATTGTTCATTATGACTGCCCATCTGATTGTGGATGAAAATATTTACTAAAATTTAATTCAGTACCCAACGACTTCTGAAGTCCCTTCCAAAGGTTAGAAGTAAATTTGGGATCACGATCAGATACATTGGAGAGGGGAACTCCATGAAACCTTACTATATTTTTAAGATACAAACGAGAAATTTGATCTAGGGAAAATGTATCTTGTATAGAAAGGAAATGAGCAGATTTAGTGAAGAGATTAAAAATAACCCAGATTGCATTATTACCTAGAGATGTCTTTGGTAATCCCACAACGAAGTCCAAGGATATATTTTCCCATTTCCACTCTAGCACTGGTAATGACTGAAGCATCCCTTTAGGTAACTTTCGCTCTACTTTAACCTGAAGACAAGTCAAACACTTCACAGTAAAATCAGCAATATCTCTTTTCATTCCATCCCACCAGTAACACTCCAGCAGATCTCTGTACATCTTAGTACTTCCAGGATGAACTGAAAATGGGGAACTCTGAGCCTCACATAACAACTCATTATTCAACTGTGAATCACAAGGTACACATAATCTCTTCCCAATCCTCAAAACACAAACATTATCAATATTAAATTTAGGTAACATACCCTTCTGAACCAGCTCTACGTTTTTCTGCAACTCTGTGTCTTGCTTCTCTGCTTGCTTAATTCTGTCTAATAGAGATCATCTCACTGACACCTGAAATAAAACAGAAAAACTTCCTACACCAACAAATTTTATGCCAAGGTTCATCAAATCCTTAACCAAAGGATCACATTCAAAACGTAACATGGTTAATGAAGCATTAATTTTTTGAATCAAATCATCAAACACTTCATTTGTTTTTCCAGGATGGTAATGAATTATACAATCATAATCAATGATTAATTCTAGCCATCTCCTCTATCTCATGTTCAATTATTTATAAGTGAAAATATAATTTAAACTTTTGTGATAGGTATATATTTCACACTTTTCTCCATACAAATGATTCCTCAAAATTTTTAAAGTGAAAACCACATCAGCTAACTCCAAATCATGTTTAGGGTAATTTACCTCTTCAGTTTTCAACTGACATGAAGCATAAGCAATTACCTGATCATTCTGAATGAGGACACAACCAAGTCCCTTCACCAAATAATCACTGTAGATAACAAACGCACTATTTCTAGAAGGAAGTGCCAAACCTAGAGCATTCACCAATCATCTTTTCAATTCCTGAAAACAATTATCACATTCTTTTGTCCAGATAAACATAACACCCTTCCGAGTTATCTTAGTAATTGGACTAGATAACCGTGAAAATAATTTAACAAACCTTCGGAAATAGCCTACCAAGCCAATCAAACTATGAATATCAGTTATATTTCTAGGTATTGGATATTATTAAGCAAATTGTGTTTTATCATTATCAACAGTTATGTAATTTTTTGAAACAATGTCTCCAAGGAAAGAAATATGTTGTAACCAAAACTCACACCTGCTGAATTTTCCATACAGTTTCATTTATTTTAATGTTTTCAAGATAACCCTTAAATGAATTTCATTATCTTCTTTACATTTATAAAATATCAAAATATCATCAATGAAAACAACCACAAACTATTCAAGAACTCAAGGAAAATTCTATTCATAAGGTCCATGAATACAACAGGTGCATTGGTTAACCAAAATGATATAACTAGAAATTCATAATGGCCATAGCTAGTATGAAACACAGTCTTCTTAACCTCTTCTTCTTTTAAATTCAACTGATGGTACCCTGACCTCAAGTCAATCCTCAAAAAATACTGAGCTCCCTAGAGATGATCAAACAAATCATCGATATGATGAAAGGATAATTGTTCTTAACAGTGATATTATTCAATGCTCTATAATCAATGCAAAGTCTCATTGAACCATCTTTCATTTTAACAAAAAATACAGGAGCACCCCCTGGTGAAGTGCTACGTCAAATAAAACCTTTATCTAATAACTCCTACAATTTCTTCATTAACACTAAAAGTTAAACTTGAGCCATTCGATAAGGGGGTTTTGAAATTGGATTAGAATCAGGAACTAAGTCAACAGTAAATTCAACTTCCCGATCATAAATAATACTAGAAAACTCATCAGGAAAAAAATCAAGATACTCATTTACCACTGGAACATCATTAATCTGAATAGTTCCTTTATATTCTAATATATGTTCAAGGTAACATTCATTTCCATCTTTTACTAGTTTCTCAACTTACTGATATGTTATCAAAAGAAGGGTTTATTTTTGTACACAAACTGAAAGTCATTCTAAAAATACATCTCTTTAGATCTGAATTAAATATTAGCATGATAAACGGAAATCTAATCCATGCCCAAAATAACATCAAACTCTACAATAGGAAAAACATTAAGGTTTGCAGGTAGATTCTTTCCGCACACAAGGATATGAAGGTTCTTATATTTTCTTTTTGTCTCAATGTTTCCTCTGGGTGTTTTGACCATATGTTCAGGATTCATATCTTGAGTTGTAATTCCCATTTTACTAGAAACCATCTAAAAATGAAAGAATGTGTAGACCCAGAATCAAACAACACATTGGCATAATCTGAAAAAACAAATAGTGTACCTGATACTACATCATTTGATGGCCCTACATCTGCTGAAGTAGTTGAAAAGGATTTCACCACCCCTTTCTGCTTGTAGTCTGTCTAATTTCCCCCAGTTGAGTTGTTCGTTAGACACTCATTTTTATAATCACCCATTTCATTACACATAAAACATCTTACTGCTGGCTTTTCATTGCCTGCTCGATCATCTTCCTTACAATTACATACAATATGTCCAGACTTACCACACCTAAAGCACTTTAAAGACTTGGATAAACATTCTCCAGGATGAATTTTACCACACTTCACACACGATTGATATCTGGTTTTCCTACCTCCAGGATTATTTGATGAATTCTTTCCCTTTTCTTGCCAATTGGACCTCTTACACTGTTGTTTGTCAAAGAACGCATGATCATCAGGAAACTCCATTTCCACCTTCTCCGCACATCGAACAAGTTTTTCATAACTTTTGAAATCATGAGAAGCTAAAGATCTTCAATAATTTGGCTTTAACCCTGAGTAAAAATGGTGGATTTTACTCTCAAGATCTCGTATGAAATTTGGAGCATACATTTCTAGTCGAGTGAACTTTGCTTCATAAGTAGCCACTATGTCATCCTCCTGCCTCAATTCAGGGAATTGTTTTCCCATCCTAAGACGAACCACCATAGGAAAATATTTCTCAAGAAACATGCCTTTGAATTCATCCTAGTGAAGATCATCAATCTCATCACTATCCCTGGTATTTTTCACCATCGACCACCACTTATTAGCTTCACCTTCAAAACTATAAACAATAAGACAATCCTTTTGATGTTATGAACTCCCAATAGCCTAAAAAATCATCATTAGTGCTTTAATCCACCCTTATTCTAGCACAGGGTCAGATGCTCCACTGAATGATGGGGGATGATGCCTCATGAAATGTTCCACCACTTACATGTTTATCTGTGGTTGATCTGGCTGATCTCATGCATGGATACCACCACCATTTATATCCTGAGTCAACTACGCCATCACATCAACAAACTA
The DNA here is from genome assembly GCA_963277665.1 of Viscum album. Classification (NCBI taxonomy): domain Eukaryota; kingdom Viridiplantae; phylum Streptophyta; class Magnoliopsida; order Santalales; family Viscaceae; genus Viscum; species Viscum album. The sequence continues at coordinate 392,895,220 of OY728127.1, read as the reverse complement.
TTCAGTTCATATTCCGACCATCTCTGGTTACTGATTTGGAAGGTTGTCTTCCTCTTGATGTTATCCCAACATAGCTTCCATGTTTCCTCTGTGGAAAACCATTCTGAACACATAAATATCTTAGGCGAAGCAACATGGTAATCAATAAATGCTATATCATTTCAATCGTACTATAAATTAATTTATAATTTTAACAATTTTCTAACTCCTAAAGTTATCTAAATTGATCTTTGATACCAACTGTAAGGCCCCGTCCTTAAACATTACTTAATATTGAAATAAATGAATAATTCACATTAAGGATCTTTTCAGGTTTAGAGATTTATAGAATTAGGAAAAAACTATTACATCTCAAATGATTAAAAGTAAACACTACTACATAGTTTTCCTTTTTTTATTTTACAAAACATGAACTCAAAAAAAGGGACATGTATAGTTCCATGATTAAGACAACATAAATTTTCCTTGTCCCATCCTTGTCCCTATTCCAAATTGTGTCCTGTGAAAAACAATTCAACAAAACTTGGGATGAGCATAAAAATCTCAGTAAGGGATACACAAAGAAGGAAAACTGTTAGTTTTTCAAAACAAAATTTAAACCATGAATACTTTATCAAAGTAATAATTTTCACCTGTATGAAGTATTAAATACTCTCCACTGAATAAAACATCATTACTTTCCCTTTTATAACGAAAATATTACCATAAAACCCATATAAAGAACACATAACATATGAATGTAACTTGGGACATATACATACTTAAATTTAATAACCATACGGTCGACTTCCACACATATCACTAAATGGAATAGCCATACGACAGACATTCATACCCAATGAATTGGAGGTTATAATGTAACCACCCGTCCTAGTATTCCCGACATAACTCATCATATGTTTTATCATGTAACCACTCATCAAATGTCCAAGTACCATTAAAAATCATAAGACATAAATCAAATATAATGGAAGGAAAAAATTTACACATTTCAAGAACAATATATCAATTAAATATATTGACATAACAAATCCATTATCAAAAAAATTTTCTATACCAAAATACATAAAAGAGTTTATGGTATTTATTTAATTTTAAAAATATAAAGGCATGTTGAGGAAGCCAAAGATCAAATAATACTCACACAGCGGAAAGGTCGTTGTCACCACGTACGTTAAAAAGAAACATACTATTTGTTGTCTAGTAAAACGCTTCATATATAAAAGATTCCTTTTGAATAATAGTAGAAGTATAAGGGGTTTATACAGCGTATAAATGAAATACTTGTATTAGAACAAAATATGCCTCAATGAAAGGTGATTGAGACGAAGTCCCATACCACGTGTCTGATTTGACTCGACTTCTCTTTAATCTCCTGAATAATAAACGTGTGTTAATTTATACTTGCTTAAGAACCTTTTTCCGGTTAATTATTCCTTATATATCACTTATTACCAGTTTATTAACACAATGTAATTATTTAAGTTAATAACGATCGTTTTATCGATCATTGGTACTTGAGTAAAAAATAAACGCCTTATAATTACAATTTGTTCATGTGGAAATGTATCCATTCTATCCAGAATTATAATCATGATAAAGATATCAAATATATCATATATATCCAGTATATACATGCATATATAATATTACATAACATTTAGAGGTAAGACATGAAATGCACCATTCATGGAGACGGTAAGACGTACGTACACATGAACGCTACTTTAATTTATATTTCGTTTTTAATGGAATGAAATTATAATGATATAAAGTTATATTATAATTCTGGTATAATATCATATATAACATCATAAACTCCATCCTTTATATGTCCCCCATATGGCATTAACGAACAAAATCACTTTGAGGGGGCGGTAGTCCGCGCATCCTAAAATGAAATTATCGCATTTACACTTAATGGAAATCATAAAGGTATGCCATAAATTAAAAATAAAGAAGAATAAGGAAAAAATAAACATAATATATTTCATATATAAATATAGTGACATCTTAATGGCCACGATGAATGTTGTTAAAAGAATATTGAACAATCATCATTTCGTGAGGCAGTAATTCGCCACCCACAGAAACATTATGTTCTTTAACCCTTAGACAGCGGTGTGTGTAAGTGTAGCTCGAATCCCTATCATAAAAACATCATAGTATATTGAAGATTCTGGTTTTTCTTCAAAATAACGTAATAGAAAGAGTTTAATGGGTTGGATAATCAAAATAAAACAAAACAACATTAGAGAATAATTTACCTTAAAATTCGGTAACTCTTTTTTATTTGAGCCAAAGGCTTCCTTGGGAAGACTTATGCCCAAAGGTAGGCTCTTAGGGTGAAGGGAGTAATGTTGAGAGGGTATTTTGGCCGAGTTTGGACTAACCAAAAGTCTTTTAATGTGTGAATAAGGTGGAAGAGGTGGGGGCCTTTTATAAGAGGAGAGGAGGGGCTCTTTTGGAATGATTGAAAATATTACGATATTATGAAATGATTTTCAGATTTTAAAGGTCCCACAATGATATATTTCTAGGATATGGTGATAAGTGTTAGAAATTCACCAATACAATAGGTTTTAGACAACTGTAAGTCTTAGATTTTACCTTGTCATTTCATTTTATTTAAATCGTTTATTAATGAGGTAATCGTTGTATCATCATGGTGTCATAGAATAATTTATTTTTTTAATATCTAAAAATTATAAAAAAATACCATGTTGGAGGAAAACTTTTTTATCCTTCTAATAAATATTTATTGTAAAATATATTACTTGTATAACCCCATGTAAAAATTGTTTTAGTAAAACAATACATGTTTGTGACATTTTTATTTTTACTTTAAATAAAAGGTATAAATGTCATTATCTTACCCATGTGGCTCCATTGGGGTCCAACAAATTTACCCATGGGTTTTAATGGTCGAAAATGACTAATACAATAGGGGTTGGACAAGTGTCAAGATATTTTCATATTTTTATAATATCATTTTTACCTTAAATTTCACTAATTACCTTTAACCCCGATTAATAAAACTGAAATGTTACTATTCACCAAAAATAATTTTCATCCCATTGAACCAAATTTACTTACTAATGACAACCATGTATGTCTGATTTTTAAAATTCAATTCACAGAAGTGTTAATGTTTCATTTACACGGAAAAATATTTTTTAACTACCACATAGTGGTATCACTATTCATAAAAAATTGATGTTTTTCAGAAAAATTCCAAAAATTCACCCTAAGCTATACTTGATATTCCAAATTAAAAAAATGATGTCTATTTTAAAAAATTAAAAACATGTAAGTTTCATTAATTATTTTTATAATTAATTTCCGCAGTCAAAACAATTAGCGTGTTCTTATGCAACAATATGTATAAAATGATTGAGAATTGTTTATGTCCAATTTCAAAGTGAAATTAATTCTAATGACCACCATTTGATTAAATGGTAAAAATATATTCTAATTGTACATTAAAACAAATTCAAAATATAATATAATCATATAAATAAATTATATTAAAAAGAGGTTTTGAATTAAAATTCAACATTTTTCACTTATTCATTAAAAATGAACATTATCATAAAAATAAAAAAACAGACACAATGTAAATTTTGATGTCCTGATTCCATATAAGGATTTTATTTGGTCCAATAGAATGTATAATAGTGACCAAAAATATTTTTAAGGAGGGTTCACCATCAAAAGAAGATAAATCAACCTTTTAGTCAATATTAGAGTATTTATGCTTAAAATTGAATTCTTTTCTTATTTTAAGACTTTATCATTTTTTGTATAAATGTAAAAACATTTAACAAACATATATAATTATATTATAGTTATTTCTATTCATTCCTACAAATTCAATTACTACGTGTTAACTACCATTTAAAATAACATTATTATATTACTAGTGTGCAACGTAAGATTTCAGGGAACTCGTTGTTGCGTATCGGGTACACTATCGAACATTGAAACCCCTTTAATCTAAAATTAATATTTAATTCTAAAATATTAATAAATATGAAAATGTCTTATTCTATATTTACCTGGGATGTTATAGGTATAGGTCCTCTTAAGAGAATAATGGCACTACGAGTCCATCGGTGTCCCAAGATTTCAATTCCATGCACTGGTTCAAAAATTAAATAAACCTGCATGTATGATTAATGAAAATACGTTAAAAAAAATTCAGAAATTGATTCGGGGCACACCGGGCCTCTTAATCATGTGATGTCAGAAACTGCATACTCTTAAAATTTCAAATAATTAAGAATTTTTTTCCTTGAAATTTATGTATCTTTACATTACCCCCACCTCAGGGTTGTACTTCTCCATAAAGCTACAAAATACACTTGGGAAACAAAAGAGGTTACTGAGCAGACATCTGAGCCTCCCGCTCCCATGTGCTCTCCTGGAGGTTCCCGTGCTACCAGCGAATGCGCACCAGCGGAATAAACCGTCCATGAAAGACCAGCTCCTGTAGATCCTCGATCTCCTCCAGGACTACCTTGAATGTCGCCCCTAATTGATATCCAGATCCCCGTGAACGATGATGTAGGATGGGTCGTGCATGTATATCCTCAACTAAGATACGTGGAAGACATCGTGCACCTGAAACAACTGAGGTGGAAGAGCCTTGAGGTAAGCCACCACACCTACTCTGCTGAGGACCTGGCATGGTCTTATGATCCGAGGAGACAAATTCCAACCTCGGACGAATCTCCACAGTCCACTTCGAGGTGAGAACCATAGGAAGATGTGGTAGCCATCCTTGAACTCCAGTGGTCTCCGTCTCCTATCAGCATAAGACTTTTGTCTGCTCTGTGTGGTCTTCATCCATTCCTGGATGATACGAACCTTCTCCATCATAGCCTGAACCATTTGTGGTCCTACAAGTGCTGACTCCCTTGGGTCAGTCCAGCACATAGACGATCTACAAGGTCAGTCGCACACTACCTCGTAAGGGGCCATCTCGATGGTGGAGATGTAGATGTTATTGTATGAAAACTCCAACTAGGGTAGGTGATCCTCCCAGATGCAACCAAATTCATGGACACATGTAAGGGGAATGTCCTAGGGAGTCTGAATGGTCCTATAATTCGGACCGTCCGTCTGAGGATGAAAGGTGGTGCTTAGACATAGCTGCATCCAAAAAGCCTCATCTATCCCCTTCTAAATCCAGGAATTGAAACAAGCATCTCGATCGGAGATAATAGTCGATGGCACATCATGAAGCCATACAATCTCTTGAATGTAGAGGTGTCCCAAGATCTCTACCGAGCCCTGCTCTCTGATCGGTAGGAAGTGGGATGACTTATTGAGTAGGTCTATGATCACCAAAATAGAGTCGTGCCCTCTAGAAGTCAGTGGAAGCCCTGTCACGATATCCATGGATATCCCATCCCAGATCCAATCCAGGACCTCTAAGTGATGCACCAAGCCTACTGGTACCTCGTGATCCACCTTCACATGCTGACAAGTGAGGCATCGTGAAACGAACTCTGCAACTGCCCTCTTCATACCCGGCCACCAGTGTTATCATCTGAGGTCCTGATACATCTTCGCCACTTCTGGATGTACTGCTAGAGGGGATGTGTGTGACTTCCTCAACACCTCCTCCTGTTGTGCAACTTGTACCATGGTACATCCCCTAAAGAGGATGATGTGCTCCCATCCTTCTGAAAATCCATCGGGTTCCTATCTTGAGGATTTCTGAGCACGTCGCATCTCACAGTCAACGTCCAATTTCTTTACCTCTCTATCTCGCTGAAGGAGTGTAGGAGTGAATGTGAGAGACTGTAGAAAAGTTGTTCTATATCATTCCACAATGGATATCTGCAAGGCGGACAGCTGGTTAGTCGCCTATCCTAGCAGCTGAATGCCTAATCTCCTATTGAGAGAATCTTCTATAATGTTCCCCTTCCCAAAAGTATAGACTATTTCAAAGTCATAGTCCTGGAGGAACTCGATCCATCGTAGTTGTCTCAGGTTCAGGTCCTTCTACGAGAAGATGTAACTGAGACTCCAGTGGTCAGAATAGACTATAAAGTGCTCGCCCATTATATAGTGCCTCCATATCTTCATTTCTAAGACCACTAATGCTAACTCCAGGTCATGGGTAGCATAGTTCTACTTGTGTTGCCTCAAATTCCGTAAACCATATGCGATCACTACTCGCTCCTTCGTCAGGACACACTTGAGTATGGTCCCTGATGCATCGTAGTAATCTATGTACCCTACGCCCTCCTCCGGTAGACTCAAGATGGATGCACTGGTTTAATCTCTGCCTCAGCTCTTGAAAGATCTACTAACATCTTTCTAAACTCACCAAGGGTTTCCCCTTCTTCATCCAGGTTGAAAGCGGTGTTGCAACTTTGGAGAAGTCTGAAACAAGTCTTCGATAGTACCCATCCATACTCAAGAAACTCACCGCCTCCATCACACTCATTGGTGGCTCCCAAGAAAGTACTGCATCGATCATTGCTGGACCCACTGCAAATATAGCCCCCGAAATGACGTGTCTGAAGAAGTGAACCTCTCGAATCCATATCTGAATCTGTGAGATCTTACCATAAAGCTGGTGCTCTAAGAGTGTATCCAGTACAACCCACAAGAGGCAGGTGTTCTCCTCATCAGTCGTCTATTAAATCAGTATGTCGTCAATGAAGACTACGACAAATCGATTGAGGTATGTCTGGAAGATCTTGTTCATGAGACTCATGGACACTGCCGGTGCATTGGTTATGCCAAAGGGCTTAACCAAGAACTCATAGTGTCCATACCGACACTTGAAGGTCGTCTTCGGCACATCCTCGCCTCGAACTCTGAGCTAGTGATATCCTGACCTGAGGTCTATCTTTGAGAACCAATGTCCTCCCTTGAGCTGATCAAAGAGGTTGTCAATCCTCGGGAGTGGGTAATTGTTCTTCACGATCACCAGATTCATGCGACGATTGTCTATACACAGTCAGAAGCTCCCATCTTCCTTCTTGTTGAAAAAAATAGAAGATTCCTAGGGTGAAACACTAGGTCTGATAAATCCATTACCCTACAAGTCATCCAGCTCTACCCGTAGCTCAAGAAGCTCGGCGGGAGCCATCCGATATGTTGGAGTAGATATCAGTGTTGTCCTGGGGTACAGTTTTATGTATAATTTTACCTCTCTATGAGGAGGTAGTCCTGGAATTTCCTTAGGAAAAATGTCCTCATACTGATCCACCACAATAGGAAAACTCGGACTCCGCACATCAACTGCTCCAAGGATGAGACTTTCCAAATGATGTGTGATCGGCTGCACTCTCCTATGTGCTAGTCCATCCTGTGCTGAAAAGGCTCCCTTCTCGCCGATGAAGGTGAACCTGCTCCCATCCATGCGGACACACCACACTTTGCACCTAATATAGTTGATATAACTATGAACTGTAGATAACCAGTCCATACCCAAGATGACGTCGTAAGGCCTCGACGCCTCTACAAGAAGATCCTAGCCGAATCTCTAGCCTCCTAGAGTAAGCTCACACTAACATCACCAGGGGGTAATAATCGAGTATAATCCCCTAGAAGTCTCTATATGTATGTATCGAGCTAACGGCTCCATCGGAATGTCTGAGATCCGTATAAGGGAAGCAACAATAAAATAATGACTCACACCTATGTCTATAAGCACTATAGAAAAGGTGGAGAAGACACAGATAGTACCTCGAATCATCTCAGGTGCTTACGATCATTGAACTAGAAATCATGGAGCTGAGCCCACCTCTGTCTGCCAGCTCCCTGTGGTCAGGGTGGACCTCCTGGTGGTGGTGGTGGTAGAGCCTTGATACGTCGTCCACCACCCACTGCCCAACTAGCTCCTCTGACACGTCCTCCTACTCCAGGCGGACCACCACGGTCGAACCATTGGCTCTACCGGGGAGGTCCCTCTACTGTCTACTCCTCATCCTCATGGAAAATCAGACAGCTTTGAGCCATGCGACCCTGCCCGCCGCATGCATAGCACTGCCTGGTCCCTGTATAGCTGTGTCAATTTCGTGTGCCCCGCACAACCGAACCTGTATCCTGAGGTCACCCTCCTGATGGCCTGGTCCATTTGGACCTCTGAATCAACTCTCTACTGCCCGCTGTAGAAGACTCCGCTACGTGTTTCCCTATGGTGGGTCTCGCTGATGGTGACTGCTCAACGAGAAAACTCTATACTAGAAGGGCTCTCTCTATCACCCCCGCCTACGTCGAGATTCAGAGGGGAATCATCGAATCCTTGATCTCTTGCCTCAGTCCATGCTCGAAGGTTCTAGTTCTGATGAATGGATCCTATACCATATCCATGGACTTGCGTGAGAGGTTAGTGAACCTCGCTGAATACTGATCTACTGTCAAGCTGCCCTGCTACAGATGAAGTAACTCATGAATCCACAAGGCATAGAGGGTGGCTGGAACAAACTCTGAGTGGAATAGACTCTTGATGTCTTTCTAGAGTAAAGATGCCTCATCATGCACCTGGAGCATCAGGATCCACCATCTACCTACTGCTACGTGAAGGCGATTCGTGGTAAGGATCACCATAAAGGATGTTGGTGTATCTACCCATTTGAAAACCATGAGGACAACCTACATCCAATCCTCAACTACATGTGGGTCCGTCTCTCCACAAAACCTGGGTATCCTCTGTCGTTGGAACTCGTGCAATACACTCAAATGGTGTGAACCCTCTACTGCTATGGTTGGTGTTATCGGTGGCTAATCAGGTAGTGGTACCACTGGTTCCTCCGCTCTGATGGGGCCTTGCACCGAGGCCTCGTTGCTCGATGGGCTACCATCCTATAAGTAACTCGGAACCCTAGTTGGCTTCAATCGAGGGACCATCCTGAAAACAAACAAGTGCACCACGGTAAAAACAGTATACCTGGTGACCCCACACAATGTAATCACAACGAAATCTTTTGAAACACACATGTAATCACTGTATTCGTGAACTGAGTAAGAAATCAGAGGTCAGGGTCCTGGTGTATGGATATGTTGGCCGCCGCACCAACACTGGACTCGCTGGACTGAAAAACACACTCAATACTCTTAACAATATTTATTCACATAAAATGATGATAAGAGACCTGAGTTCTGCGGTAGAAACGACTCCTCTAATACCTATTTTTAACCACTCGTCCTTAGGGCCCATGCTATGACTACCCCAAGCCCTCCTTCCAAAGTACAGTGGCCGGCGACTAGCACTAAAGGTGTAAATCACATTAAAAGAGAAGGAATTTCCTTTACAAAAGTAAAAAACACAATATAGAACGCTAAATACGTACGCACTAAGTAATACTGAATACAAAAGTAAGTGCTGAAAGGAAAGGGGCCGGAAATACAAGCCCAATAGTAAGTACAATACAATTGAAAAGCTAGTACAAATACAGTAAAGTAAAACAACAACCACTGAGTCGTACTCTAGAAATCAAACCTGAAGGGTGGGTATAGATGGGCTCCAGGCACCACAGGTTTGATTGTCTGCTCAGTGTACGTCTCGCCACGTGGTCCACCTCTGGGTATCGTCCAGCTCCACATGTCTCAACCTCAATCAGTTCTGTCTGTTGTCTGCATCCAATACAACGTAGTGTGGGCGTAGCCCATGCAGGGGTGAGTATAAGATACTCAATAGGGACCCTGAGACCCCCGACGGTCTCCCAGAAATCACAAAGGATAAACCAGAAATGAATGATACAATGAAGAAGTATCTACCGACTCTATATAGGTATATTACTTTATATATACCAAAGTTATCGATCACAGTTTGACTCCAACTCTCGAGCCCAATCACAACCCAGTCCACACAGTATAATAAGTCCATCAAATCAATTATAACGATTGAAAGTCAAGAATCATTTCACACAAGTATACATATTTCATATTTCGATAGAGATGATCAAATATATTCACTGATTTATCTAAGATGTCGGACCCACGTTGGATACTAGACCGGCTAATCCTTCAGACCCACGTAGGATACTAGACCAGTTACTCTGTCAGAACCACTAATTATACAAGTACAGAAGTCAAATTGTCAGACCCACATATGATACAAGTACAGTATTCATCACTGTCGAACCCATAGAGGATTCCAGCACAGTTTTCATTGTCGTCAAACACACGGAAGATTCTAGTATGGTAGTCATCGTAGTGGCAGCCAGCTCTAGGGTTCCCGCACACAGCATGCTCGATTCCGAGAGGGTCCGCTCCTCGAGAAAAGGGGGTAGATACATCAACTATCATGAAGACCCTTTTTTATGTATCCCGATGTTCCGTCTCATCAAAAGGAACCAAATACGATAGACGGCGCGTCAATCAGATGCCCGTTCTGTGAGTTATTAGCATTTTTGTTCCAGGTGCCCAGTTGGAAATACGCTCGTTCCAAACTCGGCCATTTTCCAAAGTCGTCCAAAACTCACTTAATGTATCCCAAAAGGACCGACCCACCACGAGGGTCCCAGTGCCACAAACGGAGCGTCAATCGGATGAGTGGTCCTGAATTTATTCACGTTCAAGTCAAACGGGGACGGCCCGTCAAGCCTAGTGGGCTGGTGGGTCGGCCCAGCCCGGTGATGCGTGGCCTGACCAGGTGAGGCACGGCCCGACCCGGTGGCAGGTGGCCCGGCCCGCGCAGTGGTGAGGCTCAGCCCACGGCTGGCTACGGCTCGACCAGCTGGCCGAGCCAGTGCGGGGAGGCATGACCCCCGCCATCTATTTCTTGAATCGGCGTCGCCGAGCAGTGCCACCCTTCTTGTCTGGAAGACCTAAGCTGGTCGATCTCCCCAGCGCGAGAGGCCCACACGGAGGGCACGCGGTTCTCCCGCGCTGCACATGTGGGTTCCCCGGTCTCCTTCAACCCGGACGGTTGGCGGCCGTCTGGTTCAACGCCGAATCGGCCCACAAAGCATGGGATGCGGTTCTCCACAGCACGGAGCCTTAGCGGCATCTCGGTTCTCCAGCCCGGCCAGCTACGACTGATCGGTTTGGTTCATCTATCGAGTGGCCCATGGATGTGGGCCGCATTTTCCTCCACGGAGCCAGTGCATGGATGCCACCTCTGGTTGTCGTCGCCTCCATTCACCGCCGCCTCTGGTCTCCACCGCCTCCCATTTCTACTGCCAAAATATTCAAGAACCATTAGAGGGTCATCAGGACGTTTTCATTCGGCCCGCACCCTCTGCGTTTGGCGATATCAGTTGGCCGAAGACAATACAAGCATTCACCAAGGACAGAATATAATTTAATTCACATAAAATTATATCAAACCCCTACCTTGATTCCGATGATCACTTGTTCGTGTTGCGGGAAGAGGATCTGAAGTCGACATTGATTCATTGACGTCGGGGGGATTCCGAGGAGGAATCTTAGTCAATGTTTCCTTGAGGAAGACATCTCCTCCCTTGATGTGGAGGAATAATAAGTATGACGATGTTCCTCGTGAACATCGCCTCACGTTCTTTCCTCAGTCTTCGAGAGGATATCATTCCTCGTGTTCTTCGTTGGTGTGGTTTGAAACTCTCCTCCAATTATCCAAAGGCTCAACCACAAAATATTTAAAAAGGAAATATAACAGAAAGGATTACCATATAAAATAGAATTGGATTCGTGTGGGACCCACCACAATGAATCCTCTCATGATAGGTTATGTGGGGTGTGGACCCCACCCCTAACATCCTCTTGGAGGAAATAACCACCTCTTAAAATAAAATTGTTTATCACCAAAATTTTATTTAATTTTTGTTTAATCCCCAAATTACATCTTTCAACCCGCATAAAATGAAACTGAGTTGAAGTTCCCCTTAAGTGTATATCGGTGCTGTGAGTCCATTGATTTCCTCAGATTTCAATTTCGAGCACTGGTTCAAAAGATAGAATAACCCGCACATATGTTTACTGATCATACCAGAACAAAACTTTAGAAATTGTTTCTGGGCACACTGGGCCTTTGAATCAGGCGCCGCCAAAAACTGCTGACTCGTAAAATTCCAAATAATTATGATTTGTTTGCCTAAAATTTCACGGTCATTATAGATAGTCTTCATGAAGAATTTTCTAAAATAAGGGATCCATTTTTTTCTCTCTCATGGCTGTCCATTGATCCACCCAAAGTACATTCGTGTGAAATGTTTGGATGTCTACAACTATTTATAATGTTCTTAGATGGAATAAAGGACCCTAAAACTAATAATAATTTTTTTTCATTTATTACTATCAGTGAACATAAAATAAATAATTGTATGAATAAGGGATATAGAAAGAAGAATACATTCTACGATAAAGAAGAGTTCTATTTTGAAAATCTTTTCAAATCATGATTCTCCTAGTTTTCCTCACGACCAGCAATAAGTATAACATATAAGATAAAAAAATATCATCCATATTTTGAGGTAGTGGTGATGAAATTTGTTAAGAAGCATGATCATAATATGGAAAAAATAGAGAAAAAAATGTAGTATCATGAGAAATATTTAGTGAGTAACCAAAAAACATAATAGAATCTAGAGATAAAGATGATAAAAAATTATGATAAATTAAATGAGTAAATCTTGGTGTTTTTCTATGTATATAGAATCACCTAAAGAAAAAAAGAATGATCATGTTACATAGTGGATGATAGAGGAAATAAAATACCAATCTAAGGAGAATTTATTTGAACAATAGTTGAAATATGAGAGGCAAATAATGGATGCTCCACAAAAATCTAATGAGAACAAAAGGCAAGTGGACCATATCGATAATGAATTGGAGAATAAAAATCTTAGATAAAATCAAATAGTTTTGGAAATTTTATGTCTGACCAAATACAAAAAATCTTACTTTTCCAGTGAGGATATGCCATGGGATTTTAGAGGAACAATATAACAAAATCCATGCAATTTTCAAATAGCCACACATTAATATTCCATAAACTGATGTAATTCCTAAAATACCCACCTCTTAAAAAATTCTGAAAGATTTATATATATATAAGATGAAAATGAAATATTTTTGTGTAATATCTTTGTGGAAAGAATTTCATTAGGTTTATAGATAAATATCACTCATAATTTGTGTAGTCCAGAAATATTTTCAATACTATTTATAATTGGATCATGCACTTTCAGAGAAACCATACTTCAATTTAGATAATGAGTAATCCATATTCCACTTGAAGTGTTTAAATATCCTGTATTATGTTATTTTAAATAGATATAATTTACAATAAAATTGGCAGATAGATATGTGATATATCCTTGTGGAATTTTAGAATAGTGATTAATGAATGAAAAAAAGATTTTATTTCTACAAAAATTATGAATGATTTTTAAAACATAATGGGAACTCATAATAAATAATATGAAATTATTTGGAGATTAAGGTTGCCTATGATGTTGAATTGAGTAAAAACGTATGTATTTAGTCTAGTATTCAATTTTTTTTTGTATCTTACTTGAGAAATATTTCCAAATTGTATCCCCTCGATCATGAGAGAACATCAATTACTGTTGACGAAACTTCTAAATATTCTATGTTATATCATCATGGGATATAATGGGAAACTCTGGGTTTTTATCAATGATTCAATTACTGGTGAAAAAAAATAATAATTAAACACTTGAGTTGTTGAAACAATGGAAGAATGATACTATTTGGAGAATAAAAAATATCAAATTAATTTTCACTTCAATCAATACACAAAAGATTATACTTGTTCATGGTAAATAGATAACAAAGAAAAATTAATAAAAACTCACTACACCAATGACGTACGTATTTATGAAGGGGGTTCTGAACCATTTAGACCATGAATTATTTTACTAATTTTGGAAAGTGAATGGGTGAGTTACTTATCGGTTTTCCTAAGGAAATGATTTATGGTTATGTCCAAGAAAAAAGATTATCTCATTTCCACTAATGTGATTATGAGTTGGATAATGTGTATTAGAAAATGAATGTAAAATGATGGAACATGGAATGATAAACTCCACCATATCTTTATAGATCAGATGCTGGATTTAATTTTTTGGCAGGATTAGTATTACATTATGGATGGTTACTCTGATTAAAATTAGATTCATAGGAACTAGAGTATTAATCAATGACTAATTTTACATGCTCCTATGAAAATTTTTCATACCATAATAATTAATTTGGAATGTTTAACTCACCTTCAAAATTTTAGAAAATGAGGTCAGATATTTTCTAATAAAATGGAAGAAGATTTCATGGATGGTTTCATGGTTTATTTGTTTGTATATGGAATTTTGTTTGATTTGTACCATAAAATCTGGGCCTTGTCATTCTAAAATGTTAAATGAATTTCCTTATTCTAAATTTTGAGAAATATTAATTAATGTTAATTGAGGTAATTTTTCCTGTCCACCAAATCTTCTAGCTTCTTATTAGAAACGACTAGAGTGATGCCACTGATGAGGCTAGTGGAGATTATGTTAGGTGGTTATATATTATGAATGATTTTATAGGTTAGTAGATGAATTGCCGTAATTACATCAAGGACAATCCCATTGGATGTTAAGGAGTTTCTCGTGATTATATACATTACAAGGACTCTTTTGTTAATATACAAGTATTTATTTCTTATTTATACTTTTTTCAAATTCTACAATATGTGATGTCCCTTTTTCCCTGGTTTCCTTTATAACAGGTTTTAAATGTATATTTTATATGTATTTATTCATTGATGCTGACTACCAGTTTTTAACTTCTATTGAACCTAGATCATTTAGATGTGGATTTCATAATATTTTTCAACATTAGTTGTGTTTAATAGGTAGATGCTTCAATTTTGGTGTGATGATTTCTCTACATAAAATTCCATTTCCAACGGGGATTGGTATTAGTTCGAAAAAAATTTTGTTTTCCAAAGGAGATTCAAAATGAAATGAAAAATGATTTATTTTAAGAATTTATTAGTTTTAGAATGGGGAGTGATTTATGTTTGAGTATTCTTTTACTGTAAGTGTTACAAATACTTCATAAAAATAAACCATATTTCAAACTAGCTTCTCTATAATTTTTTGAAAAGTATAACAATGGAATCCTTGGGGAAATAATACTATGCTATTAGATAAAAAAATACACACATTTATCCCTTTTTATAAATAGAAAGGATATTTTTGAGGTTTAGGTTCAGGATTATTAGTAATGACTAGATTGTGGACATATTCTTTTTGGTCACTAACGGTGTGGTTGGTGTCCATATGGTTGGATGAGGAACTTGGATCATGAGTAGATATTGGTTTGGTATTTAGTTCTTATTAGTTTATCTTTGTAGTATCAGCCATGTCAACCTTCACATTACTTGAGTATCTTTCAGTATTATATTATATATTTCATGATGGATTTTATCATTTAGTTATGAAATTTTGGAATTATTTCTATTTAATAACTTTTTAATTTTTTTAGTATGTCTTAAAAATGTATAGATAGACAATGATAGAATCTCAATAAAATTTAACTTCTTTTTAAAAACTATTTATTATGAAAAATCATTCTGAATATGTGTGTTATTATACCCTAGAACCTATTAATGGATCATGGAGATTGTGAGTGCCCCTCAATCCCTTCCATGATCCACATGTGGTGCCTGTACTAGTGGTGACATGGGATAGTTTGTGATGAATAATATTTTTTTAATTGTTTAAAAGAAGGAATAGTTAAAGAGTGCCATTATTCTGTATCTATTTTCATCCATGAAAATATATTCATACAAAATACTATTAATTATAAATACTTTATTGATTTAAAATTACTATTACTTTGATTGGTGATTCTTTAATTCAATTATAGGGTTTTAAATGTAGGTAATTTTTTCTAATCCAAAAATTAAATCTCAATGAATTTTCACATTATTTGGAAAAAATTATTCCATTCATGTATTCATATAACTTTTTATAGTATTACATTATGATCTATAAATGTTATTTCTTTATTCTAGATCAGGGATTAAAATGACATGGCTATTAAATGAATATTATAAATTTATAATTTATGATCACTTAAAAATGAAAAAGGTGTGCCACTAATAATTTTTTTAAAAAAATTGACAAATGCCTCATACCATATGGTTTTTATTATCAAATTAAAAAAACTGAAAAATATGAGTCTTTATTAGTACTTCAAAATCTTAATTGACAAGGTCCCCAAGACATATGAACATTATTGGTGAAAAAAATCCTCATTAATGGGGAACCCATTACAAACCATAGAACAAATCACTATTAAAGAGAACCTGATGTGAATGATTTTCTAGAGTTGATAAAAGGTTCCGTAACATGCCCCTTTATTAGTCATAAAAACAACTATGGTAAAATATTATCATTTTCAATTATTTTTATTATCATTGACAAATGTTAATCCTCATATAAAATCAAAAATATATTTTTTAATATCATATTTTAATATACTCATATATTCATATAGATATAAATTTGATATATCTTATTATATATTTTTTACATAATACATAATATGTTTTACATTTAATATATAATATATTTATTTGAATAGTATTTTTGAAGTAAATATAAATTAAAATAAATTTAAATTTTGATATTTAGTGTTCAGTAAAACATATTTATTGAAAAAATAGTATAATAGAATTAATTAATTAATTAATTATTATCCTAAGAGAATCTACAAATATGAATAGAGATTTAACTAGAAATGAATTTTAATTTGGATGTCAGTTTTGGATTCATAAGATGTTACATTTAATTATGAAAATTGATCTATAACATTTGGTTCTGGGATTCGGTGCTACATACATAATTAATTCTTAGTCAAAACTCTTATAAAATTCTCCTGAACGTGAGTAAAAGTAAACGGTATTGTAACTTTAGAGCATTCATTAGAATTTTAGTGTCTTTATAAAGGATATTGTTATCCTTTTTGTGTGTAATTTTAATTTATTCAATATTTTTACAGTCATATTAATATAATGATTTTAAATTATAGTATTTGTCCTTTATTATTGTTAAATCTAATAAATATATATTTATATCAACACATTTTCATATCATTGAATATTAAAAAATAATAATATTTGAAAATATTTAAACATATAAATTTATAAAAATGTATTCAATATTAATTTATATTTAATTATATAAATAAATGTATATACACACACACACACAAAGAGAGGGAGATAATTATGTACTTATAAAAATGGAATTAAATTTATATATATATATAGTATATAAATAAAAATATGTATATATTAATAAAAAATGTATATAAGTATATAGATTCTAATATATGAAGATATAAATATATATATATAAGAGTATATGTGAATATATATATATATTAAATTATAAATAAACTATTATATGAAAATTATAATTGTGTTTCAGAGTTGTATGATTACTTGATTAGAAGGTTATAAGAAGGAGTTCATATCACGAAAGCATATAATTAATAGTTTTAAGTGTGTGGGTTCACACATTTGTGTAGAATCCAATTTTTTGTGTCCTGTTATTTGGGTTTCATGAATGTGAGTGGCCCATCTGTGCTTGCTCGAGATGTGGTAGTGGAACTTCATATTTATTACTTCAAATTGTATTAATTTTTTGTAAAGGGTTTATGATTACAAATTTTTTTCACTTATTTATTAGTCTTTATTAAATTCTAGTATAAGTCCTGATAAAAGGATTGTTTCTAATGCTAATAAAACATTTATTAGAAGGTTATTTTTTTCAATGAAATGTTTTGGCTTTGAGAAATGACATCACACTTTTATTAATGTCACACCCTATATGGACTCGTCTTTAATTATTACATGAATTTTAGTTTTTAGTCTTGAATTAATTATACTACATTTTTTAACCATTTCAGGTTTAGAATATTATAGGATATGTTCATAGCTCAGAGACTACAATTCTATATAATAAAAATTTGACAATACTTATATGTATCCATTTTCTCATAATGAAAAACATTTGAAATAAAGCATGATATCTTTTCAGGGAACCTATTTATGAATTTCAACCAAAATTCTTTCATTTCCTTATTCATCCTTAAATCCCATGAAAAAAAATTAAAAAACATTGAATAAGCACAATACTAGTTGTAAGGGATATAAAAAAGAATGAATTTAATAAATCTTGTAAGAATATTGAATGCTCATATAATATTTACTATTATGTTCAATGTTCGTTAAACATATGAAATGAATCATTTTGAACTGATAAAAACTTATACCATTTTCTCAAAGAGAATAAATAAAACCTATATTAAGAATTTAAAAAACATTTTGTGACCTGGATAATCATTTTCATGAAACCCCCTTCAAAACCATTAAATTGAAATAATCATACTACTAACTTCTAATATAATCATTACCCAATATAATTGAGTGATATCTTGGAACTCCAATCATTTAAGCTAATACGGGCTCATATGAAACTATCTGGACTACCCCATCATGTAAGATGTATTGGATCACCCGAAGCTATTTGGGAACCCAATTATATAAACTATAACTGGTTCACCCTACACTATTTGGGCTTCCCCATAATGTAAGTAATAACCGGCTCACCCACCACTCTTTAGGTGAACCCATTTCACATGTATAATTATTAAGAAACATGAAATGAATAAAATATTTCTATTCTTATTCTTTTGAAAAAATATTTTAAACCTGGAAAAAAATCACTTTTGGAAAACAGATTACCCATTTCTTTAAAAACCACAATTTTAATTACAAAATAAATTTTTATTTTTAATAAATAATTTCAATAAGAAAATACACAAAAAAAAGAAAAAAAATTCATTGAATGAGAAAATGAAATCTTCCAAATAAATCTATTAATAAAATAATGGTTAGCAAAGAAAGAAATTCATTATCATCGTGTATGTTATGAATAATATATTCTGTTTACTATTGGTCAAAATGTTCTGTATGAAAATATAAAAATATTACTTTTTATTTTATCAATATAACAATAAAAAATACATTATATATATTTTATATATATTTTAGGTAAATAAGAAAATTCCTAGTTTTTTTAAACACGGTCATGGAAGACAACGATTGTTTGAAGGAAAAACATTAAAAAGGGGATTTTTAAATGGAAAAGTTACTTATCACATGGAAATAATTGTATCATTTTCCACATGAAAAAATAAAATTATTAAAAACATTAAAAACCATAATAATATATGAAATCATGATATAATATGTAAAATGGGGTCAACATACACCTCTTAATGTAGCATTGGTGAATAACATCATAATTTACACTACGAAAGGAAATGAAGAAGACACCTTTTTCTTAGAGCATGACTTTCCTTGTGTGTCCTTATATTCCTAAATAATAATATTATATATTTTGTGTAAAATATTCAGAATATTAATCATGTTTCTTAATATTTTTCTAACCAATAAAAAATTTAAACAGAATCATATAAAAATATAAATTTACATCAAATATTTCGACAATATTCAGATCATGACTTATATAGGTTTACTATGTTAAAAGAGTTAACTATTTAAACATATAACTAATTAATATTATTATATAATTTTCATAATTATAAATCAATTAATATTCTAAAACCAATCATTAATGATATATATGAAAAATAATCTAATGCTATGAACATGGTGATGGTATGTCGTACGTACACAAGACTAATATTTCCATTTTCAATGACCATTATGGTGAGATGGTAAGTAATATTTTACTATTAAAGGACAATAGTTATATCATAAACACCATATTATTAAATAATATGTTATTCTATATATCCTTCTTGAGATTTGGGGATGAAAAATGTAACCACATCGCTTCGATGAGGTGGTATCCATCACGTTCACATACGATGTTATAACATATCCAATGAGTGAAAAGGTAAAAAATAAAAATTTTATATTAAAAATTAATATTTATAATTATGTCGTTAATATCATAATTATTTCATGTATATCACAGATATTATATATATTTACTCTTATTATCTTCCATGAAATGTGTCTGTGAAAAAGAACCACATCGCTTCGGGAGGCCGTAATCCACCGTACACACGAATGATGTTATTGTATCTCCTATAATTTGAAATGTAAAGTTTTATATATTAGATAAGAATTTATTTGTATTATTATTTTATAATGATCATTAATAAGATTTATATACATCATTTTACCCAGCAGTGAGAGGTGGTAATTGAAAAATGAATGACATCATTTTGTAAGGCGGCAATATTATATACACATGAATGAGGATTTAATATCTCATAGGAAATAAGTGTGTGTGGTTTTTGGTTGTAAAATATGTAAAATATAATTAGTTTATTATATCATTAGGGTATAATAATAATTTAAGGGTGAGGAGAATATCATAAAACAAAAATGATCCTTGTTGAACATTATCTCTCATTCGGGTAACACTTTTTAGTTTTCGCCAAATGAAATTAATGGTTGGATTCCTACCCAAACATATATTCTATGATGATATTAGGGATTTACATATGTCATTTGGTTTTTGTAGCTGAACCAATTATCATTGGAGGATTGAAGTGTGGAATAGAGTCGGTGGCATTTTATAAGTAATGTGTGTGGCACAATGGATTGTTTTTTTAATATGAATTCCATGCATGTTTTCTTTTCATGACACCCCAAAAAATAATAGTCCATTATTTATAAATTATGTGATAAGATCTAAATATTTTCATAAAATTGGTGTCTGAAATGTATTTGGTAATATTTACCCCTTAAATTCCATGTTTAACAATAATATAAACTCAATTTTAAATTAATCACTATAATTAATATTTCCTATTTTCACTTATCACTATGGTAAAATATTATGTTGGATATATTATAAATTATTAACTACACTATTTAATAATATAGTGTAAATTTATCAAAATTATATTCACATAATTTTCAAATACTAATTTCATATTAATCCCATAGACACGGTGAGAAAGTGGGGTTTTTAAAAGAGTATTTTTTTTAGAGTAAGATGATTCTATATTAAATTTATGACTAATAATAATCCTTTAATGAATGTAGATTAATATTTATTTATATATAATCTGTAAATTTCATTTAGAAAAGTTCCCAATATGGATTATTTTCATTATTGAAAAAGGATTACCATTATGCATTTTAAAATAGTGTTTTGAAAAACTAGTTTTTAAAAACAAAAACAAACTTATAAAAAAATAATGTTGACTAAAAAGTAAATAATTATATTAATTATAAATATATAATTCATCGGTCACATGAAAAAATATTCAAACCATATTGATAATTTTTAGTTAGTAATTTTATTGAAAATAAATTAATTTTTACAAAAATAAGTATTTTTTCGTTATTCAACACAAAATAAATATCCTCAAAAATATTAACAAATTTTACCAAAGTAAATTTTGATATTATGATATGAAAAATAATATTTTTTCTCAAATTGAAATTCAAAAAGTTATAAAATATTTTTGAAATAAAACCATATAAGAAAAGAATTTAGTAAAACTATTTCATATTTGATTGAGAAAATATTACTTTTAATTATTATAAATAATATAAATATATAATTCATAATAATTAATAATAAAATAAATTATTTTATCATTACAAGGGGTTTTACATCATTCTCATCCCCTTTGTAAATTTCATCATCATACTTTTATTCACTTATTAATCATGTTCGTATATTTTTCCTCAAAGAATTTTCTTATTTTGAAGTTGCCTATTCAACCCTAAAGGGTTTTCCTGAAAATCATAACCTGGTGAATCACCATATGAAAAAATTACTCTACCTGAGGAATATTTTAAATAGGTTGTTCCTAATAAGAATTTTTCTCTTCCAGCTAAACTTCATTCGTGATAAAAAAAGATGAATCACTCACATATTTCATTAACATTGAAATATGAAATACATTAGGTACCTATGATAATATTTCGGGAAAATAAATATGGTAAGAAACTACTCTAACTACCTCAAATATATTATATATTACAATTATAAATATATATTACATTCCCTTTATACCATAATATATATCACTTTTCTATGGAGATACATTGAGATATACATGATCACATTCCTGAACAGGAATATCTAACCTTTGATTATCAATATAAATTTTTTTTATTCTCTAAAACTTAATCAAATATCGATGAATCAAACAAAAATTCTAATCCATTT
This sequence comes from Viscum album, assembly GCA_963277665.1. NCBI lineage: Eukaryota > Viridiplantae > Streptophyta > Magnoliopsida > Santalales > Viscaceae > Viscum > Viscum album. Next base: position 392,873,030 of record OY728127.1, on the reverse strand, counting down.
TCTCTACCTATTTCAGTCCCATAAACCGAAATTGTTATTATTCACCCCAAAATGGTGGTTTCCAACACAGATTTCACTATAATTTTCCAGACAGTGCCATCTATACACTAGAATGAAATATATTTTTATAAAATCTCAATCAAAGAAAGATAGTGTTCCCAAATTCCTATGAAATCTATTCATCAACAAAAAATAATATAATCCATGGCTAAATCATCCCCTAATACTATCTATCGTATTTTGGTTGAAAAGTTGTACTAAAATTTATTTATATACCCTAGGACTACTACAATCCTTTAAAAAATTATATATGAACCAAGGACCATGATATGATATAATATAGTTACTCTATATAACCTGATAATCTATTTTAGATACATTTATAAAATTTGATAAAACGATATTTAACATTAAATGGGAATGAAATGTGTAGATTTTGTTAATCGATCAGTAATAACCAAAATAATGATGCTACCTCCTGATCTCCTTGATAATATCACCATGAAATTAGTGGATATATTTTCCCATTTCGAAATTGAAATTGGAAAATGTTCAATCCTTTCCATTGGTAGTGGTAGTTCCATTTTAAACTATAGATAATTCAGACACTTCATTGAACTACTATAAATATTGGAAATACCCACATACCTAACTGAATGATTTGGAAAACCCACTGGGAAACTATATTTTAGTGAAGGGTTTCACCATTTTTTTTTAAAAAAAATTGTTTTGATATTGTACATTTTCCAACATGTTTTTAAAACCATTGTCATAGGTATTCCCCAAAATTGTAACTTAGGAGCCCATAACCTCCTCCCATATAGAAAATAACTTGAGGACTCCCCTCATCCCATCTAGATCTCAAGAAGCACACACATCATGAAACCTAACTGTATTTATATATAGATATCATCCCAATCTCACAAAAGTGTGTGGCCCTCGCCTCCTCCCATCAAGACCTAATCTCATTCCCCAGATGCAGCAAAATTCATCTTTGTTCCGAACCATCTAAGCGATGATCTATCTTCTTGATTTCATTTCATTCTTCTCCAGTATTAAATCGGTGGGTTTGAAATCATTGATAATTATATTAAAAATTTATTTTTTCATTTTTTTGGTATAAAACACCTTGTCATATTGTTAACATTGTAGGATTTTTACTGACATTTGTAACTTTTTTATTAATGAAAAGTAAAACAAAACATAAAATAAAATGTTCAAGGGGGTTGGATGTGATTGTTGCTAAGGGAATATGTAACATCCCAAGTAAATAAAGAATAATATATTTTAATATTTATTAATATTTTGTGAATTAGATATACAATTTAATTTTAATGTGATGTAATGTTCGATACCGTACACGATACACAACAATGGGTTTCTTTGAAATCTTACTTTAGACACAAAAAATATAATATTACTATTTTAAATGGTTGTTAGTGCCTAGAGCTCATAATGGCAGGAGGAAATAGAACTAACTACAATATTATTGTACATGTTTGTTAAATGTTTTTAAATTTATCCAAAAATAATTTAGATACTTAAAATAAGAATGAATCTCATTTTAAGAAAAAAATACTCTAGTATTCATTAAATTGATGATTTAACACATTTTAATGGTGATCCCTATATAAATTTAGTTTTTTTTCACTTTTATATGTTATTTATAAAATATATTCTTCTTTTGAATCAGGACATCAAAATTTTATTTGGGTAAAATTTTGGTAATTTTCTGATAAAATTCATTTTTTAGTGAATATTGAAAAATAATGCATTTTAATTCAAAAACTCTTTTTAATATTTTGTATTTATGTGGTTATATTATCATTTTAATTGGTTTTAAAGATTAATTATTTTATATTTTTACCTTTTAATCCAATATTAGTAATTGGATGTAATTTTATGTTGAAATTGGAAATATACAAGTGTCAATCCTATGATAATTATTATTACATAAAAAACACTTTTTTTATATTTTTAAAAAACATAAATTTTTTATGATAAGTAAAAGCACTATGTAGTAGTTAAAAATCTAATTTTTATCATTTAAATAAAATTTTACCACTTCTATGAATTTAATTTCGAAAATATAACATAGATGGATGTTTTTATTATATAAAATGTGGTTTTATAATATGAAAATAATTTTTAGTGAATAGTAATGCGCGGCTAAAGGTAAATATGGAAATTCAAGGTTAAAATAATATCATAATAAAAAAACAATTACCATTGTAGGTGTCCTAACCTTATTGGATGGTTAATGGACGACCATGTACATCCATTGGTAAATTTTGAGACCCCATGGAGCTACATAAGAGTGATAATGACACATTATTTTAATTAACATATAGTAATGGCAAAAATAACATAAATAAATATCATTTAGTACATTAATTTTTTTCTAGGGTTATATAGGTTATTTATTCAACTATAAATATTTTTTTTGAAATATAACCATTTTTCTTATATCATGGTATTTTTTTTCTAATTTTTAGAAATAATATAAATAAAATTCTTTATTACACAATAATGATAAATTGTTTACATCACTAATGAATGATTTAAATAAATAATATTAAAATGATTAAACAAATATCCCAAACCTGTCCAATTCTTATTGGATGATTTTATTTCGACCATGAGTCATCTAATATTCAACTTTAAATAGTTTTGGACTATTTGAAACTGAAAATCATTATATATTAAAAATAGTATTTTCACTCATTCCTAAACAGCCCCTCCAACCCCTTATAAAATGTTCTCACTTCCATCCCACTACACAAACCACTCAATCCACTTGATGCATCCAAAACCTAACCAAATAAGCTCTCAATATCCCTATGTTCTTTTTAGTAGCCTTACATTATCTATAGGTCACTTCATGTAAACCTTTCGGTTCAAACCAATGGGAGATACCCAATTTAAAGGCAACATCTTCTCTTAAGTCCTTTTGTTTTATTTTAAAACTCCAACCCCCCTAGAGTATTTATATTAATTTATTTAAGAAAAAACACTATATCCTCAATATAATAGGTTGTTTTTATGATAAGGATTAAAACTACACTTGCACAAACCTCCATCTAAGGGGTAAAGAAATTATCTTTTCGGTAGACGATGAACTACTACCTAACGAAACGATGATTGTTCAAATATCTCCTACTACCTCTGATGGTGGCCAATATGATGGAACTATATTTATATATGTTATATATATTATATTTATGTTTTATTTATAATTATTTATTTTTTTTCATTTATATCATACAATTATGGTTTCCATTATTGGTAATGCGATAATTTCATTTGAAAAAGTGCGGACTACCGCCCACTCAAAGTAATATGACTCGTTCAAGCCATACATGGGACATATAAAGGATAGAGTTTTTGAAATTATATATTATATTTTACTAGAATTATTATATATCTATGTATTATTATGTTTTAATTATATTAAATATGAAATAGAAATGAAATTAGCGTTCATGTGTACGTACGACTTACCGTCTCAATGAACAGTGCATTTCATTTCTTACCTCTAAATGTTATGTAATATTATAAATACATACATATATAAGATATATGTGACTTATATGATATCTAAATCATGAATATCATTCTAGAGTTAAGATAATCTTGACCACATGGAAAACTTGTAATTATAAGTTGTTCATTTTTTACTCAAGTACCAAATATCTAAAAAAGATCATTATTAACTTAAATGATTACATAATTTTTATAACATGGAAATAATTTTTATAAAAGTAATAATAAAAATTAAAAAGGTTCATAATCCTGTATAAATTTACTCAGTTTTATTATTCAGGAAGAACTAGGAAAAAATAAGTCATATCGAATATGATGTAAGGGGTTTCATATCTCATTTTTAATTCTAAAAGATTTCTATTGTTCGCCTATAATTTATTTCTTGTGGTGTATTGTGTACCATAATTTGAAATATATTATCATTATTCTCTTTATATTCATGTTATGATGTGAATCATTTGGTTTTTATTATCTTTTGGTCATACGACTCGATTGATTACAACATTTTAATGGAATTTTATATCAATTTTTATTCCCGTGAGATTCATGCTATATTTTCCACTATTTACTTTTGGTAGATGTATTTACTGCCCATGATTTCGTTAATTGTGTAATATACTTCCATTTATGTGTTTTTACATATTCATTTAATGATCTGCCTTTCATGGGTTATATATTTCATAACTTTCCAAATTGGGAAGGGATCTTTTTAACCCAATTTCCATTCCTTGGCTTAATCTTCTAAATCTAAATTATGACAGGCTATGATTATGTGTGGAATCACAATTTATTTATTTATGTTGTAATTTCCACTCTCCTTTTTTCAAATATACATTTCATACACATTATGACTCCATTGAAGAATTATCAAGTCATCAATATGAACATGATAAGAGTAATTTTATCTCAATTTCCATTCATTGAGTTAAACATCCATGTCATTGGTTTTGTCTAAAAAAGAACATGTTTGAATGTCCTATGATTTATTTACACTTAATATTAAATCATATTGGGTGTATTTATATTTTTGACACTATATTATGTAATTTATTAATCTATAATCTATGGATACAGTTTTTATAAGGGATTTCATCTCAATTTACATTCCTTTGAGTCTTTGTTTTTTTTATGAACCAATTAACTCTTATATGGTGTATATACTTACCTTTGAAATACTATATCAGGAATCACTTTATTCTCATGATACTATAAGCTTTTATTAATTTTATACCTCAATTATTTGTATTCAAACGTCTCTCATTTGGTTTGGAACACTTTAACTAAAATATTTGTTTAAATGTTTTAATGATTTATTGTTCATAATATTTCTCATTAATGTCCAGGTTTTCAAAGTGGATTTTAGGATATATTTATATTGAAATTAATGTTTTGAAATGATAATTCATTTCAAATTTTCAATGTTTTATGGGACACTAGGATTCAAAAATAACTTTATTAAATGCTTTAATTAGTTTTTAAAAATTCTTTGATAAAGATGTGATTTTGTCAATATCTTGAATTGTTATATTGTGATTTCAATATGGATATGATATATCTAATTTATGATTATTTTATTTGTTATGAATATTTTTTGGTTCTTGGGATTTTATTATGTATTTGGGAGGTTCTGTGGTAAACCAATGGAGGGTCTGCCCGAGGGAGCTCTCCAATGCATTTGGGTAACGTGACAGATGTACACATTAATTATTCCCCTATGAGATTTAGGTAAAATACTATAAGGGGTATTCCAACATGTCTCCCTACGTAGACGTGATATATACAATTTAAGTATTTTATGTATTCCATACGTTACCCTTTTATTTATGATTTCTATGTGTTATTCATAAATCATATGATTTTATGTGGTATGTTATGATTGGAATGTTTGTTTTCATTATTTTGTATTTATTTATGGGTTATGGTTTTCATTCCTTATTTACAATCCTTACTGAGTTTTTTTTCTAATACCGTGTTGTGGAAATGTTTTCCACTAGAATAAGATATCAATAAGGGTCAAGGATGAGATCATGGAAATTTCATTTTGTCTAAAGCGTGTAACATGAAATGTTTTTTTGTTTTATTAAATATTGGATACTGAGTAGTAGTGTCTACTTGTAATATTTGTGTTCATACATAATAGTTATGGCCTAATTATCTAAAACACTAAAGTAGAAAAGATCTTGATTTTGAATTATGCATTTATTTCAATATTATGTAATTTTTTATGGTCGTGTACTTATATTTGGTATAAATTGTATGTTTAGATTACATTATTAGTTAGGGTATTGTTAAATTAATATCCATAAATTACATTATGTTAATACTGAAATTATATATCATTTAAAGATTACCATGTTTCTTTATATAAGATATTTTTGTGTTCAGAATGGTTTTCCGTAATGGAAATAGGGCAGCTATGTTGGGATGACATTAGGAGGAAGACAACAATAGTAATAAACAACCTTGGATGGTCAGAATAAGAACATAAAAATTTGTTGCAAGGATTGCACAATTGACACATGATGTAAATGGTGGTTGTATCCATGCACGAGATCATCCAGATCAACCAGATTGGTACATGTTAGTAGTGGATCATGTCAAGAGGAAACATCCCCTATCTTTCGGTGTATCATCTAACACTGTTCAAGTTATAGGGTGGATTAAAGCACTGGAGATGATTTCTGATGACATGGGGTGTTTAGAACATCAAAAGTCTAGTCTCTCTATTTACTGTTCGGAAGGTGAAGTTGGTCTATGGTTGTCGATGTTGAAAAATATTAGGCATAGTGAGGATATTGAAGCTCTTGATAGAGATAAATTCAAAGGTATGTTTCTTGTGAAATATTTTCCAAAGTTGGTTCATCTTTTGGATTGTTGAAGAATTCCTAGAATTGAGGTTAGAGGATGACTCAATGGTTTCTTATAAATAATAAATAACTTGACTGGCACTGTATGCTCTGAATTTTATATGAGATTTTGATTATAAAATCAACTATTTTTAATGAGTAATAAAGCCAAAGTGTCCGAGGAATTTAGTTTCTCGTGAGTTTATTAGTTATGAAAAACTTGTTTGATGTGTGGAGAAGGGGGAAATAGAGTTTTCCAACAATTGTGTGTTCTTTGACAAACAACAGAATAAGAGGTCCTGGTGGCAGGTGATGGTGAATAACTCTTCAAAAAAGTCTGACGGTATGAAACTTATGGTTACAATTTGGGAAAATTGTGGTAAAAAACATGCAGGGGAATGTCTTTTTAATTCTGTTAAGTTATAATGATGTGGTACAATGGGACATAAAATCATAATTGCACTAAAAAATTTCAGCGTAATTATAAGAAAAAATCTGAGTTATAGTTAGAAAAATGTCATCAGTGCAATAAAAAGGGTCATCATGTAAATCAATATCCAGCGAAGAACTCAACTGAGGGAAAGCAAACAGAATTCTAGAAGTAAGGTGTGGTGAAATCATTTGGAACTATTTCAGCTGATATTGGGCCATCGAATGAATTAGTAACATGTACACTATTTGTTTTTTTATTATGACAAGGTGTTTTTTGATTCAAGGTCTACACATTTGTTCATTTATGATAAGTTTTCTAGTATATTGGAAATTCCATATCAATATATTAATCCTGAAATTTTGGTAAAAACATCTTGGGGGAAATGTTGAGATAAAAGGGAATTATACAAACCTTTATATCCTTTTGTGCAAAAACAATCTACCAGAAAACCTTATTGTTTTTCTTCTAGTAGTGTTTGATGTTATTTTTAGCATGTATTGGATTTCATTTTATCATGATAAGATTCACCGTAGAGATAAAGATGTTTCTTTTTAGAAATATTTTCAGGTTGTGTACAAGAATTGACCCTTAATTTTTATAACATATAATAAGATGATGAGAAACATGGTAAATATGGAAATGAATGTTACCATACAAATATTTTTGAAAACAATAGAACTATTTAGTATAATGATGTGCCAGTGGTAAATGAGTATCTTGATATTTTTCCTTTTGAGATTCCAGGTATTCTACCTGATCGAGAAGTAGAATTTTATGTTCACATAGTTCCTGATGTGAGGCCAATTTCAAAAACCCCTTATCGAATGACTGTATTTGAACTTTTATAGTTAATGAAGAAATTACAGGAGTTATTAGAAAAAAATTTCATTCGACATAGCACATCACCATGGGGGTGCTCCTTTCATGATAGTTTAGAAGAATGATGCATCAATGAGACTTCACATTGATTATAGGGAATGAAATAACATCACTGTTAAGAACAACTATCGTTTTCCTCATATTGATGATTTGTTTGATTAGCTTCAAATAGCTCAGAATTTTTTGAATACTGATTTGAGGTCAGGGTTCCATCAGTTGAAATTAATGGAATTATAAATTCTGAAGACTGCATTTCATCCTAGATATGGCCATTATAAATTTTTAATTATGCCTTTTGGTTTAACAAATACACCCTCTATATTCATAGATCTTATGAATATAATTGTTAATGAGTTCATGTATACCTTTTTGGATGTGTTCATTGATGAAATTTTTTTTCTTCCAAAACTGAAGATGAGAATGAAATTTATTTAAGGGATTTCTACAAACCATAAAAGAAAAGATTTTATTTGGTAAATTCTGCAACTGAAATTTTTGGTTACAACACATTTCTATCCCTGGTAACATTGTTTCAAAATATGGGAGGACTCTTGACCATTCTAAAGAAAACATTTATTGATGAATGGACAAGACCCACAAATATATCAAGATTCATAGTTTTCATGGTTTGGCATGTTATTACCAGAGGTTTGTTGTGAGTTTTTCACAGTAATCTAGAATATTGACTAAGTATACTCGATAAGGTGTTATGTTCATTTGGATAAAAGAATGTGATGATTGTCTTCAAAAATAGAAAAAAATATTGGTGAATACTCATGTTTTGGGATAATCTTCCAGAAATGGTGATTTTTTTCTCTACAATGATGTTTCATGGAAAGGACATGGTTGTGTTCTTATACAGCATGATCTAGTAATTTCTTATGCTTCACGTTATTTGAGACCACATGAGTAAAACTACCCTACACCTGATTTTGAATTAGCCGCTATTTATTTCATAAAAAATGTGGAGGTATCATATTTATAGTGTAAAATTAGAAATATAAACTGACCAAAAATTTTTAATGTATATATTCACTCAGAAATAATTGAACATGACACATAAGAGATGGTTGGAAATAATTATGTATTATGATTTCAAGATCCTTTACCATTTGGGAAAAGAAAAAAATTGGTTAATGCATTGAGTAAAAAATGTAAGGCTTCTTTAACCATGCTACGTTTGGAACGAGATCCATTGGATTTCAATTTTACAAAACATTGGCATAGAAGTTAGTCATGCATAAAATTCTATTATTGGGTTTCAGGTGTCAGTGAAATCATCTCTCTAAGAAATAATTAAGCAAGTACAGAAGGAAGATAGTGAGTTATAGAAAAAGGTAGAGTTGGTTCAGAAGGGTATGTTGCCAAAATTTAACATTGATAATGATTGTGTGTTGAGATTTGGAAAGAGATTATGTGTTCCTTTTGATTCACTTTTGAATAATGAGTTGTTATTTGAAGCTCATAGTTCTCCATTTTCAGTTCATCCTGGCAGTACTATGATCTACTGAGATCTTCGGGAGTATTATGGGTGGGATGGAATGAAAAATGATATTGATGATTTGAATATGAGATGTATGTCTTGTAAGAATGTTAAAGTAGAGTGGTAGTTATCTAAATGGATGATTCAGTCTTTACCGGTGCTAGAGTGGAAATGGGAAAATTTATTCATGGACTTCATTGTGAGATTAACGAAGACATCTTGAGGTAATAATGAAATCTGGGAGATTGTTGATCGATCGACTAAATCTGCACATTTTTTCCTATTCGAGATACTTTGTTTCTAGAACAACATCGCCGGTTTATGTTAAAGAGATATCCAGGTTGCATGGTGTTCCCCCCACTATTGTATCTGATCATAATCCTAGGGTTACTTCTAACTTTTTCAATGGCCTTCAGAAGTCATCGGGCACTGAATTAAATTATAGTACAACTTTTCATCTTCAATCGGATTGGTATTCTGAACGAACAATTCATACCTTGAAAGATATTCTACGCGCTAGTACACATGATTACTAGGGATATTGGTACCAACATCTTTCGTTGGTTTATTTTTCATATAATAACTGGTTTCATTCTAGTATACAGATGGCTCCATGTGAGACATTTTATGGAAAGTGTAAGGACCCAATGTTTCATTAATGGAAATCCCTCTTGATCTATATAAATGTATCATTATGTTTATATAAAATTTAAACTTCCTAGGTTTTATGTATTGAATTTTGACCGTTGCTAATATAGCCATTGAACAGTGATCACATGATTAGTATAAATATAGTACTTTAACAAATCCAATTTACTCAGACAATGGAAGTGATGGCCTCATCCAGTAGAATTTCCCCATACGAAGCCCATTTGTTGGAACTTGGAAAATAGGTGGCATCCTTGGGCTTCGCTCTGGACCAATCCCAAGCTGATCTTCATCATTTCAAGCTCGAATGAGACCATCTATGGCAAATGTGGAAGTTAATAGAAATTACCACTCAAGCGATGTTATACGAGCCACCCCAAGAGTCTGTCACAATCGCACGCCTTACCCTTACGTCTTATGCGGCTATTTTAAGGTGTTATGTAACAAATAAGTAGCACTATGTTCATGTACATTATTTTTTTATATAATAATGAATATAATTTCTAGTCATTTTTTGATACATTGTAAATAGTTTTTAAAGTACAAATGGTGTTTTTATTTATTATTTAATTAAGAAATATATTTTAATAAATTAAAGGATTTTTGAATTAAATAATATTTTAATAAAATAATATTATTATTATTAAATTTATTTTTATTAAATATAAATGATCTTAAAATTTTTTGAATGCAATTATAATTTTTATTAACGTTTGAAAGCCATTTTTGTCAAAACCCGTGAATTTTTAATTAATGTTAGGTTTTATTTTAAAAGTGAAAATTAACATATTTAGAAAATTATTGAGATAAATTAAATTTTATTTTTGGAATCAAGACTTCAAAATTATACAACGGTGAATTTTTCATAATTTTCTGAGACAGTCAAATTTTTGGGTAAAAATTAAATACCGTTTAAATATATAATGTGTTTTATGACATCATAATGACACAATAGTGATGTAATAATGTACCATAATCTTTATTTTCGGCCAATATATGTTTTACCATCAAAATAATGTGATTTTGGGTTTGTTTGACTTACTTTCCAAAGCATTAATGGACCCCTCAAGACTTATTAAACAATTTGTCTTTTTAAATTAACATCAATGGGAGTGTGACTCACCTCCACCTACGCAACCTTATTATTTTAAGAAGTTCGGACCTTGGCCTTATAAAATATTGTTTTATTCTTCCCTTTTCTAAAAACCATGGGAAAAACCATGGGATGGTTTGTGGTTTGGATTAATTTAATATAAGTGGTCCTAAACCTAAATAATAAAGAATTCCCTCACCCTTCCTATATAAACGCACCCAAGCTCCCACTTCCTCCTCACTCAGATCCTTTTTAGTTCTTCCAAACTATGCCATACTCTCTCTATAATACTCCCAAGGTTCCCTAATATCCCATGAAGCCTCTCACATGCCTCTCTCTAGCCTTTGGAATCACACTTCCAAGTTAGGGTTTTTTCTTCCTTTCTCATTTTTGTCAATTTTCAATAAGTTATATTGCCCTTTTAATTTAAATTTTGAATTTTGGGGTATGGTTTCGCACCTCCCCCATACTACACTCTAATTATTTGAATGATGGGAGACCCCTTTCTCTCTCTTTAAATTCCTCCCATGTACACCTGTTACTATGCCAAAATTCCGAATGGAACTTCTCTCTCTTCTTTTACATTCAAGAAATAATTTTGTGCCATGAATCTAAATTCCATTACAATTTTTGGGATGTGTACCTATATAACCCCTTATTGTACATTACATGTAAATATGATGAGGAACCCTTTTCTCTCTCATTAACCATTTTTATGAATTCTTATGTCACGCTGTTACCCTGCCGAAATCACACTGATTTTTCTAAGCCAATGCCATTGTGTAGTGGATACCATGCCCATTTCTACATCAAGGGTATTCACATTAATACACATTTACATATTGATTATAATGTTTCATGTATTAATTCCACATTTCTTTATCGTGGAATAAATGATTATGTTTTATGAATCCATGTTTTATGATCCATGTGGCACACTTATTCATGAAATGAAATGTTTAAGAAGGGTGCACCCTTATAGTGCTCCAATGCAATAGGAAAAGTATAGTGTCATGATACGTCATTTGAAATGGGTGTTTACTCATGAAAATTCATGTGCAATGAGAGTTTACTCTTTCTTTATGTGCAATGAGGATTTACTCATGCTCCATGTGCAATGAGCCTTGGCTCATGCTAATTCCATGTTAAGTGTTGTTGCCACACTTCAATGTTATGATTATCATGCTTTATCATGCCTTTATGTTTATTTCTATCTTGTTATCTATTGATATACCTAATTTCTAACATGTATTGTACTCCTCATGTTATTCTATGTGAATTCCCTTACTGGGCTTTATAGCCCACCCTTTTTTTTATGCATGTCCTCAGGTTATCCCATTCATTGCTAAGTACAAAGGATTGTAGTGGTCATGTAAAGGAAGTTTTCAATAAAGATGTTTTATTTCATGTTTCAAGTTTTTATGTAATGATACTAAGCCCAAATGACACTAAACCATTCGATCTTCTTTGTTGTATCAAGTCATGTTTTATGTAATAAATCTTGTTTAAGTTTGTATTAAAAAGAAGGGTTATTATAGTTGGTATCAGAGGATAGGTTTAGTTATTTTTGGGATTAGGAAACCCTAGTAACGCCTTAGATACAGGACTATGTATAATAAAGAAATCCCAAAGTTTTGTTAAGTACTGAGTAAGTGTTTTATCAAACAAATACATCCCTGTCTGGGTACGAGAAGGTAGAGGCACTCTAGCACAGATGTATCCTAGGGGTAAACCCCGAAAACATCGCTTTGAGCTTGACTCGAACGGGAACTGGTGCACAACAACGGGACTTGCTGCACTCTTGGTTACGAAATTTCCAGGGGATATGTTTTGATAAATTCACAAGCTTAGTATGAACCCTTATTATGGGAATAAAAAAATGCCCCAAAGTATATATGTTAGAAAGTAGATCATGAAACGCCTTTATTGAATCCTAAAGACCCATTAGTTAAGGAAATAAAAGTTTATTTATGAGTCATCAGCCTTTGTATTTGGTGTACCCATTATGTGTTTCCCCTAACTTTCCTTTTATTCCAGCCAATGGACGATAATAAGTGGACTTGGGATAACAACCATTGTGAAGATCGGTGTGATGACTGTACTAATGAGATGCCAAATCCAATGGGAGCGGGAATCATGAACTTTGTCACGATTCTCTCTCATCTAACTCATGTTTTTAATAGAAACATGGGTCAAGAGGAACGTTCAACCCCCCTAAGAACCAACAAGTCTCTATCGAGAGCTTCATGAGACAAAGGCCTCCTAATTTTAGTGGATTATCCGATCCCACGATCACTAAACAATGGATCAACTCCATTGAAAAGATCATCTCCATACTTCAATGTTCTGAACAACATAAGGTTCTCCTGGAAGCTTAATGTATGGAGGGTGAAGCTGGTCAATGGTGGATGTTGATCAAAAATACGAAGCATAAGGAGGAGATCGAGGCATTCGAATGGAATGATTTCCGGAAGATGTTTTTTGCTAAATATTTTCTGCGCACCCTCCGACTTAAGATGGAAAGGGACTCCCATTCCCTCAAGAAAAAAGTTGAAGAATATGTTTGAGCATAAGAGGCATACTTCACAAGGCATGCACGATACGCTTCCGGCTTTTTCGTTACCCCAAAATTCAAGGTTGACCGCTTTATTGGTGGGTTGAAGCCTGGCCTGCGGAAAGCATTAGCGATCCTTGACTTTGACATCTATGAGGAAATTGTCTGATGTGCCCTCAAGGTCGAAATGGAGATCGGATAATCACATGGGTATCATTGGGATAAGAAGCATAAGGTGGACTTCAATGTTGGTGGGCCGATGGATAAATCCAAAGGTGCTAAGAAAATCCAGCACCCCACTTACCAAATCTGTGGAAAGAAGCACCCTAGAAATTTCCTTAAGGGGATGAGGAAATGTTTCAGGTGTGGAAGAGAAGGGCACCTAGCTCTTAACTGTCGGAAAGAAAGACCCACAACTGCGACAGTGGAGAGGAACGCTCCATTCGAACCTCAACGCATTGTTCAATGCTACAAATTCAATGAACTGGGTAATTTTTCAAATCAGTTCCCTAATCCAAGGGTTTTCTGAGACAACCGAAAACCTCCAAGGTAGCAAGGAATAGCTTTTTCCATCACTTCTGCAGAAGTGAACCCCGACAACGAAGTGGTGACATGTACACTTGTTATTCATTCAATAATAGAGAACTTACTTTTTGATTCATGTTATATGAATTCTTTTATATCTAAAAAGTTTATTAGAACAATCCCAGCACCACCACAAATCATGGAAGTAAAGATGTGGGTGAGAATGGAAAATGGGGAAATCATTGCATCCCATGAATATAAGTCCTACCATGTTATAGTATGTGGATTGAACTTCCCATATAACCCCATCATACTCCCTCTAGTGGAATTTAATGCTATTGATATCATGGATTGGCTCTCATTTTATTGATCCATCATAAATTGTCGGGAGAGGGAAATCACACTCCATATGGAGAATCAACCCCCGATTATTTACAAATGTTAGGATGAAGATGAATCTCATTTAGCTCCATCATATCAAGAATGGATATTAATACCCTATGAGCATGCGTATCTTCCTCAGATGATTGAGTCCAAGGAAGAAACCATTCTTGAAGAATTGCCTATTGTGAGGGAATTTGCTGAAGTGTTTCCCGAGGAACTGCCTGGTCTTCCTCCTAGAAGAGATGTTGAATTATCAATTGAACATATACTTGGGGAGCTAAAAATATCCAAGACTCCATATAGAATGGCTATTGTTGAGCTTGAAGAGCTGGAGAAACAACTACAGGAGAATCTGGATAAAGGGTTTATATTCCCAAATGCTTCACCATTGGGTGCACCAGTCCTCTTAATCAAGAAGAAGGATGGGTCAATGCGACTTTTCATTGATTATCGTGAATATAAAAAAATCACGATAAAGGAAAAGTATCCTCTCCCATAAATCGATGACTTGTTTGATCAGCTGCGTGGAGCACAATACTTTTTCAAGTTGGATTTGCGGTCAGGATATTATCAAGTAAGCGTGAAGAAGGAAGATGTCCCCAAGACTGCATTTTGTACAAGGTACGAGAACTATGAATTCATAGTAATGACTTTCGGACTCACCAATGCTCCATAAATATTCACGGACTTGACGAATAGAGTCTTTAGATATTACCTTGACAAATTTGTGATAGTCTTTATAGATGATATTCTAATATACTCCAAAAACCAAGGAGGATCATGAGGAGAATTTAAAAACTGTACTAAAGACTTTGAGCAAGGAGAATCTCTATGCAAAGTACATAAAGTGTGAGTTCTGGTTGAAGGTGGTCTCATTCTTGGGACATATCATCACAAGAAATGGGATATCTGTGGACCCCTCCAAAACAGATGCAATTGAGGGATGGCCGAGGCCAACAACGGTATTGGATATCCGTAGCTTCTTGGGGTTAGCTGGATATTATCGATGATTTGTGAGAAATTTATCACGATTGTCCAAACCTCTTACCAAGATAACTCGAAAGGGATTATAGTTTTCTTGGAGTGATTAATGTGATGAAAGCTTCAAGGAATTGAAAAGGAGTCTTATAACTATGTCTGTGCTCACATTACCCACAAGTGGGGAACTTTTTGTTGTTTTCAGTGATGATTCAAAGAAGGGTTTAGGATGTATGATGATTCATAATGATAAAGTTATATCCTATGCCTCAAGGAAGTTGAATATCCATGAGTGAAACTATCCAATGCATGATCTAGAGTTGGCTGTTGTGATCTTTGCCTTGAAAATCTGGCGGCATTATATCTATGTAGAGAAATGTGAGATATATACTAACCAAAAGAGTCTTAAATATATATATTCACATAGAAAGAGCTTAATATGCACTATAGAAGATGGATAGAGCTCATCAAGGATTATGATTGTTCAATACATTACCACCCTGGGAAAGCGAACAAGGTGGCAGATGCCCTATGTAGAAAGGACCCAGCAATTCTATCAATGATGAGAATTGAGAAGGATCCAATCTTCTTAGACTTGATGAAGATAGATGTGGGAATCATAAATAAGGTAACTTCATTAATCCTTTCACAAATGATTGCTCAACCATCTCTTTTTGAAAGGTTAAAGGATGGTCAAAATGATGATGTGGAAATTCCGGAAAATGTGGAAGCTATCAAAAAATGGGAAATCCTCAGAGTTTAATGTTAATGAAGACGGAACTGTCCGGTTTGGGAAAAAACTATGTGTTCCATCAAGTCCGGTGTTGAAGAAGGAACTTTTGGATGATGTACATAGTTCAAATTTCTCTATTCACCTAGGGAGCACATAGATGTATCGAGATCTCCGAGAAAACTTTTGGTGGGATAATATGAAGAAGGAGATCGCTGAATATACATCAAAGTTCCTGGTGTGTCAGAAAGTGAAGGCAGAGAGGCCGAATTCTAAGGGGATGATGCAACCATTTCCCATACAAGAATGGAAATGGGAGAACATCACCATGGACTTTGTCACCGGACTTCCAAGGACATCCAAAGGCAACAATGAAATCTGGGTTGTTGTGGATTGTCTTATAAAGACTGGACACTTCATTTCTATTCGAGAGGATTTCTCTTTGGATCAACAAGCACTGATATATATCAAGGAAGCTTTAAGGATGCATGGAGTACCAATATCTATTGTGACTGACAGAGATCCAAGATTCACCTCTATGTTTTGGAAGAGTCTTCAACTTGCTCTAAATACTTAACTGAACTTCAGTACGGCCTATCATCCTCAAACTGATGGCCAATCCAAGCGAACAATCCAAAAACTTGAGGATATGTTGAGAGCGTGCTCAATGGACTCTAATGGAGGATGGGATCAACATCTTCCTCTGGTTGAGTTCACTTATAATAACAGTTTCCACTCGAGCATCAAAATGACACCATATGAAGCCCTGTATTGGAAAATGTGTAGAACACCGGTATGTTGGGATGAGGTTGGTGAACGTAAGCTGCTTGGACCAGAAATGGTCGATGAAATGGTGGAGAAGGTGAAAACCATTCAGCAACATATCAAGGTAGCCCAGAGTTGACTGAAGAGTTATGCAGATAACCGTCGACGAGACCTTGAGTTTAATGTTGGAGACATGGTGTTTCTACGCAAATCTATGTGGAAGAAGGTCATGAGGTTTGGAAAGAAAGGGATGTTAAGTCCAAGTTACATCGGCCCCTTCGAGATTCTTGATTGTGTCGGGGTTGTGGCCTATCGACTAGTACTTCCGCCTACTATGGCCAATGTACATGATGTCCTTCATGTATCCCTCTTAAGAAATTACATATCGGACCCTTCACATGTACTCTCTTCAAATGTGGTACAATTGGAAGATGATCTTTCTTATAAGGATCAACCAGTGAATATCTTAGATCATAGATAAAAAGTTCTATGAAATAAGACAATACCCATCATCACGGTTTTGTGGAGAAACCATAAGTTTGAAGAAGCAACTTTGGAGTCGGAGGATATGATGAAGCTGAGTTACCCACATTGGTTTTAGTGTGGGAAAAGGAAAATTTCAAGGGAGAAATTTCTTAAGGGGGTAATATTGTAACGACCCAATGTTTCATTAATGGAAATCCCTCTTGATCTAATTAAATGTATCTTTATGTTTATAGATAATGTCAACATCATTAGTTTTATGTCAAGAATTGTGATCGTTGATAATATAGTTGTTGAACAGTGATCACATGATTAGTATAAATATAGGACTTTAACAAATCCAATTTACTCACACAAAGGAAGCGATGACATAATCTATTAAAATTTCCCCATAGGAAGCCCATTTTTCGGAGCTCAGAAAAGTGGTGGCATACTTAGGCTTCGCTCTTGACCAAGCCCAAGTTGAGATTCATCATGTCAAGCTTGAACGAGACCATCTACGGGAAAAGTGGAAGTTAATAGAAATTACCACTCGAGCGATGTTATCCGAGCCACCCCAAGTGTCTGTCACCATCGCACACCTTAAACATTGGTCTTATGTGGCTATTTTAATGGATTATGTAACAAATAAGTAGTACCATGTTCATGTACATTATTTTTGAATATAATAATGAATATAATTTCTTGTCCTTTTTTATACATTGTAAATAGTTTTTAAGTACAAATGGTGTTTTCAGTTATTATTTAATTATGAAATCTATTTTATTAAATTAAGGGATCTTGAATTAAATATTATTTTAATAAAATATTATTTTTATTATTAAATTATTTTTATTAAATATAAATGATCTTATAATTTTATGAATGTAATTGTACTTTTTATTAAGGTTTGCAAGCCATTTTTGTCAAAATCCGTGATTTTTTTATAAATGTCGGTTTTTATTTTAAATCTGAAAATTAACATATTTAGAAAATTATATAGATAAAATAATTGATATTTTTGGAATCAGGACATCAAAATTATCCAACGGTAAATTTTTCATAATTTTCTGAGACGGTCAAAATTTTGGGTAAAAATTAAATATCGTTTAAATATATAATGTGTTTTATGACATCATAATGACTCAATAGTGATGTAATAAAATACTATAATCATTATGTTCGGCCAAAATATGTTTTAACATTAAAATAATGTGATTTTGGGTTTGTTTGACTAACTTTTCAAAGCATTAATGGACCCCTCAAAACTTATCAAACACCTTGTCTTTTTAAATTAATTTCCATGGGAGTGTGACTCACCTCCACATAATCAACCTTATTATTTTAAGAAGTTCGGACTTTGGAATTATAAAATATTTTTCTCCTCTTACCATTTCCAAAAACTATGGGCAAAATAAATGGTATGGTTTTTGGATTGGATTAATTTAATATAGGGGGTCCCAAACCTAAATAATAAAGAATTCCCTCACTTTTCCAATAAAAACTACCCAAGATCCCACTTCCTCCTCATTCGAAGCATTTGGAGTTCGTCAAAACTATGCCCCACTCTCTCTGGAATCCTCCCAAGGTTCCCCAAGCTCCCAATAATCCTCTCACAATCCTCTCTCTAGCCTTTGGAAGCACAAATCCAAGTAAGGGTTTTTTTCTTCCTTTCTCATTTTTTTTCAATTTTCTTTAAGTTGTATTGCCCTTTTAATTTCAATTATGAATGTTGGGGTATTGTTTCACACCTCCCTCATACTTCCCTCTTATTTTTTGAATTATGGGAGACCTCTTTCTCTCTCATTAAATGCATCCCATGTACACCCCCTACTATGCCGAAATTCCGAATGTAACTTCTCTCTCTTCTTTTACATTCAAGAAATAATTTTGTACCATGAATATAAATTGCTTTAAAATTGTTGGAACATTAATCTATATGACCTCCTTACTGTCTATTACATGTAAATATGATGAGGAACCCTTTTCTTTGTCATCAACCATTTTTATGAATTCTTATGTCACGCCATTACGCTGCCTAAATCGCACCGATTTTTCTAAGCCAATGCCATTATGTAGTGGATACCATGCCCATTTCTCCATCATGGGTATTCACCTTTATGAACATTTACTTATTGATTATAATGTTTCATGTATGCATTCCACTTTTATTTATCATGGAATAAATTATTATGTTTCATGAATCCATGTTTTATGATCCATGTGGCACACTTATGCATGAAATGAAATGTTTAAGAAAGGTGCGCCCTTATAGCGCTCCAATGCATTGGGTAAAGTATAGTATCATGATACATCATGTAAAATGAGTGTTGACTCATGCTAATTCAAGTGCAGAGAGGTTTTACTCATGCTTTATGTGCAATGAGGATTTACTCATGCTCCATGTGCAATGACCCTTGGCTCATGCTAATTCCATGTTATGTGTTGTTGCCACATTTCTATGTTATGATTGTCATGATTTATCATGCCATTATGTTCATGTTTCTCCGGTGCTCTATTGATATGAATAATGTCTAACATGTATTTTACTCCTCATGTTATTCCATGTTTATTCCCTTACTAGGCTTTATAGCTCACCCTTTTCTTATGCATGTCCTCAGGTTATTCCATGCATTGTTATGTATAAGGGAATGTAGTGGTCATGTAAAGAAAGTTTTAAATAAAGATGTTGAATTTAATGTTTCAAGTTTTTATGTAATGATCCTAAGCCCCCAAGACACTAAACCTCTAGATATTGTTTGTTGTATCAAGTCAGGATTTATGTAATAAATCATGTATAAGTTTGTATTAAAAAGAAGGGTTGTCATAGAAAGCATTGTCAATATCCAGATTTTTGGGATGAAGTAGGTGAAAGGATGTTGATGGGAATATAATTGGTAGAAGAGATGGAATAAAATGTTCAGTTAATTAATAAGAATATGGGAACTTCTCAGAGTAGGCATAAAAGTTGGGCAGATTACCAGATGAAGGATCTCTATTTTGAGGTAGGTGATCATGAATTTCTGAAAGTTTCTCCAAGGAAAAGTGTGATGCCTTTTGGTAAGAAAGGAATGTTGTGTCTATGGTTCATTGGACCCTATAAATTCTTGGATAATGTTGGATCAGTTTCATAATGAGTGTCTTTACCTCCATGTTTATCCCTTTTACACAATTGTTTTCATCTTTCATTATTGACAAAGTATATTCCAGACCCATCTCATGTTTGAGCCCAGAGATAGTTTAGTTGGAAGAGAATCTCTATTATGAGGAACAACCAGTCCAGATTCTTATCTGAAGAGAGAATGTGTTGGGGAATAAGTTAATTCACTAGGTAATTGTTTAATGAAAAAATCCATATGGTTGGAGAGGCAATGTTGGAATATGAAAATGCTATGGGGGATAAATACCCTAACTTATTTGATAAGTGAATAAAAATTGCAAGGAAACAATTTACAAAATGTGGGAATGATGTAACATCCCAAGTATATAAATATTAATAAATTTGAATATTTATTAATATTGTGTGAATTAATTAAAATTTTTAATTTAAAGGTTATGCTATGTTCGATAGCATACCTGATACGCAACAACATGTTACATTGAAATCATATGTTGCACAATAACAATATAATATTATTTTTTAATGGTAGTTAATTCCTCTCCATTTTAATGATGTGAATAAAAAGAACTCACTAAAATATGATTATACATGTTTGTAAAATGTTTCTACCTTTATCCAAAAAAATTTAGAGACATAGTATAAGAAGGAATCCAATTTTAAGCATAAATACTCTACTATTCTTTAAAAGGACGATTTACCACCTTTTAATGGTGAACCATCATTAAATATAGTTTTGGTCACTTTTAGATGGTATTTTCGGAAAAATTATATTCTTATTTTGAATTGGGACATCAACATTTAGATTGGGTAAATTTTTTATATTTTTCTGATAAAAGTTTCTAATGAATAGTAAATAATACACTATTTTAAATCAAAACTACATTTTTATCAAATTTGTTATATGGTTATATTAACATTTTAATTTGTTTTAAAGTGTAAATAGATTACATTTTTACCTTTTAATCAAATTTTGGTTATTGGATGTAATTTCACATTGCAATTGGACATAAATAAGTGTCAATCTTTTGATAGTTATTATTACTTAAAAAGAAGCTTTTTATTTTGACAACGAGAATTAATTTTAAATTAATTAATGAAACTTCTATGTATTGAATTTGGTAAAATAGACATCTTTTTTTAATTCAGAATATCAAATATATCTTAGGAAGAATATTTGGTATTTTGTATGAAAAACATAAAATTTGGATGAATAGTCAATCCACTAAGTAGTTGTTAAAAATCTGATTTTTCTTATAAATGGAATCTTACCGCATCTATGAATTGAATTTGGAAAATCCAACATACATTGTTATTATTAGTATGGGAAATGTGGTTCAATAAATTGAATGTAATTTTTGGTGAATAGTAACCTAGGACTTTTATTTATCGCGGTTAAAGGTAAATATGGTAATTCAAAGTAAAAAGAATGTCATAATAATACAAACATAACATAACACATACCCAAACCTTATTGGATGAGTCATGGCCGACAATTGGCATCCTTGGGTCAATTTGGGGACCCCATGGAGTAAATTTGCAGTGATAATGACACTTAATTTTCATTAACATAAAGTAATGGAAAAAATGACAAAAAAATATGTATTTGTAAATTAATATTTACATGGGGTTATATAAGATAACTCTTAGACTCTAAATATTCATTAAAAATATATATAAATTTTATATATTTAGGTATTTTTTTATAATTTTTAGACATCAAATAAATAAAATTATTTATGACACAATAGAGATGTAGTGTTTACCTCATTGATAAATGATTTAAATATATATTATTATAATGATTAAAAAAAAATCCAAAAACTGTCCATTTCATATTGTATTATTTTATTTCTACCAGGAGTCATATTATATTAGAATTTAATTTGTTTTGGATCTTTAGAAACTGATAATCATTATATAATAAAATAATACATTCACATATTCCTAAAATTCCCCTCCACCCCTTATAAAAAGCCCTCACTTCTATCCCATTAAACACATATCTCAAACCTCTTGGCTCATATAACCCCTTCAAAAATAATCTCTCAAGGTACCTCTCTTCATTCTAGAATCCTTACATTAAGATGATGGCACTTTATGTAATCCTTTTGGTTCATTCCAATGGGAGATTCCCAATTTAAAGGTAATGTATTCCCTTAAGCCCTTTTATTTTACATCTCCAACCCCGTAAACTCATTTTATTCCATTAATTTATAAAAAAACTAGTATAATAAATATTCTAGATTATTTATACAATATGTATTCTAACTACACTTACACACACCTCCATCTAATGGGTATCAAACATACTATTTCTGTGGATGGCGAACTACTGCTTCACAAAACGATGATTGTTCAAATATATCCAACAACCTCTCATGGTGGAAATTATGATTGAACTATATTTACACATGATATATATATTATTATTATGTTTTCTTTATTCTTATGTATTTTTTTCATTTATATCATACCTTTATGGTTTCCATTATCGGTAAACACGATAATTTAATTTGAAAAAGTGCGGACTAGCACCCCCTCAATGTGATATTACTCGTTCGTTCCATAAGTGGGATGTATAAAGGATGTAAATAAAAAAATTATATATTATATTATACTATAATTATACTATAACTATGTATCATTTTTTTCATTCCATTAAATACAAAATAGAAATGAAAGTAGCGATCATGCGTACGTATGACATACCATCTCCACGAACTGGTCATTTCATTTCTTACCTCTAAATGTTATGTGTTAATATAAATACATATATATATACTGGATATATATTATATATATTATATCTAAATAATTTATATCATTCTGGAGATAAGGGACTCTTGACCACATGGTCAACTTTTAATTATATGTTGTTCATTTTTGACTCAACCACCAAATATCATCAAAACGACCATTTTTAAATTAAATGGTTACATAATGTTTATAACAAGGTCATAAGTGATATAAATTGAATAATAAAATTTAAAATGTTTCTTAATAATTTATAAATTAACTGAATTTTTTTTCAAGAATACCATGGATAAAAAAATTGGAGTCAGACTCGTGGAATGGGGTTTTTTATCTCACTTTTAATTTTGTGAGAATTCCATTGTTCGTCACTAATTTATTGCATGTGGTGTATTGTGTACTGAAATTTGATATATATTATCATGATTCTGTTTATATTCATGTTATTATATGAATAATTTGGTGGTTATTAACTTTTTTCATATAACTTTATTGATTATAATGTGGTAATGGATTTTCATCTCAATATTTTTTCTGTGAGATTCTTACTGTATTTGCCACTATTTATTTTGGTGGGTGGTGTGTTCTAACCAGGATTATATTAATTGTGTAACATAATTCATTTTATTTGTATTTAAATCTTTATTTTATGATCCTTTTTTTCTGGGTTGTATGTTTCATAAGTTACCAAATCCGTAAGGGAACCTTTTAACACAATTTTCATTACATTGTTAAATCTTATAATTCTTAATTATATCATTCAATGATTATGTGTGGACTCACTATTTAATTATTTATGTTGTAATTTACACTCCCCATTGTTTTGATATACTTTTGATACACATAATAACTCCATTGATAAATTCTCAAGTCATTAATATGAACATGATAAGAGTAATTTTAACTCAATTTCCATTCATTGAGTTAAACATCGAAGTCATTGGTTTTCCCTTAAAAAGAACATGTGTGAATGTCATATGACAGATATATAATTAATATCCAATAATATTTAGTGTATATATATTTTTCACACATTATAATGAAATTGATTTATCCTTAATCTAAGGATATACATTTTATGAGGGATTTCATCTGAATTTACGTTCCATTTAGACTTCATTGTCATAAAGAACCAATTCACTCTTATATGATGTTTATACTTCCTTTTTACCTCTTATATCATAAATATCATTATTATCATAATATTATAATATTTTATTATTGTAATTCCTCAATTATTAGTATTTAATCGTCCCTCATTTGGTTTGGAACTCTTTAAATAAAATATTTTCTTAAATGTTTTAATGATTTATTCTTCTAAATATTTCTCACTAATGTACATGTTTTAAAAATGTTTTTTTATGATTTATTTATATGTATGTTAATGTTTAAAATTGATAATTCAGTAAAAATTTTCAATGTTATATGTTACACTTTGATTAAATAATCTCTTTATTAAATGTTTTAAAAGGTTTTTTAAAATGTTTTGTTAATGCGTTGATTTTGTCAATATCTTGAATTGAAATATTTTAATTGCAATATGGAAATGTGATATTTCCTTTATTCTTGATTTATGTGTTATTAATAAATTATGGTTCTTGGGGTTAGATTATTTATATGGGTGGTTCCATGATAAACCTAGGACGGGTGACCTGAAGATAGATATCCAATGCTTTGGGTGACATGACGAAGGTAAATGATAATGTTTCTCCTAAGAGATTTATGGAATATTCTGTGATGTTTATTCCAATGTAACTCCCTACATAGTTGTGATAGCTATAGTTTGAGTATTTTATGTATGCATTATGTAACCTTTATGATTTATGATTTATGCGTGTTAGTCATAAATCATATGATTTCATAATGTATGTTATGGTTGAAAAGTATGGTTTCATTGTTTTGAATTTATTGATTGGAAAATGTTTTCATTTATTATTTTATAACCCTTAATGTGATTTTTATTCTCATTCCATGTTTTTTAATTGTTTTTCATAGGAATTGAAGATGAATAAGGGTCAAGGATGAGATCAAGGCAATGTCATGCTGTCTAAAACATGGAACTAGACATGTTTTTTTTATTTTATGAAAAAATGGATACTGAATTGTAGTTTCTATATGTAATATTAAATTTGATATGTAATAGTTATGGAGTAATTCTCTAAAACACTAAAGCTGAAAATATCCTCAATGTGAATTATCTATTTATTTCAAGATTATGTAATGTTTTAATTTTGGGTCCTTATAGAATCCCCTCAAATAATCATAAAAGTATCAATTGGAAGAGAATCATGAGTAGAAAACAACATTAACAAGTTATAATGGTTTCCATTGGATGCAATAATATCTAAAAACATTTTCCCATCCTACCATATATGTAAAACCAATATACTGGGACGAATAAGTGTAAAACAATTACTCAAGAGGAAAATAATATTCAGAGGGAAATTAATCTATCCTTTTAAGGACTTAATGATAATGTCATGATCTGATTGAATGTTAGTTTGCTGTATACCTCTTTCAATATTGTCTGTTCTTCATCATTTTTTGTTCCAGTTAGTTTATTCCAATATCTATATTTCTATTATAAATTGATATGTCATCAAAATTATTATGAGTGGAACTTAAATGGTTAGAATGGGATCATAAAAAAATTTTAAGAGGTAAAAGTATACATTTTGACATGATATGAATGAATTATGTTTCATCATTATGATTTATCCTGACAATGAACCCTAAGAGCACTGTATCAACATCCCTAGAAAAAATGTCCCATCATCAAGCATCTCATTACATCTAATTTATATTCAACATAAAATCGGTTACTTCAGGATCCATCATATAGTGATACCCTTTAAATGTTTCACTATATTTTGTTTTTGGTATCTACAAAACAATTATCTATATATTTGTAGAGTGGTGATAATTAATTATTTGTACAAATTTTTGGGTGAAAGGTTCTTAAGGACACTACAATACAATGAATTTAGAATAATATTTTTTAATAATTGTGTTTTTGTGAGGTGATATGAATAATTTTTTTTGTGTTCGGGATATGTGTCAAAATACTTTTTGAATGCTGGGTCCTATTTGTCCTCAAATTTATTTATTTGATTATGGAATTTTATTTTATTCCTTATTTGATTTTTTCGAATTCTATAATCAATATTCTTAGACCTTATTGAAGTAAAAATTATAATTTCTATATTTTCACACCATCATATCCCCTTAAAATATGCCAACAACAACTAAAAATATTAAATATTATTCTAAACAAATGAATCTCTCTGATTCCAATCATACAAATCAGGATCCCATCACCCTATTGGTACCCATGAAATAAATCAAATATAAAGACAATTTTTATTCTATAATGACCTCTCAGTGTATGGTTTTATTTTTATCATACATGCGATGAATATTGTAACAATATATTTGTAACACCGAAAAATTATAATGTAAGAACCTTGAATTGGATAGAGGGCATGACATGTCACACTAATCACATAGGGGAATATCATATCTATATACTTTATAATATATTCAGTATTTTAAATTGATTCTAAATATTCAATAAATTATATTTCCTGTAATTAATTCCACATAAATATATCTTTTGTGTCATGCATGAGTGACCTTGAACAGTAGCTTGGGATACAAACAAGAGTGGCCTTCCTTGATTGCTAGTGTTACACGCAAGACAGGCTTTCACCAAATAAAAATGAAATGTTAAAAAATTATTAATTAATATAATATAATATAAGCTACCCATTATGTTAGTGGTTATCAATATAATTAACTTACTGAACAAAATTTATGGTTTTTATAAATATAAAAGGAATTTATTGGTTAACAATTAATTAGAAATGTAAATAAGAACAATGTAGATATAAAATGACATATTATAATATTTGTGCATACATTGGAGTTTTGTATTAATAAAAATAAATAATTTCAATTATTTAATTACACTAATGAAATAATTATGTTTTATATAAAATAAAATATTTTTTATTCATCCATTAGATTTTATATGCATAAGATTAGAGCAAACAATATTTTTCACAAAAAACATTTATTTTTATAAAGGCAATTTTACCTTATTTTAATGGAGTACCCATTTTTAATATTAATTTTGAAACATTAGTTGATTTAATATGTCCTAAAAACATAATATTTTAAAGATAAACATAAAAATTAGTTTTTGGAAAACATTTTAAATTTTCCAGAAACATATCATTTTTATTGGGATATGAACATCCATATAAAGTAATTATTAGAACTATTGTATCCACGTTGGTATCACTGTTTTTATATATTATAATATTAGATTTGATCTTAAGGTTTTTTATCAAATTTATCCATCAAGAACAAGTAAAATGAATGAGAATATAATCTCTTAGAAGAATAAATGTTATCATAGATAATATAAAAGGAGAAAATTGGTTCTTCGGTTTTGAAATAACAATATTATAGTTCATAGAAAACATATCATTAATTTTATGTTCACGTGTCACTATACCACTATGAGTATCTTGTGATGTCATTTATCATAAATAACATGGATACATTGTAAAATGGATTCATGATCTAGATATAATTTATATATTTTTCACTTTATCGCAGTGGAAGTAATTGATGAAAACCACATTTATTCTCAAATTGAGGAAGAGAATACCCAAATTTTGGGTATTATTTACAATTTACCAATTAACAGTAACAACACAATATATTCTCGGTATTAAATGACTGAATTTATGAATTCCATTTTATTTTGAATGTTATATTAAAGGGTATATTTCAATATTATCACACTAATTTTGAGTTTTCAGGGTTTGGGATCCACTCGATATATTTTTTTTATTATGTATAGATTCCATGTGAAAATGGGATATTATAGGAGATTCCTAGTGTAATGTTTCATGGAGTTAATCAGTTAATATTTACCTTATTTAAATGGGTAAACCATTAATTTCGTATATTCATTTTCTGAGAACTTTGAAGGAGAAAAAATAGTTGATATTTACTTTAGTTTTGTCTTTAGTTGAGTAAAAAATTAGCCATGCAATGGTTATTATTGATTTGAGGAT
Source organism: Viscum album (assembly GCA_963277665.1). Taxonomy (NCBI): domain Eukaryota; kingdom Viridiplantae; phylum Streptophyta; class Magnoliopsida; order Santalales; family Viscaceae; genus Viscum; species Viscum album. The sequence goes on along the minus strand of OY728127.1, from coordinate 392,844,748 downwards.
GGGAAAGAATGTGACTTGATATAGGCGTGATAAATGGTTGATTTCGGGTCCCTAAATCTATGTCCTCATGAGCATAAATATGTGACCCATTACATGAAACATACGATAATATTGTATTCCATAAAGGAATGGAGACACTATCTTCTTAGTGAGTGAGTTTTAGTCTTCATGAATAATATGAGTATTACATATATCATTCATTAAAATGTTATTAGCTTGAGATAAAGGCATTTATTTGGGTTCCAATTTGATTATAATTTTTAGATAGTTTATAATCCATGGATGTTCGGTGTGATAGATAATATCTTTATCTTAAAATACCATACTATCATGAACTGAATCAGGTTGGCGTGAAAAATGGCACCAAACCCATCCCGTGACATGACCTGAAGGGTGTTCCCTATCCTCACAGGCCGGCACAAGTTCCCGGGTATCATTAATTTAAGTTTGGGAACAATTTACCCGAGTATGAAAGCATAAAACATTAAAAACAATCCATAATATAAATCTGAAAATTTTTAACCAAACAAGATTTCAGTAAAAACCAGAACTGAGTACATTGGTTTAAAGATAATACAAGTGGTCCAAATAAAAATAATTATAGCATCAAGATAGCCCCATGGACTCCACAAGTCTAGGGGTCATCACCTCCAAGCAATCTCCACAACTCCGCACCAAGGATGGTAACTAACACCCTGAACCACCGTCACCCTTAGACTTTCCTTTACCTGAATCAAACATAACCAAGTCTACATACACCCAAGGGGTGTAAGTAGGTTCTGAGCCTATTCCCAATAAGATTCCACCCAATTATTCCAAGGATTAAGAAATACAATGTGAAAAAGAAATCAGTTTTCAAACGCATGGAAAAGTAGTGTTAAAATTTCAAGAAATGAAACCTCCAATTGAAAATAGTTTAAATCCAAAATTTTCAGAATATTAACACATAAAAATCTAAATGTTAGATACTATAATTTACTTCCAAACACACCCTATGAAATGGTTAAATACTACAAATCCAACGACCAACAACATTAGGAACACCCCTAGGCAGTAGGTTGTCTTGACCCTATGTACCTCGTACCTCGGTGTAAAGTAACCATAGAAAAATCCATTATCATGAACGAGACACTAGTAGGGAACATACCCATAATCTATTGGTCCCCAATAATCATCCAAATAGTTTTTTTATAGTTGTCGTTATCCAAATGCTATGTGAAACAAGGGCAAAAACCCAGCCGGTCTACTAGACGTACTAGTACAAATACGCCCCACCTAGGTACCCGGGATCCCCCTTTTATGCTCAATCAATTTCATTATGCAACATAAATAAATTTTCATATAAAACACCATTACTGGTCAAACACAACCAAAATATTAGCTATCACATTTTATTCCACTTAAAACACGCCACAAAACACTTAGATTTTTTATAAAACAAATCCTCAAAATCCCGTAGTGTTTCGGACACAAAACTCCTTATAAACCTCACTTTCATACTATGTGAACATTTTTAAGTTTCCAAAACAGAAAGGGAAGCCTACTACATTTTAGTGAAAACACAGTATCATTTTTAGGGCAGCCCCATATGGTTCAAGAAATGACATCATTGCAAAATCTCCATTTTTACACAATAGAACTCTTAGAATTTCATGTGGTTCACAAACACCATTAAAACGAGATATTGCAGAAAAAAAACATAAGGGATAATAATTACAAAGAGTATTTTTATCCCTATTATAGTTAAATAAAATCATCTAATTACTTATAGGGAAGCCCCAATTAAACTAATAAAACATTTCAATGAAGAAACCCCCAATTTCACATGAAATTGACATTTAGGATTGATTCTAAATACAGACACCACTAAAACTATTTTTTTTAGAAATAATAAATTTAAATAAGTATGAAAATAAAATAAAAACAGTATCCAATTCACCAAGATTTCATACAAAATGGAATCACCTACCAAAACATAGGAAACCCTTGAATCTTTTGTACGAAAACTCAAACGCAACACCGCCACACCTCAAGGAAGGTAAACCAGACCTAAAACCAGAATTTCATACCATGAAACACAAGATAAAACCATAATTTATAAACCCTACATTCTGTACATTAGGAACCTCAATGATAAGGGAATAAACCCTAAGTACATTGGATGTAACCCTATACAAATTAAAAGAAGAAAGAAGGAGAACAACTTGCTTAAAATATCTTGTAGAAATCGCCCCAAAAAATACTAGTATCTGATTTTAAAAATACTCAAACATTCAAGTGAGGTGTGAACAAGGATAAGGATATCATTTAGTAATTTTAATGGGGGAAAATGAGTAAACATTGAGAGAGTTATGAAGGAATTAACTTACCTCTTCAAATCTGGCCGATTTGAGGAGGCCTATTATGTTAGGAAACAAATCCCGATTAAGCATACCTCCAAAGAGGGGGTAGAGAGAGTGGTCACGCGGCTGGGTTCAGTGGTCTTGGGCTCCACTTTCAATCACCAAAAAACCCCAAATATTGAATATGTTATAACATAATTAACATTTATTTTTAAAACAGGAATTGTGCTTTCAGGCAGGCCCAAACCCTTAGATAATAACCCAAATAAACCCTGTTTATGGATTTCTAAAAACTCCAAATTACCTTGGTGGTGTAAATATGTTAGGGGAGGTCAAGTAGGAATTTTAATGGTTGAAAAATGTTGAAAAATAAAAAATTTATAAAAGATACAAAATTTATTTTTTAATCTGAAATTGGGCTCACTGTTTTTCCCAATTCATTAATACTCATCTATTCCTCCCTAAGACCTAGGGAAACCCCCAAAAAATCAAGGATGTAAATTAAATGAAAAATACCTTTAAAATATGTCTTGTATGTGACAATTCATTCCACCATAATGCATTCCGCCCCCAGAATGCCACAACAAGACTAGATGCAAAAGCAAAGCCCAAACGATAGACCAAGACAGACTTCCTTGCCACGTTTTCACCCGCTTCAAAAAGGACGAACATCTCCAGTTGATCAAAAAAAGAAAGATAATACCCTCACCTACCAAAAATAACCCCAATTACTTAATATTATGAAACACATTCAAAATAAAACCGAAAACAAAACACCTCAAACACTACAAGACGACGCTCTAGCAATCCACTTGAAACGAACAACGAACTCAAATAACGCGACCACAACATTACATAAACAAACCCATTGGGTGTTATCCAACCCCAAATTTACCCAAGTAACAAATTTGTGATTGATAGACTTGAACAATACTACCTCTTACCTAGAATACACCAAGGAGAAAATTGAGTCACTAGTATGGGGTGACCCAATCCGGACATCCCACCAACACGGACAACTCAATTTCTAAGACAGAATAAGGATAACAATTGGGGAAGGAACGAACGGTCTCCCCATCATAAGGGGTAAAATAACATTATTCCTTTTCCAAGAGAATACACATGATACCCATGATGGGTCTCCCCACCATAATAACAAACAAAACTTTCCTTAATACAAAATCAAGACACTAACAGGGGGCGTCAAACAGACTTCCCAGAATTAGGGGTATATTAATATCTGAATTATTCCAATGAAACATACATGATTCTCATTGTGGGTATACCCCAAACAAAACCCAACCATCTTAAATAAATATTATGGGATAAAAACCAAAAAACATCATAATTTTAAGGAGATGGCATGGTCGCACGGTTGGTTCACATGGTTTAGGAAACCGTGAGATAACTGTGCGGATCATTCTGTCCAAAGTGGATACTTCACACAGTTTCCTTGGCCAAGGATCATGGACGTGTGGAGACCATGTGGTAGCTACTGTCTCTTATCACACAGTCCCTTGGGTTGGCACATGGTTACTACTAACCACGCACAAACTATGCACTTCAACCTGTCCAACCCAAATTTTAAACATTTCTCCAAAAACACAAGGGACCCCAAAAGGGAAAAAATCAACTCAGGGTATGACATGGGAACAATGTACTCACACCTATTTCCCCCAAATGTGAGAAATTTGAACAAGAATAAGACACCAGAGGTTTAAACTATTCCTATCTTTCATATTAAGGATATGACCTTGATAAAAAGTTTGAACGACTCTAGGATTTCCCCTAACTACGCGCCAACTTCTCTCCGGGGCATATGGCAGGAGCTCAATGGATTGAAGCACCTTTGGCCTCGCAATTAGGATTTGGAAACCCCTAAACTGATCATCTTCTTTCAGTTCCAAAAACAATTATACTGTAATCTCAGATGGTCTCATTGAGACATGACACACTTCAAACCCGCTTTTCCCCAACCCATCATTTTACCAAAACAAGATCTTAGGGGATGCACACACATTGCCACTTTTTTTCTTAAGATGCTAAACAGTGGGATGAAATGACTTATAGAAACAAATTCCTCTAGAACATAGGATTTATAATTTCCTATAGGGAGACACACATCCAACAAAAATAGTGACTCTCATAAGATTGCACAATCTTCAACCTTATAGTCAAATAAACACATGACATCGCAAGGAATCACCGAACATAACCATTGTGGATAACGAAAACACAAGGAGATGGACCTTGTAATGAGTCCCAAAAAGCACATGATTCCGAAAAGTGTCCATAATAGCCATTCTTGGCCAGATCTTGCACACTGGTGGCCTAACATGATCTCTTTCTTCAATGAGACTGACAAAAGACCCAGAGGCCCTTTAAGACATCATTCTACACTGACAACCCTGATCTTCATTGACCTTAGACAACTTAAGAAACATAAGTAACTAAGGTTTATTTCATCCTCCCACAAACGCTCTCCCAATATAGGGGGATCCATATAATTGAAAAAGAAGAGGGGTAAACATAATCTCCAAACCCCAAGAATAAAGTCCTTATGTTGATCAACTAGAGGATCATCCAACGGTGAATCACCATAGGCCAATCATGAATCATACATTAACACGTTTTGGGGGCATAACCTAGCCTACAGGAAAACCCAAGGACCCAACCAATCTAGTTATTTAGTCACAACAGACCACAAACATGAACCGAACACATGAGGGAAGCCACCAAAATGGCCTCCCAAACTTTTCCTCAATAGAAACCACTGACCAACACTTCATTCCAACTTATCAATGAAAAACAAACCAAAAACATAGTTCAAACAAGAGGGGTTATAGAACTCGAAACATCCCACAATAATAATCCCAAAAACACATAATCCATACCTCCCAACCATACATTATCAAAACACAACACCTTCCTTCAAAAACATTATTTAAAAAAATAGTTTTGTTGGGTTGCGCATTTACCAATAGTATCTCATGAGCCTCACACATGAATGTTTACATGCCACACTGGGAACCCACCTCATATCCATCCATATTCCCAAATAAACCTATGCATGTGGTCACCCTTGAGAGCACCTACTACCAAAAATCAATCCTTTCCTCTTTTTAAAAGCAAAACTTTTAACCACACTTTACCTTTCTCAAAAACAATAAACATAATATCAAAACCCAATTTTTCATCTCACAAAACAATTTAGAAATGAATCCATAATTCTATAAAAGCACATATTCATGCCTTTCACAATCGTTTCAAAACATTTCAACCCATTTCAAAACAAATCTAATTTCATGAAAAACACCATTTCATAAAACTCCATTTAATTAAGAACTCAACTCTTCTCATTTGAAGAAAAGGTTCTCAAAGTTCATAATATTTTTTTGTTCAGCAGTCACCAAACCCAAAATCCATCTTCAACCCCCACAAAAAAATTCTAGAACACTTAATTCAATCCAAATAACTTTTCCACAGTTTAAAAAAATTCCACTAGAAACATATTTTCATAACCCCAATTAACATAGTTCATACTTTCAAAAGAGGTGTAAACACATAATTTACCCTTTTGAAATAATTCTAAAATTTCATTTATAGGCATTAAAAAAACAATTTTCACTTTAATAGAAAATAACTTCACAAAAATTCACATTCCTTAAAGTGAATTCATTTTTTTGCTAAAAAAAACCATGTTTCCAAGATTCCAAAACAAAGAGACACAAGACAATGTGAGAGGAAACTAGTTTAGGTGGATGACTTGGACTTATAGTTGTAAGCCATATTCCAATCACTTCACCATCACAGATAGTATTCTAGGGAAATATCCACGGCTCTACATGGCTTTCCAGGCCCTGCGAGCTCACTGATATTATTCTTCCAACTCTCTTTTCATTTCCCATAGTCATCATTAAATCATGAAAACCAAAGGACTTAGTTAAATCCATACTTCCCATGGTTAATTTAATCCCATCATGTGGTGTGTTGTCCAGGCACACTACCCATGACTGAAATTTCAAGTCCCAAAAATCCTAGCTCCAGACTATGCGGACTCTTCCCCAAATAACATGACCCAAGGAGTAAACCTCCTCTGATACCATTTTGTCACGAAATGAATATGGTCACCGCCAAAGAGGGCACCAAACCCAGCCCGTGACATGAACCGAAGGGCATTCCCTATCCCCACGGGCTGGCACAAGTGCCCGGGTATCATTAATTTATGTTTGGGAACGATTTACCCGAGTATGAAAGCATAAAACATTAAAAACAATCCATAATATAAATCTGAAAATTTTGAGCCAAAAAAGAATTATGTAAAAACAAGAAATGAGTACATTGGTTTAAATATAATACAAGTGGTCCAAATAAAAATAATTATAGCATCAAGACAGCCCCAAGGACTCCACATGACTAGGGGTCATCTCCCCCAAGCTATCTCCACAACTCTGCACTATGGATGAGAACTAACACCCAGAACCGCCACCACCAATAGCCTTTCCTTTACCTGAATCAAACATAACCAAGTATACTTACACCCAGGGGGTGTAATTTGGGTGTGATACTAAGCCCAGTAGGATACCACACAATTATTACAATGACTAAGAAATACAATGTGAAAAAGCAAGTAGTTTTCAAACGCACGGAAAAGTAGTGTTAAAATTTCAAGAAATGAAACCTCCAATTGAAAATAGTTTTCAATCCAAAATTTTCAGAATATTAACACATTAAAATAGAAATTTTAGATACTTTAATTTACTTCCAAACACACCCTAGGACATGGGTAAATACTAAAAATCCAATGAGCAACAACATTGGGAACACCCCTTGGCACTAGGTTGTCTTGGGCCCTATGTACCTCGGTGTAAAGTAACCATAGAAAAATCCATTCTCGTGCATGAGCCACTAGTAGAGAACATACCCATAAAATATTAGTCCCTAATAATCATCCAAATAGTTTAGTTAGAGTTGTTGTTATCCAAATGCTAAGTGAAACAGGGACATAACCCATCCGGTCCACTGGCCGTACAAGTACAAATCCGCCCCACCTAGGTACCCAGGCTTTCACTTTTGTGCTCAATCAATTTAAGCATGAAACATAAATAAATTTTCATATAAAACCCCATTACTGGTCAAACACAACCAAGACAGTATATATCATATTTTATACCACATAAAACACGCAAAAAACACATAGATTTTTCATAAAACAATTCATCAAAATCCCGTAGTGTTTCGGAAACAAAACTCCTTATAAACATCACTTGCATACTATGTGCACATTTTTAAGTTTCCAAAACAAAAAGGGAAGCCTACTAAATTTCAGTTAAAACAAAAAATCATTTTTAGGGCAGCCCCATATGGTTCAATAATTGACATCATTTCAAAATCTCCATTTTTAAACAACACAACTGTTCGAATTTCTTGTGGTTCACAAACACCATTAAAATGAGATTTTGCAGCAAAAAACACAAGGGATAATCATTAAAAGTAGTATTTTACCCTTATTATTGTTAAATAAAATCAACTAATTACTTATAGGGCATCCCCAATTAAACTAATAAAACATTTCTATGAAGAAACACCCAATTTCACATGAAAATGGCATTTAGGATTCATTCTAAATACAAACACCACTAAAACTATTTTTCCAACAATAATAAAATTAAATAAGCATGAAAATACCATAAAAATAGTAGCCAATTCAGAAAGATTTCATAGAAAATGGAATCACCTACCAAAACCAAGGAAACCCTTGAATCCTTTGTGCGAAAACTCAAATGCACCACCGCTGCACCTCAAGGAAGGTAAACCAGACCTAAAACCAGAATTTAAGACCATAAAACACAAGATAAAACCCTAATTTTTAAACCCTACTTTTTTGGAAATTATGAACCTCAATGATAAGGGAATAAACCCTATGTACATTGGATGTAACCCAAAAAAAATTGAAAGAAGAAAGAAGGAGAACAACTTACTTAAAACATCTTGAATAAATCACCACCAAAAATACCAGTATCTGATTTTAAAAATACTCAAACCTTAAAGTGAGGTTAGAAGAAGGATAAGGAGATCATTTACGAGTTTTCATGTGGGAAAAATTGTAAAAATTGAGAGAGTTATGAATTAATGAACTTACCTATTAAAATTTGGACGATTTGAGGAAGCTTATGAAGGTCGGCACCAAATCGAGATTAACAAGAGCTCCAAATAGGGGGAAGAGAGATTAGTATCACGGATGGATTCATTGGGCTTGGGCTCTAGTTGGAATCATCTAAAAGTCCAAAACATTGAATAAGTTATAACATAATAAAAATTTATTTTTAAAACAGGAATTGGGCTTTCGGGCAGGCCCAACCACTTAGATAAAAACCCAAATAAACCATGGTTATGGATTTCTAAAATCTCCAAATTACCTTGGTGGTGTTAATAGGTTAGGGTAGGTCATGTAGGAATTTTAATGGATGAAAAATGTTGAAAAATGAAAAATTTATAAAAGATACAAAATTTATGTTTTAATCTGAAATTGGGCTCACGGTTTTGCCCAATTCATGAATACTTATCTATTCCACCCTAAATCCTAGGGAAACCCCCAAAACAAAGAAAGGTTTTAAATTAAATGAAAAATACCTTTAAAATATTTCTTTTATGTGACACATAATCTACAAATGGAAGTGACATCTATGAATTAATCATTGATATATAGATTTTAGTTGATGAAGGAGATATTTCTTATAACACCCATCCTTAGAATGTAATAGTGGATTCAGAGAATAGATTGGTTATAATGAGTTTAGGGTCATTAATATTTTTTACATCTCAATTATAATATATAAAAAGACTAGTTGATTAATTGAAGACTTGGGACATGATGTCATTCCATTTTTAGGATCTCAATTCAAAAAAATTTAATATAGAGGTCACCTCCATTGAACAAAGACTATTCAATGTAAAGGATTATAATGACTTAAATATTTTCATTAATGGAATGTTAATTTCATTCAATGTTTTATATTATCTATATTCTGAATCTTATTGCTTTCCCCATTTATCCATAAAAGTTATTTCTATAATAAAAATATTTATTTGGAGTTTGATTTTTCTACTGTGTATCATTGGAGGAGGAGGATTAATTTGACAAACATGACCCAAATAACCCATATCCATTATCTACATTATTACATTGGAATATATACAAGTGAGATAATCCAAAAAGACCAATCCAGTTGGTAGTTTGATATAACCAGAAGTATTCATTATCAAAATATTAAACTGGAAATGTAAAATATATTACAAAAAATAATTAATTCCATAATGATATTTTTCATAATAAAAATATTCATATCATGGTTATTGAAAACAAATAAATGATGAGATAAGATTATCAAATGATGTAATATATAGTAGAATCAATCATTAATTAATAAGATATAATCAATATAAAAAAGTAAATAACTAAAAACACTTCCCCTTTAACTAATTACTTTAGAATCAAATTCATCCATGGATATTATTAATGAATTAATATCTTGGATAATAATAACTAAATTCTAATTGATTTAAATTACAAATTTTAGACATCATGATCGAATAAATTATTCTTTGTATACTATTAAGACCTTAAATTATGATATGTTTATACAATGGGTAAAGAAAAATTTAATTTGGCCTACTGATTTGTATCATTAGACCTATCGATGCATAAAGGAAATATATAATTTTAGACCCACCCCAACATTAAATTTAAAAGTCAATAATTATATATTGTCTAATAAATTTAATTCACAAACAATTTTCCATTTCAATAAGTATATGTATGGAGTAAATAGTATATATTAATCATGTTTTCTTTAGTAAATAAAATGACATTGAAAATATAACACTATATATAGAAACGATATATGGATTAATAAATAATCATATATATGATACGATTAATATTTATTTTTATGCTCAATGCAATTTCCAATTCAAAATGATCAAAATTAATTGATTATTTGAAGAGAAATATAATGACCTTAAAATTAATTGAGAATGAGAATCAACAGTCAGATTAGTAGAAATTATAGTATAATCCATCCTTTTAAAGAATAGAAAGTAGGGATTTGAAAAATTTTAAATACATTTTCACAATTTATTATCATTTAAATAATTGAAAATATATAGAAGAATATGAATTTCGTAAAAGGGTTATGGAATTTGAGAAGTCTGTTAATGCTGTATATGTGAAAAAAACATTCCATATGAAATTTTATTCGTATGGTTAAAAATGATTCTTTTAGAAAACATTAATATTATTACGTTAATACAATGTTAAATGTTAAAGATATATTAAAATGTCCTTAATAATTTTTTGTCAATAATTTTTTTTAATAAAATATCAAAAATAATTATTGATATAGAAGAACAATATACCAGATCAAAAAGGCTTATAAGATAATAATTTCTATTAAAAACTTCACATAGAAATTTAATATAATTGAATCATTATTCATTATGAATTAAAATATAATCATGTTAAAACCCAAAAAAAGTATATAAACCATATAAAATTAAAAAGCTTTATAATACCCAATATGACTCAATGGATAGGAAATTGAGATGAAATCCATTACCTTATGTATGACTTCCACATTAATTTTTTTAACCTCCCTTATTATAAATGTTGATTTAATATACAAATATTATAGAACCATAATCATATATATAATACATTATATGATTAATTATAACTTTTTTATCACTAGTTTATTTACAATTCTTTGTTTAAATCAGTATTCTAGTTGATTTCTGCTTTTTTTTCATGTATGTTTTGATTCAGTAGTTTTAGTTAATGTACAGTGATCTTGGTCCAAAAATCTCAAATGTTTTAATCTTGATATTATTATTATTATTAATTATTATCATATTTTTGAGTAATTAATAAATTTACATATACAAAAATTAATTACACAATTTATGGAGAAAGTATATCGTACATACACATGAACAATGATTACATTTTTTCGACAGTTGGAAGGAAATAATGATACATAAAAAATCACCATAACGTAATAATGTTCATTTCATATTTATCATATATATCTATTCAATATATCCTTAATTCCATCCATTTCAATATGATATAATAAACATATCTCATCGCATTAGGGGGACGATAGTACACACGTAGGTACGAGCAAAGGTATCAATTTCCTATTTTTTGAGAGGTTGGATAATTGATTCAATATTATAAATAAATAAGAAAAATTATTCATTAATTTTATAATATGAATTTATATAAATTAGATATAATATTATGTAAATCATTGATTGGGAGTGATGGAAACAAGTTAGATCATTTCACGAGGTGGATGTTTGCTATACAAATGCTTGATGGTATCATTTCCCAATTGATAGAAGATGAGATAGATATAGGTTATTCCATTAAAAAAATAAAGTATATGTATATTAATGATAATGGATTTATTATTTCAGCACAGGAGAAGAATATTTTGAATTTAGAGTAAGAATAATTTAAATGAAAATGCATGGTTAACATGTATACATCTACTTTTGACAATCTCACTATTTTTATTACTAATATGTTTTTATGGTAGATTTATGATAAAATATGGTACTCTATGCTATGATAATGGATGTACGGAAGGGATTTTGATACGTTTTGAAGAAAAAGTCTTTTTAAAAGTGATATTTTTTTGAGAGGATGTTCCCTTTTAAAATGGAGGTGAGTGAAACTGTTGAATTTTTTTTATCATTTTACAATAATGTCAAGACACTTTCTTGGGAAAATGGATCCAAAATGGAAAATTAACAAAACATCAATAGTAGAAATTAGACCTATACAAATGGTTTCGGCCAAACCATTGGTAAATGTCACTAATTTGGACCAATACCAATGGTTTTTCCAAAACTGTTGGTTTAGGTCACTAATATAGACCTTTACCAACACTTTAGGCCAGATGGTTGGTATGTGTCACTTCTATCGACCTATGGAAACTGTTTTGGATAAAACCATTAGTATTTGTATAATATATTGAACATATGTCAATAGTTTTGGCCAAAATTTTGGTATATCTCAAATAATCAAATCACTTATACCAACTTCTCTCAAAACTATTGGTATAGGTTTATACAAAAGATTTTGAGAGCAGTTGGAATTGGTACACAGATTCTTTTTTGGAATATTTTCTTAAAAAAAATTTAATAAATAAAAAATTCAATATACATATGAATATATATATATTTAATTATTTAGAAAATTATATTCACAATGTGGTGTTAGGATAGTGGTTAGGTCTTTGGATTATAAATAGGATGTGTTGGGATCAAAACCATGAAAGGATTATTTTTTTGAATTACCTATACCAACAATTTTAATAAAAAATTGATAGATGAATTTCATATGACCAATAAAAATAGTTTTTCAAACCCTTGGTATAGGTCTATACTAACATTTTTCCCAGAACTTTTGGTCTAGACCTATCCCCACCCTGAACCAGCCAACTGTTATCGAAACCGTTGGTAAATTCTATTCCAATGGATTAGAGACCTATAACAACACTTCCAAACAGTTTGGTAAAGGGTATTTTTATGTTGATTTGTTAGAATATATAATGTCAAAATATGGCTGTAATAGAAAACTTATATACGTTTTTATGTCATTTCTACAATTATTTATTGCATTTAATCCCCGAGAAACCTATTTTATCCTTAATCGGGGATAAAATTATTATTGTTTTTACAATTCATAATAACATAAAATTTTGTCGAAATTAATTCAAAATATTATTTAATTCATTAAAAAATTTGAATTAATTTTATAAAATAAAATTCAAATATTTGGATGAATTAAATTTACATTGTAACCCTCAATTGCAATGGAGAAAATGATTTTCCTATGAGAATGTTTTATTAAATATAAAAGTTCTCAAATGAAAATTCATTATAAAAATTATTAAAATTATCTAAATTGGAATAATAATTATATAATGTTAATATTTTTACATTTAAATCCATTTTTATGTATAATAAAAAATTTAAATTGTTGAAAAGAATAAAAATATTTCAATAAAAATATTCAATTGTCACTCTTCATTAAAAAACGAAACATTTCAGGAAAATAAAAAAATTCACCTCAATCTTATTATGATAAGGGATTTAAAAACATACTTTAATTTTACCAAACAGTCTTTATAAAGGAATAATATATCTTTCTAATAATTTCATCTCATAAAAATAAATAAAAGCCATTTTTTGAATACATATTTTTGATGAATTAATTGACTTTAAAAAGTATTTAGTATTTATTGACAATGAATTAATCAATAATTATTTAGTGAAAAATATATTTCATATTTATTTTATAATATTTTTACTAATATTCATTTCCACTAATTCAATGGCTAGGTTATAATAGTCAAATTAATATAATATTGTTTCATGATTCATTTAAGTTAGGTGTTTGGTGTTGTATACATTATCGAACCTAATGTTCATTCAAAATATTAGTATATTCCATTCTTCCCTCATAAAAAATACAGTCATAAAAATTTTCATGAATATTACCTTGTAAATAAATGATTGTTGTTCTTCCTTATAACTTCCTTAGGCTCCCACATTTCTTTCACTATATTATGATTTCTACACATTACCATTTCCAATTTTGTCATCCAATTCCTCAAAAAAGCTATCTAATGTCATGAATCTGGATAGGATATTCATAGTAAGATAGATCAGGTTCCTATTCTATTTCAATAGTGTTAAGAAAATGCATTGTGTCTTGAATATAATTATGTTGCAAAGGGATATGGAAAACATCATTTAATTTATAGTGGATTAGTAGAATATCAAATCAGTAAGTCATAACTCTTGTTATTTCTAATATTTTAAAATCCTTGATATACCTAGGTCTTAGTTTTACATTTTTTACTATATATTATATCACCCTTCGATAGGGATAATTTTGAGAATATGTGATCTCTCACTTGAAAACAGAAATCTAAATTATGGTTACTGGAATAAAACATATGACTACTATTATCATCCTTAATAGGTTTATGAATAACCTTAATATTTTCTATTATCTCTTACAAAATATTTAAATGAAAATTTTTTCTTTCATTAAATTCTACACAACAAGTTAGAGTACTACATGTCATTCCATATAAATATTAATATGGAGCACGTTGAATACATGAATTAAAGCTATTTTTAAAAGAAAACTCTAACAATGGTAAATTATAATTCAATATACCTTGAATGTCAAGTTATCATGACCTCAAAGTGTATTCTAGTATAGGAATAGTTCATTCAAAATTTCCATCGGTTTAATGATGGTAATTGATGATCATATATACAACAGTATCAGGAGACATATAAATAATTTTTCATAATTTTGATGTAAGCCATGGACCATAACCAAACACAATTGGAATAGGTACACCATTAAGTCCTATTAAATCATTTATATAGAATCTTTAATGCTTCTCTAGATGTAAATATTATCTTATATAGTTGAAATGCACAAATATTTTAAAGTGGAAAATAATATCCCATATTATATCATTCTTTCTGGATGTCTTTGGTATTCCAGTGACAATTTCTTTTATAATGTCATCCAATTTCAACATAATAATTGGTAGAGGTAAAATAACTATTCTACGACACTCTCTCATAAAATTTAAATTTTTTAAAATAATTAATATTTATAGATAATCATAATTTTGATGCATCAAATTATCCAACAATAAAATTTCATCAAATCCCTATAAATATTGGTGCTACAATGGTGTACAGAGAAATTTGAGATTTGAGAATAATCCTATAATTAAATTTTAAACTTAATTATTGATTAAAAATATATTATCTTTCCAATTTTCATAATTTGGTCTCAATTATCAAATTCCTTGAAATTTCCATCATTCATGGATTTAATTTTCTTTTTAAAGTTCTCATCATAAGTTTGACAACATTTTATCTTTTCCATTAAATATGGATTAAAAATAATTTTAAAAGGGGTGATGTTTTCCCTTATATAAAAATACCTTTAACCATGTTTAATAAATCCATAAAAATAGGGTACCTAGAAATCCTCACATTGGTCAGAACTCTGTGATCATTCCTTGTCAAAGCATCTGTAACAATATTTTCCACCCCTGGGTGGTAGTATATTAGTAAATCTTATTACTATAGTAGATAAAGCTATACTATTTTTATCAAATTTAATTAATCATAGCATTATATGTATTTCAAAATCATAATATCAATGTATATCTCAAATCATTCACAATATAGATAATGACTCTATGTATTAAAATAAAATATTAAATTTGGAATCTCAATTTTATGAGCCAGAACGTTTTTTTCATAACTGTTTAGCCTAATTAGTTCATATGAAATATATTTATTATTAAATATAATGAAAATGTTGTTTCCTTTATTAGATGGATAAATATAATTAAAATATATATCAATACATAATTCCAATGTCAAAATCAGATCATTGATCAACGTCTTCATCAATTCATCATAACAGTATTCACATTCTATAAGATCCAGACCATTTATGATAATGAATCAAACTCAATTATTGGTAACCATTTTCTTTATTTTGAGTAATTTATTTTTTGTGATTTACCTTGCGTACGTTTCAGTGGAAATATGATGTTTTTTGAAGGAGGGGATTGACGTTGTCGTCGCATGATTTTCCCAAACTATTCACCCAACCCAGCAAACCGTGTGAACAAAAACATCGGCAATTCTCATGGCTGGTGCATGGATTTCCATACAATGTACCATATTAATAGAAACCATGCAACAAAACTAGTTGAGGTTCGTAGTTATGGAACACGATTAGAGGAAACCATGCCCCACATACTGGAAACAATGTGAATGTGATATTAATCCACCAAAAATTCACATAAAAATACCCTAATATGTAGAAATAAACCTAATCCATCCAAAACTATGACCTAAGAAATTTATGTCAATTTATGAAGAACCTATATGGATTCCATGGAATCATGACCCTCTTTCATGAATATTGAATGTCAAAATTAAAGACATGCACCATCTGGAGAACCTAGATTCTTACCGATTATATCATTCACTCTCCCTCTCCACTTTCATTCACAATTGTGGATTTTAAATCCATTATTGGAATGATTTTATATCCAAATTAATATTTTATAGTTCATGATTTATTTTATCAAAATTATAATATTTGATTAATGATGATGTTGTTTATCTTGGATATGACCTATATATTTCAATTTGGGGAACATTCTCCAGTTCATCGTTTGTTAACTATTTCATATTGGGGGGTCTAAAATCCAATCCCATCGTATTTATTTAATAAAATTTATGCGATTTATACATATTAAATTTCAATTATTGGACTACCACATTGAAAGTATAATTGATTTATTTTAATTTCAATGTTTTAAGGATTTTGGAAAATTTGTGAAATTGAATTGTTAATTAATATTATATAAGTATTGAATAAGTTAAGGGCATATTTTGATTGTGAAATAGTATTTAATTGGATTTTATAATTTTTGAATTAATAAAGAGACTATAGGGACTGTGGAAATTGAGTTATGTAATTGTGGAATTAAATATTGGGATACTAGGATTATGAATATGGATTTAATTGGATTAATTAATTTGTGAATTAATAATGGAAATAGTTTTGAATATGAATTTTTTAATTTAAATAATTAATTTTTGAAATAATTAATATATTGTAAGGATTTTGTGGTTAAATTAATTAATTATTGAATTAAATATTGAATTGCATGAAATGTAAATAATCTTTCTCAAAGATTAATTGAAAATTGACTTCCTAAGAAGGTTCTTTAACCACTAATGTTGATGCAATTGTGAAAATATAGTTTATTAAACATTTAATGAGGTTAATATTCTTTTATTATAATATAATATTTACGTTCTCCATTATTAATAAACACCATTTTTACTAAAAGTTTCTATTTGATCATTGTTTCATATCATAATGGTAATTATTTCTGAAATGTCACTATTACATGGTACATTATGAGAATAATTTAAAATCACTCATTAATATTTTATATAATTTCATATTTAATTATCTTTATTCTCATTCCATTTTTAAAAATTAATTCTATTTTAGAACTTGGATTTCACATTGGAATACCACCATTCTGTACATTCTGCAATGAAAATTACGAGGAATGTGATATATATAAAATCCAAATAAAAATAATATATCGGGTTTGATTCAATCCCAATGAAAATGAAATTTGATCTTGAGTAAGATTTTATCAAGGGAAACATTTTTATTGAACTGCCTCAATGTACTATACGTTTATTTTTTGGGATATCCAGGCATCCCATGTTGAACATTAAATTCAGGGCCAGTTTTTTATGCACAAAAACCATTCTCACCATTTCAGAAATAACTAATAAACTGATGATCAAAGAGGGATAAAATATTTATTGGATTTATAAAAATTCTATATATACAATTTTTCTTCTATTACTAAACCCAATTCTCTCAAAATCAATGATATTCTAGTGGATAAATGTGGAGAGAGAAAATGAATGCATATTGTATTGGATGTAATGAAAGATTAATTATCCACCCACATTCTTCTACCATTTGGAATCCCATAGTTAATGTTTATAATTTTAGGGATGTATATAGACCAATGGGTCTCCAAGTTTATGTTTATATTGGAATTTGGAAAGACAAAATGATAGGGTTATGTTTTATTTTCATTGTGACGTTATGATCCCTCTTCTCCATTGTAATATTTCATTTTTTCCTATATTTTGTTCTAATTAATAATAGTTACTTGATAAAAATATTATAATTCAAAATTTATGATAGTTATTTTTACGATTTTTTACCATTTCATTATGATTTAATTTTTCTAAACAGTAAATTTTGAAATTTCTCATATCACTGTAACGTTTCCATTATTAAATTTTTTCAATTCTACAATTCCACTTTAAGACTAATATCATATTCCTATTAAATGTTTTGATATAAGAAAGGATAACTGAAATATGGGTTGATCCAAGGGAGTCAATTGGTGTTGATAGAATGTAATTTCATGTTATTTTATATTTTAATTATTTAATTTTTTATGGTATATATTTGATGAGTTATTTTCATCATCATCAGAACCAAATTAAAGAGGGAAACATTTTGAGTTCCAATAAGATCATATATATTATAATGATCATTAAAGAGATCATTAAATTGTACAATTTATTGGACTTGTAATTGTGTAAGGATTAACTTTTTGAATGATGCTTGAGAATTACATTATTGTTTGGATTCATCGTGAATTAGTGATCTGAAATTTTCTTTGAAAACAAATACATAAAATGTATCCTTAGTAATAACTCAGGATTGAATCATATTTATTAGTTTTTTTTCATAAAAATAATTAGGTTTTATAATATTAAATTAAAACCATTATCTAATGAAAAATAGTATTCTAATATCCGAATTTATATTCACCACAAAATGTCCACATCATTGCCAAAATCCAAAACAAATCTATGTGCCTCAAGGTAATTTATTTGGGCCCATTGGATTCAACACATAGGTGTACTAAAAATATCACTTCTACCTATATGGTAAATTTGGGAGAGATAAAATATTGGGCTCATTGTTGGGGATCATTGTAATTTATCTTGGCACATATTCTATAATTTCCCCAATTTTCATTTCACACCCCTATATCTCTTATTTCGCCCTTCTTGTTTATGTTTGTCCCAAGAATATACAATCTTAATTTTTTTATCCTGTAATAGAATATCTACCACATTTCGAAATCATAAAACCTGACTTAAATAAATATGAAATAAATATTAGGAATCCCTTAACCTATGTAATTTCTCTAATCAAACAGAAAAAATTACACCACACCTGGTGAAATGAACAATCATTGGGATGATTATTTTTTAAAGGATAATTTTCTAGCCCTCTAATGTCTGGTAAAAAAGATAAATCATAAGGATGACTATGGTTTTCAACCTCATATCTAATATTTTCCACATGCACATCTTGAATAATTGGGTAATGAAATGGAGAGATTTCATTCCTAGGTTTCATATTCAAGATTAGAACTAACAAGAAATAAAACATGTGATTCACCCATCACTACATGGATTATCCAATTCATACTTCTATATAGATATTATAGTTTCCTATAAAATAATATTGAAAATAAGAAAAAACATTTTAATTCATCATAGGTGAAGAGGATGGAGGAATTATTGATTTGTGTCTAAATCAAAAGGAAAATGATTTTATGTTTCCACAAGAGGATAGTTTTACATTGTGGATTGAGTGTTCAAAATGTATATCTATAGATTATTTTTAGAACTATATATCACTGATCCATTTTGGAAAATCATGGAATTGAATAATGTACCAACTACAGACACTGATATGAAAAATTTGGGGGTTGAAAAATATTTTCATAAGGAATCAATTCATTTAATAATAATTGATATGGAGTTGATTTTGATTCAAATATCCAATTTTCTTTATGAAATTCTAGTCAACTAAAAGTCAAAATTATTTTTCTTCCTTCCTTTCTCAAGTATCCCTCTATAGATGATAAAAAGACAATTAATTATTTCATTAATTCCTTCGGGAAACTAATATACATGGAATGACCATTGGTGTCATTGTAAATTCCATTTATTCAATTAGATCAACCATGTATAATATTCCAATGGATTTTACCGATCATTGGAGAACATATTGTTGTACTTGAAATAGATAGAATAAAATGTACCAATCTCAATATTGTTGAATTTGTGAAAAATAAAATCTGTAAAATGTTGAAAATTGGTATTTTATATGTGGGGGTGCGTCTTTGTTGAGACGGTCATTTAAAATTAAGCACTTTATGAGAGGCCACATGAAATTTTTATTCATTTTATTTTTTTTATTTTATTTTTTATGTTTTTATTTTTTTTATTTATGTAACATCATGGGGTTTATGTTGTGTTCTAATTATGTTGTTTGGTATGATTCATATAATAATGGGGTTAATGTATTTTAAAGAAAATCATTTTTATTTCTAGAGTGCAAGAATAATTATTCAACATTGATGAGGAATCATCGAGTGATATAGAGGTCAAAGGAGTAGGCAGGAGAATATTTATTGTAAACTCCAACCATCATGCATCATTATTCAATGTTTCATATTTAAATTTATATTTTAAATTCCACTTATCTTTTTCGACACAAGTATTAATATATCATTCATTTATCATTGAGGGAAAAATTATTTTACGTTGGAGTGTGGTGGAAGGAAAGAAATAAAACCATTGTGTGTCAATGATTTTTTTAAGTTCATAATTGTAATAATTTTTTTTGTTAAAATGGAACATGATAACCAAAATTGAAAACATTTAAATTTAATAGAAAACAATATTTCACGACTAAATATAGTTTTTAATCCATGTTTATGTTCATTATAAAACTTTTGGGAAAGTGTTGTTTTCTAATACGATTTTCATCTTTTACATTTTATCCATTTAGTAAACAAATTCAAAATGTATGGCCATAGGATTTGGGGTGTAATATTGAGTTCTTGTATCCCTTTCATCATAGAATTGGGTTTGGGATAGTTTTATTTTAATTTCAGTAATGAAAAAATAATAAGTAATGAATAAATACAGCTATGGGTAATGTTTTGTCCAAATTGTTTGTGTCTCACACATGGGGATTGTGAATCCAATGATTTATTTCCCTGAGTTATTATTTAAATCTATAAAGTATAGAATTTAATTTAAAAAATGTGTGGCATTTATCACATGGGGATCATAAATCCGTAGTTATATTTCCCAAGTTGGTCTTTTTATCTCGATTGTGTTACAAAAAAACCAAACCATAAAAGGATAAATAAATTAATGAAATGAAAAAAATGTATTCTCAATATAATATTTTTTTTTCATTACCACCTAGAACATCCATATATTTTCCCAATGAACAAGAAAACATGCCCCATTTCTTTTTCGATGCACAACACCTCAAAATACTTAGTAGTAATTCAATGAAATGTTGTAATGAATTTAAAAAAATAAATGGGTTTGTATTGGGATAATATTTTTTTCTTAGAATGTTTGATATGATTTTAGAGGTTTGATAATATTTTTTTGTGAATTTTAAATGGTATGTTTTGTATGTTATTATTTCTTGTAAAATGGAATTATATTTTAATATTTTGGAGAAACTTTTTTCTCTAGAAAAGAAAAACCCATGTTGTGGTGTAATTATCCATGAAATGTGGATAATATTATTTTATTATATTATAATATTCATGCAATTTATTTTTAATAAACACATTTTTAATTAATTTTAAAATTTGATCATTATATCACATCATGGTTGTAATTCTTTCTTAATGTGCACAATTACATACTACATTTTGAGTGATACATTAAATCTACACTTTTTATTGATGTAAATATCATAATTAATTATCTTTATTCTAATTAAATTTGGAAAAAATCATACTCTTGTAGAAATTATATATGAATAATAGAAAAAAACCATTTTGAATATTCAACCAGGGAAATTTTGGGCATATGGAAAATTACAACATCCCAATAAAATGAGTAGAGAGTCTATTATCCAATACCAATGATTCAGAAATTTGAAATTGAGTTATATTGAATCTTGGGAAACCTTTGAATAAACTGATTCCTAGTTCAATTTTTTCATTTGGGGGGATATCCTGGCATGCCAATAGATTAAATTCTAGACCAAATTTTGAGGTCCAAAAATCAATCCCACCATTTCAAGAATAACTCTTAAATTGATGATAAAATTTTTAAATTTTTTAAGGATTTTTAGAACTTCCATATATACATTTTTGTCTTCTTCAACCAGGATCAATTCACATAATATAATGGTCATTCTGGTGTATCAATGTGGTTAGAGAAAACACAAGAATAATGACGTGGAAGTGATGAATGATTAATCATCCACACACTTTCATCCACCCTTTGGCCTCCCTAGTCAACATTTAAAATTTCAGTTATGTGGATCTAATAAAGGGACACTAGTGAAATATTTAAGGTTGCATTTGGAAAGAAAATAGGATAGTGTTGTGTTTCATTTTTCATTGTAAAGATATGATGCTTCATAGTATTTATAATTTTTTTTCTCCCGTAAGTAGTTATAATTATACTTACCTTTTAAAAAAAATTAATTTTCACCACAAATTCTATTTCTTTTTTATACATTGATACTATTTCATTAATGTATAAATTTTTTTCCAAAGTAAATTGTTAATTATCTTACACAACTATAGAGTGTTTTTTATTTATTTGTTGTCAGTCCTTCAGTCCATCTTCATTAACTGAACTCTCATATTCATTTGAAAGTTTCACATCGTTAGAAGGATAGTGCATTAAAAGGTTTATCTTAAAGAGTTTTGTGGGTTTGGATTTAATGTTAATTGTTGAGCTTATATTTTTTATTCAATTCATTATTTTTATATTTTTTAGTTGAAGATTTATTTACTTCTACATTTTTTCCCACTTTAATGTTGAAACATTTTGAGTGCTACTATGATCAAATTCCTTAGATTGCTCATTTAACCAAACCTCTAAATTAACTGGGTATTATCCTTCGAATTTTTTATTGATTAAATTGGTGAATAATGTTGGGTAATTACCTCATTTTTTTGGACGAATATTTAATTATTTATCTGGAATTTACTATGAATACAAATACATCAAATCCTTCCCTATAGAGAACCTATGATTAACTCATGTTTATTTTTTGTTTCCATCTAAATAATTAGGTGCATCATTCTCAAATTCATAATAATAATTTAGGATCAATTTTATTCTATTATCAAAATTGAAATGAACCCCAATATTTGACACTTCATATCCAAAACCCCTACCAAATTTGAGTTCCTCAAGGTTACTTCTTCAGTCCAAGTTTATTCGACCCCAACATGAACTACAAAAACCACTTCAACCTGTTGGGTAAATTGTTTCTTGGAAAATGGTAAATTATAATTAACCTTGATTGATGTGATTAATTTGATATTGGAATATACTTGTTATAAATTTTCGGGACACATTATGCTACATCAAAAGGCAATAGTGATAAATCGATATACATGTATGGGACATGGTCTGCTATATCAAAATACCAATGTGATAAATTGATTTGCGTGTGTTAGACATGGTCTGCTACATCAAAATACCATACTAGGAAATTGATATTCATTAGTGGGGTGTGGTTTTTAAATTATATCCCAGAGCGATTAATGATTATGGGACAAATAATTATTCTTCAAAATCCCATAGTAATTATTAGGTTGTGGGACTGAGACCGAGGCTCCAAATACCCATGGGTTATTGGACACGATGTATCACATGCTTTAGTTAATGTTGGACTATGGTTTCAAATTCATGTGTAATAGAATGCGATTAAATGAATTGTGAATTGATTATGTGAAATCGTTTAACCTCTGTAAGATGACAATGTTTTAGCTGGGTGTTCATATGTCCATAGGAACAAATGGTTTCATGTGGATAAATAAAAAATAATTGAATTATTTTAAATTTTTTACATTATTTCATTTATTTTATTTTCTATAAATCTTCATACACTATTATTGACTTGAAATTATTTTTGATGTCATTGGTGGTGGCATATTGGGTTGTACTCACACCATACTCAAGCTACCTATACAGTACCCGAATAGATTTTAGGGTTTCATAACAAGTTAAGGGAAAGGTAGTTATGTTATATGGTTGAGTTGGTATGGTGCATGGATGATGGAACCATTTGATATTCAGGGGCCACATGGGATTATTTTATTTTAATAAAGTAGGAAAATATTTTTTTTACCTATCACATATTTTTTCATGTCATGTATATTATTTAGTTTTTGATATTGTATTCCCGATTTTGGTCTACTTATAACACTAGTTTCCTTTGGTGAAGTAATTTGGATATTTATTATTTATTTCATCTAGTTTTTTACTATTGTAAAGGGGTTATAGTCTCTGATTGATTGATATTAGACCCTCAACTCTAGTTGGTAGCCTCTGGTTTATGGGGAGGTTCACTTGAGGTCATGTGGGAAATCGATATAGGGCACCGGTGTTTGGATCCCAAGTCGGCACGATGCAAAGTTGTATCAGATACCCATTTTTATTTTATTTTTATTTTTCATACTATTTATTGATAGTGTAGATTGTACTACAAAGACTCAATCCCTTGTTATGAGGTCATGCATGTGAGTAGTTAACACATGTACGGGGGAAATCCTAAGCACCTGTGCAGGATTGCTGTTATAGATATGTGTTAATATAGATGGATGTTATTTCACATTGGGTGATAAACCTATCATGTGATGTGAATATTTTTAGATTTTATGATATGTGAATCAAGGCTCTGTATGACACAAGAGAAGATAATTCATGCATCCCTTTATATACTCATGATTATTTTGTGACATTTATCATTTTGGGCATGCATGGGGAAACAAAATTTGGGTAATTTGTAAAACATTAAATTTCTTCCCTTATATTGTGTTTTAAATGAAAAATATTCCTATCATGAACTAGAAAATATTGAAAAGATGAAAGATGTGAAAAATAGTTGTCTAAATAGAAACATTATAAATGTGAATTAGTATACCCTTGGATAATCATTTCCTATATTTAATATAGGTAAGTGTAGTAATAGAGCCTTGGTTTTAACCATGTTATGGGATTGGGGGAGTGACTTGTTATGGATTTATGGGAATTCCCATTTAATTTATAATGTTGAGTTGTGTGTCCTATTATATGTGTTTCAAATTGTTGTTTTTATTAGTCCATAATAAATATTTTTGGTAGGAAAACCAGAGGTTATGGATAGAAATGATCAACCAGTATTGGAACCTATGGCACCAATAGTTCCAGGTTAAGGATAATAAGAACAATTCCACAAGAATTTCACATGATTCCTTTATTTTTATGTAAATACACAAAGAGTGGTTTATGAAGAGTATATATACCCTTACACTGGAGTTTTATCAACAAAAACCAATGAATTTTAATATAGATGGTGTATCTGAGGATGATATGTTTTGAATTAATCCCATCCATACTATACATGATCATTTAGATACTTCTTCTAATAATATGGTCATGTTAGATTATTAAATTTTTTGAGGATCATCGATGCACTAGTGGGATATTCATGCCCAGTATGAGCATGCAGAGGGCATGGTTTGGAAGGACTTTTTGGAGATGTTTATGTGGAACTCTTATATACAAATACTCTGAGATGATTGGAAAGATGAGTTCATATGATTAACATTGGGGAAGATGACTGTGATGAACATTACTGGTCACATTACTGACCTATAGCACTTTTCCCCATCATTGGTTGGAGATGAGACAGATGGGTGAAGATCATTCTTGAATGATCTTAAAGTTAATATTCTGATTCATTTTAATATCTTTATATGGATGAAGTTTTATGAAGTGGTGGATCATCCACTCATATATGAGGGAATCCTAAAAGAAGAATCCATGGGAGGAATGGTGGTTTATGATAGAGGATCATGGGGAACATCTTCCATTGGAAGGAAGCATTGATACGAGAATGCTAGCTAGAGATCTGATAGGAAGGGTGACCTTGTGAAAGTGTCACTCACATAAGAACATAACCGAGTAATCTATCCCAGTGCGGTAGTACCAGCCACTATCGTAGAAACTATATCTGACAACCAATTGATTGAGGAAATTGAGGATGTATGGGACATATATAGAAGTTAAGAATGAACATAAGACAACTGGGTAATGATGGACAATCTAGATAGAACCATAATATGGGAATGGTTCCTTCTTTATTGTATTAGTATGGAATCTATATTTCAACTGGCCCTAGATATATAGGTAGTGGACATTGATATTTTGTGAATGAGAACTTGTTTCTGTAGATCAATTCCTCTTTGAGGACTTAGAATGTATCACAGGGAAGAGGGGAAAGAAAAATTTCATGCCATTCATCCAACTTTGGTGAACAGGGAGGCTAGAAATTCAACTATTAGAGGAACTGTTATATAGATTCAATTATTTTTGGAACCTTATATGATACTGGTGACTCTTATTCTTATTTATCTTCACTACTTCTAGACTATTTTTGTCTGATGGTTGATTACAATAGTAGTAATATGATGATAGCTACATCTAAATAAGTTCAATTGGAAGACATCTATTTTTTCAATGGCTGTTCTCTCAAGTATGGGGTGTATCATTTCTGTTGGGATCATCATGTCCTTGAAATTTATGGATTTGATATGATTATGGAATGGATTGGTTAGTAACATAAAAATACCACACAAAATTTTATCATGTGATTTCAGGGTTTATGTCTCCCGAGGGTGTCAAATATATTCATCATGGAATGTGATATATCAAGGCGATATGTACAGGGCAGGTGCACCATCAACTTGGGGAACATACCACCTTAGATTCTAGTTTGTTTCTAGATGATGGATGGGTAATAGAGGGTGTCTTTCTTCCTAAAACTGATCAGTTTCTGGATGTATGTATTTAATATTTATTAGTTTTACACCTTTGAGATATTTTTAATTTACTACTAAGATCCTGATAGTGGATGTGCCATTTTATATTCCACCATACATAATGACACTAATAGAGCCTGCAGAGCTCAAGAATTAGATTAAAAAGTTTATGGAGGAGGGTTTTATCCATCCATATTTATTGTCTTTTGGGTTCTCATGTTTTGTTTTCTAAGGAGGGTGAGAATGTATTCTTATGTTTTGATTACAAGAAGTTAAACATATCGACTATGATGAACATGTATACTCATCCACATATCGATGATATTTTTTGACACGTAGAGAGGAGATTGTGTTTCCTTGAGGATAGATTGGGGATTATGGTATCATCAGTTGAGATTTTTACCTTTTGATATATTAATAAAAACATTTAGAAACATGTATGGACATTATATGTTTTCTATAATGCCATTTGGGATGATGAATGCACCAGCTGTGTTTTTGGCCTTGATGTACAGAGTCATTCATCTGTACCTAGATCAGTTTGTGGTTGTCTTTGTGGATGAAATCTTGGTGTACTCAATGACTCATTACGATTATGTCCAATATCGTAACATCACCCATTGTACATGGAAAGAGAATTATCAATACTACATGTTATCTAAATATCAGTTTTAGATTGATTAGGTACATTTCATGGTTTACATCATCTAGGAGGAATGTGTGTTAGTGGAACTAGGTAATGTGTAGGTCGTGGTGTCTTGGGAGCATCCCCAGATTGTTTTAAAGATCCATAGATTTTGAGGTTTAACTATATATTATATGTGGTTCATTAAAGACTATTTCCATGTTGGAGAACCACTTTTAGGATTAACCAAGAAGTTAGTAATGTTGTAATTGTCTAGATAATTTTATAATTCCTTCTAGGAGCTAAAGAAGTGTTTTACAGTTGAACCATTCATGTTTCTACCCCAGCTAGGTGAGGTGTATAATGTGATTTATGATGAATAATGGATAATTCTTGGCGAAATGTTGATACACGAAGATTGAGTTGTGGCATATGGTTATTTAAATTTTAGGCCACATGAATGTAATATCAAATTCATGATCTCGAGATGGTTGACTTTTTTTATGATTTGAGGTGATGGTGGCATTATCTATGGAGTCAAAAATTATAATGTATATAGATCACATGAGATTAAGGTATATCTTTTCAGAATGAGATTTTAATTCCATCAACGGTGGTGGGTTGAGTATATACATTAATTTGAAATTTAGCTAGAATATACCCCTGAAAAAGGAAACATTGTTACTGATGTTTTATGTATAAAAACAAACACTTTGGTAGTTTAGTTGTCTGGTGCTATGTGATTTATGTCTTCGTTAGAAAAGACGCATTTAATGGTTTAAGAGATCTTGGAGAACAAGCATATCAAATAAAAAATAATATAAATAAAAATTTATGATGGACATCAGATATGAAATATGAGGATCATAAATTTATTTGTTTGAGGGAAATATTTGAAGGTAGGGAGTCACCATCCGAATGAATCATAAATGTAAAATACATAATATTTTATAAGAACTAAGTTGTTATTTCTAGGAGTGTGTGGGAGGAGCTATTGGATGAGTCTCACTCCTCCATGTGGGTGGTGCATCTATATTTGACCAAACTATTCCATGGCTGATGATGACAATTTCTATGGGTGAGCATGAAAAAGGAGAAAACAGGGTTTTTGGCCACCGCTACACACGTCAATAGGTGAAGACTGAGGATCAATGACATAGTAGTTTATTAAATTGGTTTATCCTTCTAAAATGAAAGTGGTATGATGTTACTATTAAAATTATGGTCGTTCTCCCATGAATAACATGGAATAATGGTGCTATTTGGGTTATTGTGGACTGTTTTACAATTATAGAACATTTATTACCAACAAGAGATACATTCATGTTGGATTTGTTGGGATACATGTACATTTTTGAAAGATTCCATGTTCATAGAGTGAAATAATGTATTTTTTAATAATATATCAAAAACATTACTTTGTGCCTCTAGGAGGGACTGCAAAAGTCTCTTGGGAACTAATTTTTACAAAATATCAAATTTTAAACAAAAACAGATGGTCACTTTGAGAATAATATAGTTGTGCTAGAGGATATGCTAGGGGAATGTATTCTAGACATTAATGGGTCTTGGGAGAATAAAATTGATGTTGTAGTGTTTTAACGTGACAACAATTATTAGAGAACTATTCATAAGGAACCATAAAATGCAATGTATGGTTGGTTGTGATTATCGCCTCTATACGGGATGGAGGTAGGTTGGTCAGAACTATAAGGACTGAGTCTAGTGATGGATATATCATATAAGAACCAATTTATTTGTATGAATGCGGATATGCATAATAATAGAAATTCTATGTATGGTGATAGATATTTATAAACACCAGAGTTAATTTAGGTTGATCGTGTATTCCTTCGTGTGTAACCTGGATTGGGTCATCACTGGATTAATATATCCAGAATGATAGTACTAAGGTTCATGGGAACATTTGATGTTGTGAAGTGAATCAGGATGGTGGCATACCTATAAGATATTCCACATATCTAAAGTGCTATGTGTTATTCCTTTCACGTGAAATTTTGTTTTTCGGTATCTCCCAGAACCATATCATGTGATTATTGTGGATGATGTAGTTCTTTAGAATTATATATCCATTCAGTATAATATAATTTGTCTACTAGATTACTCTGAGAAGCTATTTCTACTAAATATCATTCCAATAGTTCTATTATTTTGGAAACATGATAATACTGAGGTGAAAACATGGGAGAAGGATGAAAGTATGTGGGTTTTGTGGACAATTATTTTTGACATGGAATCATAGAGATGCTTGGGTGTATATATTGAGGATGTGCTATTATAAGGTGGGGAGAATGTAAGATCATAAAACATTCTAAATAATTCTTAGGACCATTTTCATGTGCTATTTTTTTTTAAGATTATCCTTTTCTATGTTTTGGATGAAATTTGATGTTTTTGAAAGAAGGAGGGGTCATGCGTAATAGGGGCATGGTTTTCTCAAAAAGTACACCCATCATAGTAAACCACAAAATCCCAAACTGGGGGGAGTCAAAAAACTGGTGTATAGTTTCCAAATCATACTCCACGTTAGGATAAACAATGTGACCCCCAAGGAGTTTCTCATAGTTAGTTAATACGGTTAAGGGAAACTGTGCGCCATGTATATAAAACTATGTCTACATGGTTTATATCCCTTGAAAATTCATTTAAAAATAACCAAACCTCCATATATCAACATAAACTAACCCTAAATTAGGAACAACCTATATCCCTTTATTTTTTAGACTCCTAGAATGATTTTAATCCCCAATGAACTTCGTTCATGACAATTTGAAGCCTGATTGAAGATATACACTATCTTGGGTATGTTGTTTCTTCCACATTAGATCTATCTATATGTCCCTCTATACCTTTATCCTCTTTCTATATTATAGATGGTCATTCTTTAATCTGTTTGAAAGATTTTAAATATATATATATATTTGTTTGATGGATAATGATCTATTGGATATTGTTTGAAGTGTTTGATTAAATTTCATATTCTTTATCACATGGTTGACCTTTCTGTTTAAATTTTATAATTTCTATAGGGTGATCCTTTATTAGCGATTTGAGGTAAATTGTTTAAATTATAATACCATAGTCTCGATTAATGTACATTTATGTAATTGAGATAACTTCAATTTTTATGATTTGGATATCAAATATAAGTTGAATTGATTTATTTTAATTTCCATGTGGTAACGATTTCAGTTAATTGTGGAAATTGAATGGTGAAATTGAATTAATAAATTTTTTGATTTAATTAATTGGATATTGGAATTATGAAATTAGATTCAATTGGATTAATTAATTATTTAAGTAATTAACATAAATTTTTGTGATTATGATTATTAAATTAGATTAAATAATTATTGGATTAATTAATTGATTTTTGTGATTGTGGGAATTAAATTAATTAATTGTTGAATTAATTAATGGTATATAGCAATATTGAAATTGGATTGAATTGGATTAAATAATTTTTGATTTAATTAATTTAAATTTTTATGATTATTAATTTGGAATTTGATTAATTAGCTGTTGAATTAATTAATAAATTACTGTGATTGTGGTGTTGAATTTACTAATTGTAGTATTGATTAATGAATTTTGTGATTGGTTAATTAATGTGTTTATAAATTAACTTGAATTTTAATTTATGATATGTTTGGATACACAATCATGTTTATGAAATTTTGATGAGAGTATTAATGTGGATTAATATTGATTGATGTTATGTATATTATATTATGATATATGTCATATACATGAGTGGGACATGGTATTCTTTATAAAATCCCTATAGTTATAAATTGATATATATATATATGTGGGAAATTTCCTTATGAATCAAAAATACATTGTGATAAATCCAAATATTTGTGCAAGATATATTCTATAACATAAAAATCCCATAGTGGTAAATTAATATAGTTGTGGGGGATATGATCTTCTATATGAAAATACCATCATGATAAATTGATATTCGTGTGTGGGTCATGTTTTACTACTCCAAAATCCCATTGTGATGAATTAGTGTGGGGCATGGACTGCTAAAACAAAAGTATATAGTGATTAATTTGGTGTAAAATAGGGATTATTGATCTAAATACCAATGTATTGTTAGACATGATGTTTTACCCCCAATGGGTTTGAATTGGAATCTGGTTACTATTATATGTGATATATTGTTAAATGAAATAAAATTTTAATTCATTATATGAAATGGTTCAAACATTGGTATGTGCCAAAGAAGGTATTGAGTATTTAGGTGTCTTGGGGAAGCTGAGGTTTATTGTGGTTAATTAATGTGTAATGGCATAAATGTAAATTCATTACTTTATTGATTTTATTTTATTAATTCTTTTACATCATACACTGTTATTTACTAGATATTGTTTTCTTTTCCATTTGTGGTGGCCTACTGACATATACTCTTACCATAAATTGGATTCCTGATTGATACCCAAATATATTTCATGGTTTTAACAATGTTTAATGGAAAGTTCCCTAAGATAGTTAGCTAATTCATGGTGGAGCATCTATGAGGAATGAGATGTCATTTAGAGCCCCTTGGGAGTTTTGGTGACATTACTTTTGGTTTTCTATTTTGACAGTATGAATTTATTTTTTCAAATCATGTCTACAGTTTAGTTTTGGTATTTTATTTCATGTTATTTTCATCTTGGGTTACATTTATATTGTGGTTATGTCATTTTCATATTTCTTATTTATTTATCATTTTATATTAATCTAATAAAGAGGTTATAGTCTCCATATAATCAATATAAACCCTCTCTACAAGTATGCTTCCTCTTTCAAATGTAGAGGCACATTTGAGGTCTTGTGACCAACTAAAATGGGGAACTATTCTGATGCCCCATGGTCAGGACAGAATACATTCCTCTATCCATTTGAACATAGACCCTTTATGTATAATATTGGTTAACGGGTTATAAAATATGAAAAAATAGAAATGAAACTCTAATAAAAAACATCCAAACCAATGAAACTATGTTTCTCATTCTTATTAATTAGTTTAAGAAATTATTTGGATACCATTTTTTCATCGGAAGAACTGAGATTCCCTCCTTTGGGAAAATATTTCCAAGGTAATAAACATTTTGAAGAAAGAATTAAGAGACTCTAAATTATTCATACACCTATTTTACTATAAGAATATAAAGAATGACCTACAAGTGGTTTTCAAAATCATCACATTATTTAGAGTAAAAACATTTATCATCAATAAATACAAGAAATAATTATGGTATAACTTGAAAAATCTGATAATTAGATACCTAATAACTGAGGTTGAAATATTCAATCGAAGTGGAATTAATATAGACACATAATTTGCATACATTTTTTATTTCTTTCTCATGAAGTTCATCCTTATTAACATCAATACCTTATATGAATATTAAAGGTTAAACATTTAATAATATCGAGCTCTATGAAGTTTATCAAATAAGTCTCCAATACGAGTCATAGGATCATTATTCTTTATATAAATAATAATAATTTTCAAAGAATAATTATAGTGTTTCATATATCCATTATTCATTTTAATGAAAAAATAGGGGTTCCCCATGATGCAACTATAGGATGTATAAATATCTCACTATAAAAGTAATACAGATATTTATTTGATCCCACTAATCTCACATAGCTCATTCTATAGGGATTCTATGATATAGTTCTGCCATCATGGATTAAATCAATTGATACCCCATCTTCATTCCCTGGTGTTTTTTCATGTAATTCCTCATAAAATAAATCACTGTATTCTTATACAATATATATCTCATCATTTCCTAATAACATTTTGGATCTATAGGTTTTTTATAATCATCCTCAATAGTATCATTTAGATGAGTTATTGGGGGTGGATCTAGAAAAAAACTAGATGACTTCTCCCCACCAATGTTATGAAATTTAACATCTTCATTATAAATTAAAATTTTCTTATATTTGAAATAAATTTAAAGAATTATATTTGTAATGGTTGTCCATACTAAGAATTATATAAAAATCAACCATAGATATAATAATTTTGTAATAAAATATGTCTTATTTATGTATACGAATTGGAACTAACTGAAAAATCATTGATGTGGTGAAATTTACAATATGAGTTTCGACTTAAAGATCCATTTTTTAGGTTCTAGGGAAATATCTAATTTTCATAGAAAATATGGTAGATATAAAAGAGTGTGAGGATCTAGAATATAATAAATAATTGGATAATTTTGATTCTCTGATTAAAATAAAATCCACAATTTCTTAATAATCCTCCACCATTGATTTTCTCACCTTAAACACTTGACATTCTCCCCTTGGCCACATTTACAGAAGATTCCCTTTGTATTTTGGACATTTTCATGAATAATTTACAATTTGTTTATAGTTTAATAACTATATAATTATGGTATCATTATTTTCCCTATATTCAATAGATTTTTACCCTTGTATGTAAACATATAATAACCTCCAACACCCTTCATTCATTTTTAAGATATTTATTTCAATATTTTAACATGAAGAAAATTAACTCATTCTCTTCATAATATTTTTTTTATTGTTAACAATTATCTGAAAAACTATAATTATCTTGATTTACTTTGATTATATATGATCTAAATAATTATTTATCAATCTTGATGCCCCTTGATACTATTTGACCATTCAATGAAAAAATATGAAAATATATTTTCTTTCAAAGAATCAACATAATACCGTCAATAAAACAGTATATATTAATTTCAGGATTATGTATATAGTTTAAATAATTCCTATAAAATCATTTAAAATTATCCTCATACTCCCCATTAATTTTTTACTTCTATATTAATTTGAGTAACTTTGTCTCCTTTTTAGCTTATAGTTTTTAGGTCATTATTTATAAAATAAAATTCATTTAAAAATTAACATTTACATGATTTCTATTTCTTCATCATATTATTTTGTTATGGATCAATGACCACCATTTTTATTTACATCATTTCAATTAATACAGTAGTTTTAAAACATTTTTAATTTCCTCACATCCTAAATCCTGGAATATAATTTTAGAGACGTAATTCCATGGTCATATTCCAATAGATTAGTAGTTCCATAAAATAATTTACATTTCCTTCACATTAATCAATCCAATGTTCAATATTATTTTTTTAGAAAAATGGGTTACTATATTTTAGCAATTTTATTTGTGATAACCTGATTTATATACCCTACTATGACCACGATATTCTGAACATAAATACCATTTTTATTGTCCTGTTCAGCAAGGAAATATTTATATTTTCTATGAGTGTTGATTCCATTTCATCCATTCAACACCATCACTAAATAATAACACTAAATTAGTAAGATCATTTTCATAATGTTTATTGATCCATGACTTAAAATTCAAATAATGGTTAAATTTCTCAAATACTAAAATGGATAGTCATAATTCTTAAAATAGTTATGTTAAATTAAATTATATTTCACAAGGATTATAATAAAAAACCTTAACTAAAAACTAACACAACGTAGTCCCCATTAACCTAAACTCATGTCTACATTTTTATATTTACAAACACACAAATTATGTAGTCCCAAAATGACGGATCCATTTAGTTTCCTTGAAATACCCAAAAGAATACATGATTCACATATTACATTGGGAATATATAATAAATAGCACAAAATATTTTTTTCTTCCTTGTAATTAAAATTATTTGTATTCATAACATGATGAAAAATTAAAAATAAACATTGATATTAGTGTATCTGTAATAGTTTAATTCATAATTTTCTATCATGAGTCAATAAGGCATATTCAATATAGAAATGTAAATTACTGAAAACCTGTGACATTTTTCGAATAAGAAGTGAATGAAATTCATTCATTGATAATATTAATGTAGTATTCTCATGTATAGTAATAAATAAATTCATAACAATGTATGTTATAAATACTTGACATCATAATCTTAGTCATCAGGATCGAAATACCACCTATACCATATATAATGAATGATTAAATCTATGGGTAATGACCCATTTAATTTTTCTAACTAATTTGTCTCATGGGATTTATAAATACATTCAGGGGATATATTATCCTTCCCCCATCAATAAAAACATTTTCAAATAACTCCACATATATTGAACTATCAATTTTACTCCAAAAAAAACCTATCAAAATATTTCCATATTCATTAAATACTAAACATTAATCATGTTTTCTATAGTCAATAAAATATCATTCATAATTAGACACCATATGAATAAATTATTAATTTTTTAAGAAATAATATTATCCATAATACAATGTGTTTAGAATGTGTTCATTTAACAATTTCAATAAATACGTTTTGGTTTTGATGGTCACAAACAACCACATTTGTGTTACTAATGAAATTACATATAGTGAATTTCATGTAAATAATATAAGTTGAAATATTTATTGATGATTTATATTAAATACATTATATATGTTAAATATTCATTAAAGTATTCAAAATGTGTTTTTGTGTATTCTGGAAATACTATTCTCAACCCTGCATTTGTAGGAATATTATAAGAAATAAACCCTTCGATCATAGTTAAACTAATGGATCATAAAACCGACCATTTTTTTTATTTTTTTTCATCTGCAGTATATTATAATCAAAAATGACATTTTAGAAATTGAATGGTATCGTTCATCAACCCTACATTCGGAGGAAAACCTATGTTTGAGGAGAAAAACAAATGGTACATCAACCAAACATTGGTAATCAACCCTATGTTTTCAAGAATTCTTTATTTCTTTTGTCATCATGTAGAGGAACAGTACGTTTGATTATTCAATGATAGTGTTTTAAATCCATGATAGTATCTGATATTTCAGAAATAGTTTGTATAGAAATAAAATTTAATTCAATGCTATTTTATGGCTGATTCAAATTCATTCTATAATTGTTTTAAAGGATCACATTCAATGGATTAAATTATTACTATTGAAATGGGTTGTTATGAATCTTTGGAATGTATTTTAAATAAAATATTCATGGTGTATTGGGAAATTTTCTAGAGTTTTTTTACCTAGATATGATGGACCCACTATCTAAATATGAATATTTTCTTCATCAAAAATATATATGTACATTTACTTATAGAAGAACATTTTTATTGTTTCCATTAGAGATAAACATTAGAGGCATGCATGTTTAGATTGATTTAATTTTCTATTTAATGTTTTCAAACTACAATTTCATATATTTGTTATATATTATTAATTAGTTGAATGAAAAATTTATGTATCATATAAGGATTTGGTAAAGAAGAACTTTCGATACATTAATGTTTAATCATATTTCAAGGGTTTTCACTATTGATGTATGAAGAAAGACTATATAAACATTAAAGATATATATGTTTTTGTGTTATATTGAATTTAAAATTTCATCTATAGTTTAATATGGAAAGAAGTAGTACATAAATCATACCATCAAAATAATCAAACTACATTGATTTATATGAGTTTCAGCTTCTAGTAATTAGTATTGGATCAGTGTTAGATTATTGTACAAAGATATTGATAATCAATTCATTGTAAAAGAACTAAATTTATTTTTTATATCTTATAAGGTGTCAACATTTTTCACTCTTTTTTGTATTTTGATGGGCTTAAGTGAAAAGGAGTTAGATAAAATAAAAAATCTCGTGTAGCAGAACATTGGGGGATTAGAAAATGTATATTTGTTCCCTGAGATAGAATACATAACAACTTTCATATCCTATAATTATTTTCATTGCTCACTCAACATTGAGAAAAAAATAAAGGAATTATTCATTCCAAGTGATGTGTTCTGGATCTACTAATGTTTTTTTATCCACAATTCACCCCTATCTTGTTTCTATGACAATGGTAAATCTTTCCCAATATCACATTTGGTATCAACTGTATGGATCTACTTGTATATTATTATTTAACATTTTCAATATAAACAAGTTTTATTTGAGGAATAAATATATTAGTTTATTCACTCTAACAAGAATGAGATATATTTTAAGACAAAGATGTTGTAAAATGAATGATTCCATAAATTTTATGTCAATGATTCATGATCCATATTTTAATCGTAATGAGTATGAATGCCGGAAATCCATTATAGTTACTAATTTGAAAAAATCATTCATTGGGGGATTATTTAATGATTTTTAAGCAATGTGAAAATCTAAAATATTGTTTTTGATTTTTGATTTTTAATTAAGAAAAAATAATATTGTCTCAATTCAAAATCTATGAATGATATTATTTCTGATTTATATCATGAAGAATTCAATTGATATTCTCAATGTTCTACAGAATATATGATGTGTATGACTATTGTTATTGCCTATTAGGATACTGAAATATCTGAGAATTATGGTGCACCACTGAAATGGTAATGTTCTATACATTAATAATGGATGAACATGAAACTGTCAATCAAATGGACGTAGGGATGACTAAGATCATAAATAATGTCGATCCATTTGGATATTCAATTTTGCAGTCTGGTCCTATATAAAATGTACAAAATGTACTACCTCATAAGTGGAAATAACATATGATGCTATATTCAAATCCACATTAGTTCATAATTTGACAATAATGGACTTGGTTAATAATTTTTTGATATATGAAGTCAAGATGTATGTTGAATCTAAAATCCCAATAAAAATTAAAAAGTATACCTGGGGACTAAAAATGAATATTCATATGAATCAAATTGTATATATCAAGATAAATATCTATTAGATGTTGTTGAAAAATTTAAAAATCTACATAGAAAGAAAAAATACCACAAAAGAATATAAATGTTGTAAATGTAAGGAAACAATTAATATCAAGGATAACTGTACAATAAATAAATCATAGTGGAAATCTATTTATGAATGAAAACGAAATAAATTTGTAAAATCTACATTGATTAATAATTCTAGTTCATTCAAAATTTCTTATTCATATTCCAAATTTGAGAATAATGATATTTGTCTAATGGCTAACACTAACGAGGAACAATCCTCAAAGTCTCAAAACTGCAGTTCTGAAATATTTTCTTATGTTGAGTTAAATAAATATTGATCTATGTTGTGAGAAAAATGTGAACCATTAATGAAAGACAAAATAAAACATAATAAAACTTATGATATCGTTATATAATGTAAATAAATTTTTTCATGAAATATTTTAGTTTTAAAATCTAACACATTAAAATTTCGTGTGATTTATATGACATTAAAATTTAAGAATTAAAGGAAGAATTTGGTTATTTGAATTATTATTTTAATATTTTAATAAAATGATAATGATATTTAAATCAAATACTTTCCAAAAATAAAATAACCAAATGAAAAATTTGAATAGGATGTAATTGTGAATGAAAAAACAAAAAAAAATTATTTTCGTCTTGGATTAAATAGTAAAAACATCTATACTGTTAAATGTTTATATTGTGGTTCTAATGAAGATTATGGAATCGTTTTTTATAAAAATGCATTTTTATCATGTTAAATGTGTTTTTTTATGAAACTATTTGTAAAATTAATGATTTTATATTAATTAAATGTTTAGTTTCCAAAAAAGTATAATTGATAACACGACTGCACTAAAAATAATATTGGTATAAAAAATAACATGAATTTGATATTTTTCAGGATTATACCACTAATATATATATCGTTAAATCGTTATCTATTTGATCAATTGATATATGTTAAATTATCTACTAGAGGAGTGAACAACTCTAATTTAGTATGTTTTTAGGAATCCCCAATACTATTTCCACTAGTTCGAGAGGTATTTTATTTTAATATATGTATACTTAGATACAATCACCATGTTATTTAAGAAATGAACGTAATTTCTCAATGTTTTAAAAAAATAATATTCATAATTATATAAATAATTTATTTTCATATTAGTTATAGTTTGATCTCAATAGTGTTTTTGATGCTTTCAAATTAGAAACACCATGTCATATAGAGCTACATAGATGGGAAGATGTTACAAATATCAATCTTGATAAATTGATGTTGTTTTTGGTTGAATAGTATTTTTCATTTTCTTATCAAATAACATTTGACTTTAAAAATATTTTAGAAGTGATATCATGAATTTTTGATGATTTAAGTGAAAAAATTGATAGTTTGAATGGTTCATAAGAATATATACCCCTTCCTAGACTCCTCATTTTTATTCTTTTCTATTAAAAACTACTTTAATAAAACATTGTTTTTGTAAAAAAATTCTACAATTAGTTTATTCGTAATTTATTTTTACTTTTCATATTCCCTACGAAATCATGAATCTATTTTTTAATCATTACGTAAGAAATTTTATTAAAATATTCTATGATTTAAGGGGAGAATATAAAATGTATATTGGTTTATTTCCTAAATAGTCATTGTATAAATTTTCAATTTTTAAAATATAGCATAAATTTACATGGAGTTAATAGAAGCTGTTATATTTTTTATGTAACGTAAATTACGAGAAGATTATGTTTATCTAATTAAAATATTGTTTATAATAAATGGGGAGATTTTTATAGTTCCCAAAAGTATATAGTTCTCTTTTATATAAAGTGAGATATTTGTATAGTTCTTTAAAATGGGATATGTTTATAAATCTAATATTATGTATTCGCCCTAATTTTATATATTACATGAGAAGTGTTATATTAGTATATTTTGTGATAATTTTTCTTTATGAAAAATATATTATAAAAAGAAAAAGGGGGAAATTTATATTGGATTTTTATAGGATTTGTTTTTTATGTTTATATATTTTTAAGGGTATTATGTCTTCTGGGATCATAAAAAATTGGGATATTCTTGATCATGTGTTGATTAAATAATTTTGTTAATTTATTTTTCTTTATGATTCTCACAAACACCCATATTTGTGTTAATAATGATATTTCATTAAGTGAATTTCCTATATATAAAGTTCATGAAAATATTTATTCTAAAATTAATTTCAATTCATTGATCCATGGGGAATATTAATTGAGGTATTGAAAATGTGTTTTATCTTATTCAAAAATAATTATTTCCAACCCTATGTTTGTAAGTGCAATATAAGAAATAATTCTTTTTTCATAACATCAATTATGGATCACAAACCCTATACATTCATGAAAATATGGTTCCTCAACACTTTTTTGATATGGATCATGATGTTTTAGAAAGTTAAATGTATGGTTCATCAATACTAAATTTGTATGAAAACCTACATTGGTGAAAAAACATATTGTATGTCAACCCTACATTTGTAATAAACCCTAGTTTTTCAACCGTACATTGTATATTATGTCGACGTGTAAATGAACACTATGTTTGACTATTATATGATGACGTTTCAAATATACAATATTAGCCAACATTTCTATTACCAGTTTGTGAGAAATAAAGGTAAATTCAAAGATGTTTTATGAAAAATTCAATGGATCATTTTGATTGTTTTAAAAGTTCATAATCAACAGTGTAAATGTTACAATTATTTCATGAAGTAAAGACTCTCTCTAAGGTTTTTCAATTCAAATATTCATGATTTATTATGTAATTTCTTTGGAGATGGTTTAACATAGTGATGTTTAACCTGTTGTATATATATGGTGACCTTTTCAGAAATATATGTGTAAATTTTCATTCTGAACAAGCTATGTGTTGTTTCCTTCAAGGAAACACTTTTGTAACATAAATGTTTAAATATATATTATTTACTCACTACTATTGACAACTTTGTGAAAAATATCATTTTATATATCTTCTTAAGCATTTGAACAATGATTAATTTGAACAATAAAGAATTGGTAATGAAAAACATCAGAGATATTCCAGTACAAACATATGTCTTGTGTTTTCTTTAATTATAATTGAAGAAAACATATTCAAATTCCAATGATATATATGATATCATGTTGTATTGATGATTTTATTCTATCTGTCAGTTTTTGCTGCAAACTTCAAAACATATCCCATAGCATCAAAAAATCAAAATATATTGTTTTATTTGAGTTTTAGTATCTCATACATAGTCATGGTAAAATGAATATTTCTTGTAGAAAGCATTGGGTATGTTTTTCACTATTAAATATACATAAGGATGTTTTATGTCATCTATGGTATCTCCTTCATACACTTAGTTGTGGAATTTTTAGTTCATAGGATATGTTTTCCTAGTGAAAATCACTATGTTCGTGGAGTTGAGAAATGGTGGAGTTGTCTAAGGTATATTTGTTCCCTGAAAAACTATACATCACTATGTTCATTTTCATTATTAATTTTCTTTTACATTCTTATAACTGAGGGAAAATTAAAGGAATCTTTCTAACTAAGAGATGTGTTCAAAATTAGTTTGATGGTTTGAAATCCAAAATTCACCACATTCTTGTTTCTTTATCAATGATATATCTATCCTGACCGAGCAAAAGGAATATTTAAATTTAATCAAAATGTAATGTCTGATGATAAATTGTCAAAATAAGGTGATTTGTTTCAGTGATATATGATGAACACATTATCATTCAAGAGATTTTATATGATCCTCATATTAATAGATTTTATCTTAATATTGTTCCTTCTAAAGAAAAAAAATTTAATCAAAATATTTAAAATAGTTTTTATTAAATATATTCCATGTAAAACAATTGAAAACATGTAAAATATGTTAAAGGGTGTGACATGGTTTTCGAGTTGCAAAATTATGTCAATGTCGTATATGTTAAAAAAATCCTTCTTACTTTTTATATAGAAGGTTGAAAACACAAATTTCAAGAAAATAATATATAATACAATTTAAACCTTTTGAAAATTAAATAGAACATAAAATTTCCCTAATAATTCATTTCATATGTAATAAATTTTTTTAATAAATTCTGAAAAAAGTATGGATATGGATGAAAAATATACTCAATCAAAAATATGAATAAGACTAAATTTTATTTTAAACATTACTATTCAAAGGGTAACCTGAATTGAATAATTCATCATAATTAATTAGTATATATTCCTATTAAATACTTCAATGTGGTAGTATATACACCACATAAAATTAATAAGGCACATAAGACCAAATATGTCTCAAAAGAGTGGAAATTGTGATGAAATCGTGTACCTCATGTTCAAATTACGTCATACATGTAAAACCAAGTGTAGAATAAATATATATTTATTATAAATCAATTTTTGAAGAATAATCATATATATTATAATATATATTATTTACTTATAATTTTTTATCACTCGTTTATTATCAATTTAAAATAGAAATCACTATTCTGGGTGATTATTACTTCATGGTCCATTAATGTTTTTATTCATTTGTTTGGGTCCTTTATCTTTGATCATTGTTCGTCCCATATATAATTTTAATCAAGATATAAATATCATTTATATTCATTAAATAAATAATTACATTCATCCATAAAATTATGAATAGAAAAATGAATTACATTTTTCACGGAGATAGTTGGTTATACATACGCATGACCATTGTTTCCATTTTTTTCAAAAATGAAACAAAGGAAAGTTAGAAAATATATCACCTTTATATAATAATTTTTATAAATCTGATATAATATATATTTCATAAAATTATCATTCTTACTCTCTTTGTCCAAAAAATGGAAAACGTATTACAACGCTCTATTGAGAAGGTAGTCCGTATATATGCATGGGGGACATTATCATTTTGAACAGATTAAAAGATAAGAGGGTAGATGTGATATTAAAATTTCAAAAGTATATCTATTTCATTAGTACATTATATAATAAAAAAATATTATATCCATCCCTGATTGGTTGTGATGGAAATTTAATTACATTGGGTTGTTAGGCGGTAGTCCTCCTTACATATGGTCAGTTGTTTTAATTCAAATTTACTAGAAGTGCTGATTGATATCGGCTAATAATTTTAAATAGTAACATATTAAAATAATGAATATACTAGAATTATTATTTTAAGATAGTTGATGAACATTTTCATGATGTGTAATAATAAATAAAATGAAAATAATTGGCAATGAACTATACCACATCATCAAATAATCTCTTTATTTTTTGACCGAAAGACTGTTTATTATTTTTTATAAAACTATGGAATTGTTTTTATTTTTATGGATTTATTTAAGGTATTTGAGTAGTCTATTTATAAATAGATATTATTTTTAATTGTGAAGAAAAAATAGTCAAGGTTATATTTTCATAATTGACATGAGTTGAAGACATATAATTTTTTAGTATTTTATAATAAAAGTAATTCAGATTCTGGAAAAAAGGAAAAAATGGAAGATTAAAAAAATTTAGTTGAAATAAGTTAAATTTTTTTCTATAAAAAAAGAAATCATTCATGGTTTTATATCGTTTTAATCCCTTTATTTAAATTCTAACAATGTGGTTACCCTCTTTTATCCATAATCATGGTAATTCCTTTCCCATATTTAATATTAATTATGGAAAAAGTAAAGTCAAAATTATTCAATAATATTAATTAGTTGGATAAAAAACA
The DNA here is from genome assembly GCA_963277665.1 of Viscum album. Classification (NCBI taxonomy): domain Eukaryota; kingdom Viridiplantae; phylum Streptophyta; class Magnoliopsida; order Santalales; family Viscaceae; genus Viscum; species Viscum album. Next base: position 392,800,684 of record OY728127.1, on the reverse strand, counting down.
TGTAATCAATATTTTAAAAATCAATTGAATGAAATGATAAAATTTAATTTAAAATATAACCCATAATCAAGACAAAATAAGCTGTTTTCCAAAGAAAATGTTTTCTTATGTATAAATATGTATTCAAATAAATTTTTTCAGAAAATTGATTCAATTGAAATAAATTTAATTAATAATAATATATTTTAAATAACATTTCTCTTAAAACCATCTAAAAATTATAGCTTCATAAATTCTTGAAAAGAAGGAAGTTTTCAATAATAATAATTATTGTTTACTATTCAATGAAATGTAAAACTTTTTAGAAAATCCCAAAAATTAAACATATGATATTTTGATATTATGTATTCATAATTGATATTTATTTTATAAAATAAATTTTATAAAATTCTGAAAAATTAATTTCATTATTTTATCAAAATAATGTAAAAATATTATTTTTGATGAAAACTTATTTTTGGACAATAAAATGAATTTATATATAATGGAGTGTTTATTTCATATAAAATAAAATATAAATTTGTATTGATTATTAAATTCATATATATATATATATATATATATATATCATTATTTATTTATTTTTATTCATTCCTTTTAATTTAATTGTAGGTAATAATGGTTGTGTTTAAATAATAAAATTTCTTTGATTGTTTAAAACTTTGTGGTGTGTTATATACACTATATAACATAATTTTATTCTAAAATATGATGATATTATCATAAGAATGAGTAAAATGGAGTCATTAATTTGAAAAATATAATATGGTAGTTATGAAGGGTCACTAGGTACCCTGTCATGTGTACAAGGTACCCAATGTATATATTAGTGGTGGATGCCCTCTTGTCCAGACCAGTAGTTAACTATTGATTTTCATAGATTACACAAGATATGATAAGGAAATCCTCAATGGTTTATCTGTTAATCAGTACTATCTTGATCCATATTAATGATGAATTTTTCATTTTGGTTTTTATTTTGAAAATAGTACTCATAGTTCTTATGTATCTATTTCCTAGAATTTTGAGGCATTTTCCCCATTATAATCTTCCCCACACTCCTTAAACATCCCAAAAACTACTATGATTGGATGATATTTTATTCATCTATTATGTTGAAATTATCAATTTTTTTTATTTCTCTTATCATTATCTAAATATTAGATTAATTTAGAATAGTTAAAAATAGGGGTTTGATATTGATTTCTTTAGATGATAGTGGAGACATTACAGATTTTTACGGATTTATTATAATATATAAGTGGAGAATGATAATTGATTAATATATATGGGTTCTTATCATTTTACTATTTTCTAGTTTCTACCTTAATTGTTATTTATTTTCAGTAAATATAGATGAATGTATATTCTTAATTAATAAAGATGACTATAGATTATGTTTTTAGTATTCCTAATGGTCTATAAGGGGTATATCCCACCTTTATTCATGAGGTTTTGGAAAGAATAATCAACATGGTGAGAATTAATTTACTAAAAATGTAAAATGAATGCTAAATGGATTAAAAATATTAATTATGAGTTTATGATAATTATATATGGAACCCTTATAGGAGATTTAGGTTTACTAGGTTGACAATGATGCTTGGATATTTCAAATCCAAAGACATAGTGATATTTCTAGAGGCGATAAAACCATGTTTTAGGTTTTTGGTGCCTAAAAGATTGAAATATTTTTTTTTCATATATATAATATAGATATATGACATGGTTTTGTAGGTTTGAGTTACCTGAAAAGGGTATGTGATGGTTTCTATTATAAGATGAAATTATAGGGAGTCATTTTTTGTTCATTAATGTAATAGAGTAGTAGTGGAAGAGGTAAATATGATGGCATAGGCCCATGCATGAGGATCATGAGCTGGGTAAATTGGGATATGATGAGAATGTATTTGATTTTTATATAATCTATTCGTAGTGTGATCAGGTTATATTATGTTTATTTAACAATATTAATGTCAATTATATTTTGTTAATCATGTCATCATATTCCTTTTCTATGATGATCAATGTCAGGATTACTGAATAATTGAAACCAAATGGGTGTTTTTATAGTTTTTTTAGTGCATGGATTAAAGTGCCTGAGTGGTGGATTATAATGATAAAAAAAACATTTATATATTGTTATTGAGTAATGAGGATAATGATAGGATAATATGTTTGAATGTTCATTTTAATGAGTGGTGGATTTCAGATTTGTAGATAATTCAGCTATGAGTTTTTTGTATTGTTAAAATCAGTTATAATTAAATGGTATGAAGAAAAATGAATTAATTCAAGGGATTATGAGTTGTTTTATGTTAGAACCATGAGGATAGGGTTTGAAGACTATATGTCTTTAGGAAAATTGGTTTTACTATCGAGTGAATGATATTCTATTTTAGATTAGTGATGTCTCCCATTTTTTAATGGAATCAAAAAAATATAATTCCTAAAATCTTATAGAAATGGGGATTTTTCAAGGATTCTATGGATTTATTTCAAAACATGGAGCACATTTTGTTTGGTTTTATATGGTATTCATTATAGTGGGGAATATACTATTGTGTATCATATATGATTGAGAATACTGATCCATATGGATATTCTTATTATTTATTATTCAATGACTAATGTTATGATGATTTAGATATAGTGGGTTCTATTTCGTATAAATTTTACTTTTTCCAATGAAAAATATGAAAATCCATAACTAGAGAAAAATTAGGAATTATATTGTGTGTTAAGACCCAATGGGTATAAAAATCCATGAGAGATGAATGAGGATACTTCTCATAGAAGATAAGTCATTTATTTTTATAATTTTAATGACCTACCATGAAATGTGTTAATAATATTTGATAAAATTTTGTTTCAAATTTTATAGGGAGTTAAATATTATTGAATTATAGGACATTAATCATGAAAAAAAAATTGTAATAAATTTTTAATCATTTGAAATGACTATTATGATGTATTAGGTTAGGTGACATACCCCTAAAATAGTATTGAAGTGTTTCAGTGACTGAAAAATGTAGGTCATTGGAAATAAATGATCATTATGTACCTAATCAGAGTGTACCGAGTACCTAGTAGATATTTTGGGTTTGTGGGTATTTATTCTCAGACTATCGGGTGGAAATTTATTTTCATCGGGTGGCTGGTGTATTTAAAATATGCATCAAATGACACCCAACTGTGTTTTTAATGAAAAAATTATATTTATGTTTTAGTTTTTAAAACCCCCACTCAGGGTTCTTCTATCTCAATCAACCTGAAAAAAAGTTGTATCATCAGGTTAATCTTTTTAGGTATTCCCTTGATCAGGTATTGATATCATTATTGGTTTTTTATTTTCTATAAAATATATCATATTTATATACTTATTGGTTATTAAATGTTTTTCAATGGGATTGCACATCATGTAATGGTTATCAAGAATATTCTATGAAACTACTTTAGTTCATGACTGACATACACACTATGAAAAGGTTTCAATCATGTATTGGTAAAATCCGGATCTTTTACTTGAGGTAGTGAGTTTTTTATCTTTTTTGGGTTTTGAGGATTACATTACATGAATTGGGATTAGACACAATGTATTTTTCAGGAATTTTTTTATTTAGGCACTGTATATCTAATATTATTTACATTTGTTCTACAGCCCTCCCTCTAGAACCCTAGGAACATTTGGATGATTTTGATGATTTCCACCCTTTATATAATTCATTCATCCATTGATCACCATTCTTATTATATTTCATCTCTCTTATTAAGAATCCTTCTTTTTATTAATTGGATTTGGTCTTGGCTGCAGTGTTGGTTGGGGTAGTGTTTTGAAGTAAAGAACAATTGGTGATTTCATTCAATTATTTTTTTTCTTTTTACCATTCCTTATCATCTGAAAACTGATCAATGGTTTTCCAATCACTATTATGGAAGGCTGATAGTGTTTTATGATTCCTGATGTTTTTGATTCGATAAAAATGTTTTATTTACTTAATTAATTTTAGATCTATTAAAATTTCCTAAGGTAGTTCAATGAAATGGATTGCTGTGTGGTTTCAAATGAATTCTTGGAAATATGAATTTTTTAAAAAAAAACATTAATATTTTTTCTTTCACACCTAGTGTTTATTTAAAGTATTGAGTGTGGACTATGATCTCAAAATCAGTTATCAATCCCTAATGTGGGATTTGTGTGGATTTAATTGTTAAAAAAATGTGAGCATGGTTTCCAAACTGATTTGGTGACAGAACATTGAGAACCTTGGGGGAATAAGTAAATATACATGGGTAACCTTAGTTAATGTGCCACTTTTTGGGGATACATTTTAGATATCCTTGAATTTTTTGAGGAATCTATGTTGGTTTGTTCCAACTAATTCCTACAAAATACTCTTTTATGTCTAGTACGTAGTCTCGTATGGTAGAGCCCAATATGGATTGATATTTTTATTTATTTCTATTTATTTATTTATCATTTTTATCATGAATTCATTCTCATAGGATATAATATGTAGTTGAAACTCATGGATTTTCTTGATTTCTCTTTGATGGATATGTTTTCACATGATTACCTTATGAAGTATGGATATTCATTCCATTTTTTTCACGTCCAATTGTCATATCTTTTTATTTTAAAATTACATGGAAGACCAAAAGAAAATGATTTACAAATTGGTTTGGATTTATTAAAATTGTTTTTAAATTGTTTTTTTATAATATTGAACGTTTCACTCCCCATATTTGACATTGTGCAAGAATCTGATCAGGATTTCTGCTCACACAATAATTTCATCTTTTTGAGGATATATATGTTTTATAATAAGAAACTGGTAATGGTATGTAAATATTGAAACATGATGGTTTCTATGATTTCACTCCCTTTGATACGAGATGGTTTAGAGGGTATGGATTGTCATAATGAGACTCATTGGCCATTTTCTTTCGTACATTCTATTTCATCTATCTTTGCATGGATTTTATGGTTTTAATGGGACGTATCTATTTTTTCTATGTTTTAATATGGTTTTATACATTATTTGTTTATATCAAATACTTGATTCAATTATCATTGTTATACATAACCGTGATGGGCTGGTTCAAGTGGCTTATATTGGTAGCCCAATTTTTTATCAGAGGAAATGTTGTGCATGAAGTGTGTTAAAACCACCTCAGTTTGGTTAGATCTATTGGTAAGACCAGATTTAGGACCATTGGAATTCATGTTCTATGTCACCGAGGGTGCCTATCCACATCACTTTTGTTTCCTAACTCGATTTATCATTTGTGGTCCAAAACATTTACCAGGTTTTAGACTATGTTTTTTAGATCATTGGAATAAATTGAATGGGATATTTATTTATAATCATCTTTCCTTACTAATGTGATGTAATTTGGTCCTTTAATTCATTATTTCATTAAATTATTGATGTTTTATATCATGTATGTGACTTCTTAATGTTCTTATAATTATTTATGGAATATTCTAAAATTATTATTGGTCATTGTTATTTTCTTATTAGACAATTCCTTTGAGAAGATATCCTCTAAATCGGAGGGAGGATTTAATAACACCAGATCCATATGTGAATCCTCTAGTGGAACCTTCATTTGAAAAAACTATAATCTATATTATTCAAAATATGGGTCATGTGGGGGTCGGAATCCCGATACATGAGGTATATCATTGTTCTATGTTTTGTTGGAATCATCCACCCATAATCCATGGTGAAAAGGGACAACCAGAATCAAAAGGGCGTAATGAGATGATTGGGAGGATATTCTATAACAGGAAGATTCCTGAAGACTCTAAGGTGTTTTTTTCTACATACATTATTGAGGGACTAGAAAGAATATGGTGATAATCATTTTTGAAAGATATGTTTGATGATGATCTTACATTGACTTTTTTCAATAAAATAATGATTTTTCAGTATGATCATGAGATGTTATAACTAGAGATGACCCATGATTTTATGACAATGGATTATGGGGTACATACTTTTCTAGAGTATTCTAAATTTTTTTTCTTATTCGGTTAATCTATTATTGGATCATGTCACTATTGATTTACTAAGTGCATGTTGGTTTGAGTTGGGATTAAAAATAGATATTCCATCAATTTTGATTCTCTTCTTCCTTTTTACATTGATAGAGGTTGTTGATAAGGGAACTTTGGCTAAGGGAGACATAACATAAAAGACAGTTTTGGGTGGAGATTTAGTTGGGATAGTTTTTATCTAAGGTGTATATTATGGCCAAAGAAGAATGAAAATGAGTAGTAAGTTTTCTTATGGTGTAATACCTAGGGATTCATTAGGATAATGTTTTTGTTCATGCATGTAGTGAGGAACAAGATGACAAATAATGAAGAAATAAATAGTGTTTCCCAAGACATTTCATAACAACATATTATCAGACAATATAACTAATTTTTTAGTAAGGATATACCAAGGATGTAAGGTATGATTTACACTCACCAACTACTCCCATGTTTGTATCAATACATCCAAAGGTTTTAGGTCTAATCCAGATTCTAAGGGGGTGCTCAAGTGCATATTATCAGGGAATCATATTTGGCCAAGTATTTGACCAAGCAATCTAATTTAGGTCTATCAACAGTGAGTGTTAGAATGGTTATTTTGTCTTCTAAGGATATAAAATTTATTGATAAATATTCTATGATTTTTTTTTATATCATAAATGTTATTTTATGTGTAGGTCTTATATTATGAAAATATGTAGCTCTTTTTAGATGTTTAAATGTTTGTAGTAAAGTGGTCTGTACAAGGATTTATGTATCAGATGTATCGAGTGTTGATATCAAAATTTTAGGTGGAGATGACTTCTTAGTTCTCACTCTTGAAATATTTCACTTTGATTATCAACATGGATTAGATGATTAGTGGTATGATACAGATAGACTGTTAACAAAATCAAGTTTACTTCTTACCTTATGATGGGGTCACTCATGTTTTTCAATGGGAGTGAGATTCTAGATTGTTAAGGGAAGGGAATGTTGTTCATTTTTTGGGGTAATATCATGAAAATTTCCATATATTAATATTAATGAAGTTGAACCTTATTTGGGTAGTAGAATTCCAAAACTTTTAGGTGTTAAAAATCCATTTTAGATGATTTTTCTAGTTTACCAGCATAGAGAGAGGGCGATTTTTCTATTTTCCTACTACTTTGTAAGATTCCCTTCTCCATTCCATCTAATCAAATGAAACGTTTTGGTTGGTGGGAATTATATTATATCATTATGATATATATTATAAGGGCAACATTCATCCTAAAATTTCACTATTGGATTCACTTATACTATTTAATATGAAGGCATATAGTAGTATCATAGTTTCCATGGATTATACAATGTTGAATAGAGGGACTGTTAAAAACAATTATAATTTTATAATGATTGAAGAAATTTTCAGCTATATTATATGGGAATTGTGGTTTTCAAATATTGTCATTTGGTTGGGGTACCACCAATTGAGAGTGTAAGAAGGGGATGTACCAAAGATATTATATAGAAGATGGTACTAGAATTTAACAGTTTTGGTTAATCAATTTTGTATGAATGACAATCCTACGATATTTATGGCTTAAATGAACGCAATTATTTATTAGTTCATGGACCCTTTCGTTGATGCATTAAGGGATGAAAAATTGTTGAACATGAAGATAGATGAGGATCATACATACCATATGTATATCATTCTTCTATGATTTACAAAACATATACTATATGGTCTTCTTTAAAAATTTGAGTTTTTTAGTCGGTAAGTGAAATTTATGGGTCATGTCATTTCTTTGAGGTGAGACCTAGTAGATCCCTAAAAGGTATATATAGTTATTTTTTTAAAGAAGTCAATATTTTTTAGTTCAAAATCTTCATAAGATTGGAAGCATAATATATATGGTGTTTTTACAATTTCATAGAGATTGCATCTTCTATGATAGACTATACCTAAGAGGGTGTAATGTTTTAATCAAATGAGAAATGTTAGAGATGTTTTGAGGATATGAATATATGGTTGACTTTAAGAAGATTTTTAATTCTTACAAAACCATATTTGTGATATGATGTTTTTTGGGATGCTTTTGGTTTTAGTTATAATGTGTCTTGATGATGGGGAAACATGTGGTGGCCTATGGTGGATGAGAGTTACAACATCATGGGAAGAACTACCCTATACGAATTCTTGGGTTGGAAGCATTTATGGATTCACTAAAATTTTTTGACTTCACTATCTCCTTGGGGATAGATTAATACTATAATGTGATCATAAGTCCCAGAAATATATTTTTACATATAGGGATCTAAACATGAGAGTGAGACGATTAGTGGAATTTATTGAGATATTTTTTTTCATTGTTCACACTTCTTGGAAATAAAATATTAATGATGATTCATTGAGAATAATATTACGAGCACAATACAAGAAGGAATCACTTGAGGAGTTGTCTCTGACGAGTTTATTTGGAAACAAGAGATTGGGTGTGGATGTGGTTGGTGCACATGTATTCTTCGATATGATAAAACATGACTAGTATTTTGATATGATAATTCATCTCAAGAAGGTTAAAGACTCTGAGTGCCAATGCATAGGTAAAATCCCCTATATTGGGGAAAACTCAGGTCAGTTGTCTAGATCTACCAGTGGATATTTGTACATCGAGATTAGGTTGGTTGTTCTGTTTTTGATGAGGTAGGAGATAATGGATGGTGGAATGCTATTTTATTTTTACATTAACCCTAGAGATAAGAAGATGTATCAGGACCTAAGATATTGGTATTGGTTTATAAGAATGTGGTTTATGATCATGGATTTCCTATCATGGTTTCTTACATGTCTATGAATCAAGGTCAACACAAGATACCTACAAAATTGTTCCCATCATTTCACATTATATTATGGGAGTGAGATAATATTTCCTTGAAATTAACTGTGGTATTACCATGGAATACTATTTGAAATGATGAAATTTAGGTGATCATTGATCAAATAAAAAAAATTTGTATTTAATTCATATAAAGAAGATAACTAGAGTGGAATAGTTCAGTGACTTCATTGTTCTAGTGATCAGGAGGCTTCATTAGGTTCCAAATGAAGTTGTATATTTTAATGACCTAAGGTTCACATACATGTTATGAAAATATTTGAAGCAGGTGATGGGTTACCGGATTAAATAGAACAAGTATAATCATTCATATATGTATGTATTAAGAGAGATGGTGATCCATGTTCTGGAGGATAAACACTGGGTTGGTGTTATTAATTTTGGATGATCATGATATATTATTTTATTCCGGTTGAATTTATATATATCAATATTTATCAGGACTCGATAAAGATGGATCCATTTGATTCTTTTAATGATCATAAATTTCGGATTCCCATGTCATTGGAATAGATGGGATATTGGTCCTTGGTTAGGTCATGTCTTGTTCTGGAGATAAAGAAGATGGATCAGTTGATCTTGAAGTTATTTCACATAGCCAAGAGTTGTCATAAATAATATCTGGAATTTAGATGTATACCATTATATTTTGAGGTTGGTGACCATGTTTTTCTTAGATTTTATACTTTTGTTGGACAAAAATGATATGGTATTTAAGGAGAGTTGGTACTGAGGTTTTTGAGCCAACATTACATCATTGAATGAATGGTAATGTTATACATTCAGTTGGACTTTACATGTGGATTGACTTATATCCATGATATGTTTCATATTTACTAATAGAGGAGGAATGTATCCTTCTTATGTGATTGTATGGGATGATTCTAATCTTGAGACCGATACAACTGTTATAGAGAAACACATTTAAATTTGGTATTTCTAGGATAATGTACTACAAGGTAAATCAATTCCATAGAAGTGAGTACAGTGTTACTGTGGACTTGATAACCACAAGATGTGGTGGTGAGAATCATTGATGAGGTATTATTGGCCAATGATTTTTTGGGGATCCGAGATTCTATGGAAATTATTGGGGGGGGGGGATATTATAGTGGGGATATCAAAAAACTCCTATGTTATTTTTTATTTACTCATTGGATCAGGTTTCATTCATTCTTGGTTTTGAGTTTTATTTATAAAATTTTCTCTTCGCGGCCTTATATATCGTTAAATTCTATATAATGTTTTTAAAAGTATTTTAATGATCACAAATTTGATTCAATGAAATAGTTTTATGGTTTGAATGGTTTTTATGGTGTGGAAAGGCTTCACATCATGCAATGGTATATTGGAATTTTTAACATGAGGTGGTATATTTTTCAACATTTTTGGGATTGGAGGATCACAAAAAATGAATGGTAATTACACACCATGTAATTATCATGTTTTGTAATATTAAGTTGTTGATGGATTAAATTTCAATTGATTTGGCCCACAACCTTCCCTCTCTAACCATGCAGAAATTTGGGAAGATTTTAGGGATTTCCACCCCTTCCAAATAATATGTTCAATAATTGAACACCATTATGGTTGTGTTCCTTCTACCCATGGGGAATCCATATTATTCTTCATTTTAATTGGAGCCTAATGCAGTGTTGGATATGGTTTAGGTTCAAATTTTGGATCAATTATTTTTTCTATAATGAGTTTTCTGTTTATTGGAATTCCTTATTTTCAAAGGGATGATCATCTGTTTTCCAAACCCTATTGTCAAATTTGGATAGGGTTCCATCATTCTTAAGGTTGGTATTTCAATTCAAAGGGTTATGTATTGTAATTTCTTATAATTAATGTGAAATTTCATTGAGAAATTAATCAAATATATGTTCTTTCTTGGATGAAATGATTTATTGGAATGATGAATTTTTGAATGTTTTTTATTTAAAAAAATGTTTTCTTTCTCACCACGTGTTTGATTATATTCCTAAGGGGGAATTTTGATCTCGACATTATTTTCCCAGTATCCAAGACTAAATTGAATTTCATTGATTTTTTTTATAAATTGAATGAGTGGTTTTGATATTTATTTGGACAATAGAACATTATAAAGCTTGGGTGAGTTATGAAATAGTATTTGGTTAACATAGATAATTTGGAATCACTCTACCTCATATTTGGGATATCGATGGACTTTGGTAGGAGTTGATATTATTTGAAACCAAATTAGGCCACTTGACGAAAATTGTATATCAAGTATGTAGTCCCACATGCTCGGGAATAATATAGAGTGATTTTTAATTTATTTTTACTTATGACACGATCATTTTAATCAGGGATTGTTTGTTATAATATTTTATATGAGGTTGTAACACATTGATTCAAATGATGGTAATTTTATGGGTATGATTTTACTTTAGTTCCATATATAGTATATATATTATTCCAAATTGTATAAAAATAATTTTTCATATTTATGGACTTGTAAATTTGAAATGATTTCATGGAAATAAAAAGTTTAATGATTTTAAATTGGGTTCAGAATTATGGTTTTTTTAATGTTGGAACTATTGTATTTTTGATATTAGTCCTTGTATAGACTAAACCGTGATATAATTCTAGGAGGTTTTCTTAGAACCCAATTATTCAATTTGGTTCTTGTAGATGTTGTAATGTAGGATACAAGGAAAGACAAGGGTATAATGTAACATGTTGAGTTATCATGTTTTCACTTGCTTCAATATACAATGGTTTGGAGGTAATGGTTGGTCACAATGATACCAGTTTGTCTTTTCCATTCATACATTCAATTTTTTTCACTTAGTCTTAGATTGTATGCTTTAAATTAGATGTATATATTTTCTATCACATTATACAATAGTTTTATATCATGTTTTATTTATATTCAATAGTCATTAATGTTATATTAGTTATACCTCTCTAGGAAGGGATGAATCGAGTGGATTGTCTAGTTGACCCTAGTTGGTCTTTTAAAAAATGAGAGATTCTTATTTTCGACGTCTTACTATTCTTATACATCATAGTATCAATGTTGTAAAGAGGTGAGTTTCTTCATTTATTTTCATTAGTTTATCATTATTTTTCTATCATCTTATCCTTAACTACTAATAACTTTTATTTTTAAGGATAAGGTTACATAATTGATATATATTATATGAAACCATGATGTAATCACATTTATTGAATAGGTACATGTTTGTAGATATTAGGTAAGGCTCTATGAGGATGATCAAATTTGGTTTCATTTCATCTCACAAATAGATTTTTACTTCCCTAAATTATTTTTGTCATCAAATATGGATAATATTTCGTTACGAATCAGTGTTAGTTGATATAGAATATATCAATAATTTATTTCCATGGTTTTATAAGAGTATGAATCACACCATTGATTGAGGTTTTTATGATGATTATCCACACGGTGAGTTTTTATAAAATATTCAGAAAATGAAATTGATTGATTAATTATTTAAATTAATGGTGAGTTCTTTGTAAATATTATTGGAAACATCATGGATGAGTTATGGGATTAAGGTTCGTAATTGTTCTAGGTAATTTGTTGGATAATTATACAGAGAGTTTACATAAGGTGTAAAATTCATGTTTGTTGTATGTGGTGCCTAATATTATCAATGTATTTTTATTTTCACTAGTTTAATTGATTCCAAAATTGTTTAAAGTGGTTTGATTCTCATAAATATGTGATTTGATTTGTTTACCTTATTAGAGGTAAGTCTTGGTAGTTGGGTTAAGAACATGGTACTATTTATAATATCATGTTTTTATTTTATATCCACTGATTACAATATCACCCAAGTTAGAGGCTCCAGTAAATAAAAATTATAAGTTGAGGAGGGAATGAATCCTAATAATATGGATTAATTGGACTTATGAGGTAATTTTTCAAGTATTCAATTGAAAATTAATGTTATAACTAGGGTTGAGTCAATGAGTTTTCATTTCGGTTGTTGTTTCACATATGAAAATAAAAAGGTGAAGGATAATTACAACGAATGGATCAATTCCTTGTCACCTTACACCTAAAGAGATTATAATTTACTATCTCGATCATGATACATATTCCAAACTATATGTGTTGGGAATATTTCTGTCTATAGACATGTATCCTTGGGAATGTACTAAAATAATTATGGAATTAACCACAAGATGTTGTCTTTGTTCCCCATTTTATTGTGGTCACTACATGAAACACTAAAGAATTTCATAGTGAAAATAATTTATGTATTTGGTTAATCTAATTGGTTATCATTCCAATTTATGTGGATTCATTATGAATAGTACCATTTTGGATTGACCCTTATGTTCTTAGTGATGGTATAAGACTCAATTTATTAAAAAAATAGTTATACATTGTATATGGGTACAAAATGTACATCCTATTGAACATGGGTATCTTAGATATAGTTTTATGGTAGACAAGAACAATTAAAAGGGTGATACTTCATTCATCATTGATGCATTTTTTGATTATAGGATAGTGTTTGTAGTGATTAATAATACACACATATTTTTATGCTTGTTGTGAAACATCATTATATTTTGGTGTTATATTGGTGATTTATGATTCACCTGGGATGGAATACTTGTGTTAGATCGTTTACCATGGTTATTGATTAGAGATTTATTATTGCTGAAATATTTATCACATAATGATATATTATGTGACTTGGGGGATAGTAGTTTGGGTAGATCATATACCCGGTTACTATGAAATAGTGATGGATCATTTTCTAGGGAATATTATAGTAATAAAATATAATCCAAAGGGGGTTTAGGAAATGGTAATAAATCATTTATTGTGGGGATTGTTGTTATGTTAGATCCTCCACCCGGGGATTACTATATAGTGATTAATTGTTATCCTTTGGGCTATTGAGGTTGTAGTAAATCCACATAGATATTTTTGTATTGTAATGGATCATTAACCTCTATTAATTAAACTTATGATATATCCTTCACCATGGTTTTTCTAGGTAGTGAAAAATCATTCAACTAATGATACATAATTCAATATTATGTCAGGGTTTGGTTGTGTTGTGAATCATGTCATTTTAAGTGAGGATTTATCATTCGCATAGGTGTTGTATTGGGATGAAAAATTATTCATTAGGAGATAACCCATTCAATATTATTATCGGTTTGGTGATCTATAATTCACCTTGGGGTTACCTGGTGGTAGTAAATCCTTCACAAAGTGGTAACTCATTCAATACACATTATTTGGGTAAAGTATAATTCACCCATTGTAGTGGTAATGTATCATCTAGTTCTAGGACATGATGTAGTGATTCATTATTCTCCGAAGTGATATGGGGGTGGGGATGACATGTTCTGTTTTTTTATGATGAGGTGTGATAGACAGTTTTACCTTTATCTATGTTATGACTATGAGTGCATCATTATTCTAGCTATGGTCCATGCACATGTTAAGTGAATTATTAATTTTCGGAATATAGAAGATATGTTTCTTCTTATAAAATCATCTATAAATCAATGTTCATGATGGATAGAAAATATCAAATTTAATATATACGTATTAAATGATCAAACAAATATCATTTTTAATTAATAAAGATCCTGAAGTTTATTAGAGACTGTTCCCTTCATTGTTTGAACACTAATATAAATTGGAGGGATCTAGTGTATATAATAGTCAATAGAAATTTCTATTAGGAAATAAATTTGGGTTATGGTTGAAACATTAGCTGTTGTAATGACTTAATTATATAAGTGATACATTTATTGACCCTGATCCTAGTCACCCAAATTTAATGATTACTTTTTCGTATTGGAATTATATAAAAATACACAAATCACAAATGACTTAATAGTTTCATATTCTCAAAAAATAAAATACTTACTCGAATATTACATTATAATTGAAAACATAAATTAAAACATAGTAATTCCCTAAAGAAGACCATTATTTTTTCTATATTATCCCTACTTATTGACCAAAAAAATACATTATGGAAAATTGGAAAAAATAAACAACTGAGATATTTATATTTCAGATTATTAGTAATGTATTAATACAATATAGACTAAATGTGGCACGATTAATATGACAGAAAATAAATGGAAATTTAATAATACAATATATACAATAACATGGGATATAAATAAACCAATGATATAATATGAATAATATGATCAGATTGAAATTAATAATAGGTCTCATAATGAGGGATGTACATAATGTTATGCATCATAATCATACCATTGAGGTATTGTTCCATGAAATCTTTATTAAATGGATAAGGCCATAGCCAATAGGTAAGATAGTTGGTCTAAAGAGACCTACCAATTCATTGAGTTTCTATAGTGGGAACCAAAAAACACAAACTAAGTCCAATAAACTCATCACATAAAAGGGTGAAAAATTATAAACATAACCATTAATATTGAAACTAACATATTAAATTTTAATAATTTACCAAATCAATAAATATATTCATAACCTATCAAAATTAATGTGAATAATGGTATTGAAATTGAATAAATCCAAAAATAATAATAATCATAAAACATCCAATACTATATGATATAATGTACCACAATAGAATAAACTCATTAGTGTATAAAATTTTACGATGTATATTCACATAAATGAAAATACTTCCAAAATAACAATAGAAATCTTTTGATGAAAATAAACCATTCACTTTGAAATTCCATATTTAAAAAACTATTTTCATATAAATGGAATCATTATATTGGAATATAAACTTTTAATCCTATAATGGATGTTCCAATGAATATATTATTCATGAAATTGGGAAAATACATCAATGTTATATAAGTTAAATAACATTCTTTTCATACATTTTTTGTAATGGTTGAAAAGTACATTTTTTGGAAAATGACTAAATGATTTATTTCAAACTATTTGGTAAATAATAAAAGATAGGAAGAAATTAATTTAAAAAACAATAAAATAATACTAAATAAATTTTTGAAAATATTTTTATAAAACACAGATACAATATATAAATATTCCGCAGTGGATACATAAATACAAACAACCGCCAATAATGATTACATTGTGAAATAAACCCCTACCTCAGTTTTGAATTTCTTCAATCATGTTCAATCCTCATGTATAATAAATATTGATTTTTTATATATCTATTATAGAACCATACATATATATCCTAACATTTATATCATGTTGATAATTTTTTATCATTCGTTTCTTAACATCTCTATTAAAAAATTACATTAAATGGTAATAACTACATCATTTTTCATATATGTATTGGTTTAGTAATTTTGGTATTTATATGTTTATCATTAATAAATTATCATAAAAATGTTATTAATGATATAAATATCATATATAATAATTAAAATAAACAGAATCCTATCCATAAATGATCGTAATAAAAATTGAATCTTATCAACACATGCTGATAGTAAGTCATATAAACACACAAGTGATACTTTACCATCTCATTTTACATGAAAGCTTCTGGGTAATGGTGCTTTCATAATGAGACTAAATTTTTAGTATATTGAGTATACTAAAGTTTTTATTTTATGACACTTCAATTCATTTAGTTGTGGTATATGAAATAATAAATTGAAAGAGTACGGATAACAAAACTACTTATTCTTCAGGGGAACATTTTTAAATCCCTTATTAAGGGGTATATGGTGTGAACAAGTGAGGGATGTGGGGCCCTTTTATAATTTAGGGGAGAGTTAATTTTTTAATTTCAGAGAATATTAAATTATAAGAAACTACTTTTCATGATAAATGCATTCAAATGGAAAGAGTTTGAAATATAAGGATGTATAGGGTTTAATATCATCAACCAAAATGATTAATAAATGTTCTTATATCCGTTTAAAACAGAAATTTTTTTATTAATCCCTTAGTTAATAGTTTTTTACATTAACCATTGTAATCATATTTTTAATATTAAACGATTAATAGTGTTACTATAAAAGTCTAATGACTCATAAAATGTCCATTTATGATTTTTTCAACTATATTACATTGAAATTTCCGAAGATAATAATATTACGACTTTAAAATAATTTATTAAAGTATTTTTTGATAAATTATCATCAATTTAAATTTTGAAAATATTCATATAATTTGACTAAAAATACCGAATTTTTAAAGTGGAATTAAAATAAAATTATTTTAAACCACTGAAGTATGTCATATATATCTACAAAATTAATTATACAGATTAACTCATTTAAATTATATTAAATTTAATATTATTAAAATAATTATTCTTGATTAATTAATTAAATATTTGTATTAGTGTTAAAAATGAATTTAAATTAATTAAATAATTTATTAATATTGAAATTAAAATTTTATAATTAATATAATATCATTAATAGGGAAAAAAATTTCATTCATGTCATTCTATTTTACTATGTGGATGCAAAAATGTTAATAAAAACATAGAGATTGGCATTTTGTAACTATATTTGATTTAAATAATATATAATTTATTTTTAGTGAATAATTTTCTTTATAAAAATAAAATTAGAAACTAAGGTGATAAGTGAAAAATACTATTTTTCCTTGAAGAATTTTTTTGATTTATTGTCTCATTATCACTTAATTTTAAACTAAATTAACCCAATTTACCCTTTATTGAGGTGATAAAATAAACCGTAGTTACCATTCATCTTTACAAACATTAAAAGTTTCCAAATTATAAAATTTGGGCATCATAATCCTAAATGTGTAATCATTATTTTAAATTCATATTCTTAAATGTGGTTGAAATTAATTTTATATTATGGGAGTAAACGACATCAAAATCTACTTTTTAGAAAATACTATTTTTTAAAATAAATTTTTATTTATTCGTATCGAATGCATACTGAATATATTATATGAATGATAAAATATTTTATTATATATATATATAATTTTCATTAAATTTATTTTTATATTGTGAGTAATTATATTTATTATGATAAAAATATATTGTGCGAATAGTAATATTGTAACAGAAAAAATACTTCTTTTAATTTATATTATAATATCATTTATAATCAATTATTATCCATAGAATTTATTCTGTAAATGTATAAACCAAATATTGTTTTATAATTTAATTTTTCCAATTTATAATCTTCAATTCAACATTTATGTTATAATGGTCTCTTAATAATAAATAATGGTCTATTTGAACTTTTTATTTCATGTCACACAAGATATTGAAGAGATTAAATTTATTTAAAAATATAAATACATTAAAATCATATGGTGATATATAGTTACATATTTAAAAGAAATTCATCATTTAAATTCCTATATTTTCACTAGATAAATATATTTTGGATTTTCCTCATCATAATTTTTTTAGTTTTTCACATCATATCTTCTATCCAATGTTTCTAGCAATGTACTGTTAGAAAACCAGTCATCTAATTACTCAACATTATTTCATAATTTAATAGTATATTGATGGGCTATTCAAAATTAGATAAATATTTTTAATATTCAATTTATTCAGATGTGAGAACATTTGTCGGTTCTTTTTTGTAAATTCTTTGTAATGATATATGGAAGACATCATGTACATCAAAAATGAAAACGTATCATTTCTATAAAGAAAGAAAAAACTCCAATTCATTCAAGGATTTGAAAAGGTACAATGTACATGGAGATTAGTTCCCCTGTATTACTGAATCTAATAACACCCTTCAATAAAGATTACTTCAATAAAAAGAGATATCCCAATTGAAATTCCAAATGATTTATCCAATTATTGGCTTAGAACTTTTTCTTATTTTGATAATCTTTTATTTGTGGTTGAATAATATTTACATTATTCATTGTTTCATCAACTCTTCTGATCCTACATGATTTTTTTCACAAACATCATCCTATCATGTTGGTTTATAACAACTATTTCAAGAAAACCATTATATGACAACATTTGAATACTTTAATAGAATGTATTATTAAAGGTGAATTAAAAAGATATTAAATAACAATCCCTCATACCTTTCATATCATGTGAGTAGGATGTCAAAATATATTATAATGTTTGGATAGTCTATTTTGGCTGACTGTCATTTTTAGTGTGATAAATGATGACAAATGAAGCTCCATATCAAGAGAATTCTAATCCATTTTCTAGATCATCAATGCATATCATAGATGAAAACCAGACACAATTGAAAGATGTGCTTCATGAAGTCTTACAAATTCATTAATATAGAGTTTTCATTGTTATCTAGTAGAAAACATTTCTTAATTGGGCTTAAATGTGTATATTTGTTATATTATTAAACAAAAACCCATGTCACATCCTTATTTCTTGGTGATTTTGATAACCCAGTCACATAGTAAAAAGGAATGTCATTACACATCCATGTAGGAATATGCAGAGGATTCATGACACCTCTAGAGAGTTGTCTCATTGAAATCACATGGTGGGAAACTAGAAATCTTGACATATAATCAGAAAATTATCAATTCAAATTATCCTACTAAAATTATTCTTTCAAATCACTTTAAATCTTTGTGCTACCTAGTTGTATATAGAAATCTGAGCTCTAAGAATCATCCAATAATTCCCTTTTTACCTATGGTTTTGATGAAACACAATGCCTCCTTCCAAATTCCATAATTATGTCCTCATAATTTTTTTTATCAATTTTCAACTATTCATAGCGTTAATTTTTTTTTGAATTTTATCATCATCATATTGAGATATTTTTATATTTCCCAATAACAATGGTTTAGAAATTTTTTGGAGAAGAAGTTTGGTTTCTTCATCATTAATAATTCCTGTATAAATAATTATTAGGCCCATGAATATAAGATAACATTCAATCGACTTTTTTTCAGAACTAAATGACGTTTTATTCTCAATGAACCTTCTAACTTATTTTTGTTCCCTGGGTGGTTGATTATCGATAAAATTTAAAACTGGAGTAGTAATTGTCTTTTCCTTTTACTCATGTTGAATTTTTTTCAATGATATAATTTATTTCAAAATATTTTGATCTATATATATCTCATATATTTCACCATAGTGATAGTTCCTCTATTTCATCAGAGAAAATATTATGGATTCTAACTCTAGATAATGAGTTAGATAGTTATGTTTAGGATTTTTATCTATTATTATTCATATGAAACTACTCTATAATTTTTCATAAGGACACAACCATTTACCATCCTAATTTCATCACAATATATTTGATATCCACCATTCACTAATTTTATGGTCGTGATTTGATTATTCACCAATATCCAATACTTTTTTGAAAACATTCATTCATATAATTTTTTCAAATAAAAATAAAACCATTATGAATAAGATTGGTTAACTGGTTAGAAAATAATGATTGTTTTTTAATAAATAACCAGTAGTAACTTACAATACCATTGAAACTACAAACTTTTGTTATGTTCATTGGAATAATCTATTCTTCTACCACCTCTATCTTCATAAGATCAATAGAGAGTCTATTATTTGAGATAATACAACAAAGAAAAAAACTTTTTGATGTTTGAAATCAATTGTTTTAAATTTCACAAATAACAATTTTCTTATGAGAGTGTCAATAATGATCCAAAATTGGTTATCATGGTTCTATAGTTCAAATAGTACCCCATTGTATAATTAAAAAATACAACAAAAAATTATCATGATATTTCTTGAATACTCTCTTCATTAAATCAATAAAAATAAGGGGTTCTTTAGTCAATGAAAAATAAATTATTATAAACTATCAATGTCCACAACTCATTAGAAAGTGTTTCATCATGATGAATTACTTCTTTAATCAAAATTGATGATGTCATGGTAGAAGGTAAATATTTGAATAATATGGAGAAATATGAAGTTGTTTGAATAATTCATCAATGTAAGGTATATGGTTCTTATTTGTTATCATAATTACATTTATTTCCATATTATCATTTCACATCATAATTGACCCATATTTCTAAATAAATAAAACAAAACATTATCAAAAAGTAGAAAAATGTGGAATAAAAATCCTTTATAACTCAAATTCTCTAGTATATAATTCAACTATAACTTCCCCATTGTTTAAAACATACGTGGAGTCATTCATAATGGAATTGCATCAGGGATTAAATTGTTTGAGAACAAAACATCCTACTCTATTGGATAACCATGTAATTCCTCACAAAATACATCATTGTATTCTTATACAATAAGTGAATCCACAATTTTATGACTACCTTCTCCCTCCGTAGTTTGTCTTTTCTCTTCATCTTTTAGAATCTTATTTCGAAGGTCCACTAGAGGATGAACAAGACATGAATCAGATGATTTTTCTCCCCTTTAAGGAAAAGTAGTAAAATATCTACATATTAAATCAATATTTTATTCCCCCTACAATAAATTTGGATATTATATTTAGAAACCCATCCCCTTCATATAATTATACAAGTTTCAACCATATATATGATAATAAAATTATAAATTGGATCAGGTTTATATTCTATAATATAAACTTATTTACACATCATTTTTTTAGTGAGGATTCAACATACAGTATTGACTGAAAAATACATTCTCAATGTGAATGAAAAATATATGATTTTATAAAATTTATAAGATAAAAAAGAATTCGAAGATCTATTATAAAATAAATCATAAATTAAATTTTAGTCTATAAATAAAGTACCCGACACCACATCTTTAAGAACAACATCCACTATTTTGGTGACCCCATTGTATTTTCCTTAATTTATTGGAATTTTCTAGTCAATATTTCTTTAATTCAAATGAAAATTATTTACATAGTGTCCCATCTCATTATAGCTAAGTAATTGAATATTTTAGGCCTCATTCCAAACCTTGTAATCATTGTCTTTAGGACTTTTTATCCTTACTTTTAGAAAAATCTCATTCCCAATAGGCATGTCCCGTGATGTTTCTATCCACATTATCAGAAGTTGTAAATTACACACATCCCTTATCCCCCTTTACTTTATTTTTTTGGGGTACACAACAACCCTATAGTTATAGAACATTAATTTAATGACATATGACTTGGATAGTGTTTTCTCCCTTATGATAGGAAATGATAGTATATCATCATAATATGAGAATGATTTAGACACTACATACAATAGAATAATTAGACTAATCCTATAAAATAAAAACTCACCATTTCACTTTGTATTACATACGTCGTCGATGGAATGAATAAATAACCTTGTAAAGATTGATCATACATAGAAATATTTTCTACTTGAATTTTTCATAACCTTTTGAATTGTCTCTCCACATCTGATCATTGTTCAGTAGGAAAATACTTCTCTTCAAGAAAAGTTCTATAAAATCATTCCATTACATGGTTTTAATTTCCTCCACTTAAATATTTTGAATCAATCTTAGCTATTGATACCCATATAATTGAGATAACATAAAATACCATGAAAAATATCATTCACTAATTACATCTCAAAGGAAGTAATATATTCTCTAAGGAATTTATATTTTTTATAGAAATAAATATAATTGTAATTCCTTTTAATGATTGAGGTTTCCGACACATTGAATGGTCTATAATTGTTACACCTCATTGTGGATCAATAATATAATAAATACCTTCATGGTTATTACTAATAAATAGTGTTAGATATCCTAATATATTTATAGTTTGATAAATTAAAACTATATATCTTACTCCCACATTATTATTTTACCTTCATGTTAAATAACCATATTGATTGACCATATTGATACTGTTTAATTATCTCCCACAAGGATCATTTCATGAATAATGAAATTTAAAAGATTATATTATGAATCATAATATATAATTTTTAAACTAGTTAAATATAGATTATAAATTGAAAATTTATATATAACTAAACTCAACATCACAGTATTGGAATCAATGGAAATACTCTTGATATCCTTTATATGGTTATGTTTCCAAAATATGTGTTTTCTTAAATATAATTCCAATGGTGTATAGTAAACATCCCCTACTATGATCATTAAATTCCCCAACCCCAATAGTTGAGAGTCGGTGGTTACATTAAAAAAAATTTCATTAAACATGAATATTTGTATCCAAAATGACGGTATAGATAATTAGTCATTGAAAAATAGAATTGTACATGAATCATAGATTATAATTGAAAACATAAAACATAAAATATTAATTTCTTTGAGAAAACTATTAATCTCATATATTATCCCTTCATATAAACTATAATATACATCATTGAATTTTGTGGTGAAAATAAAAATATGAAAAAAGATGTGTATAGTTTCTTACTTAGGGTTTGTAAATAATGGAAACTAAATAATGAATGAATATTATGGAAGGAAAAAATATCAATCTAATAATTCCATATAAATAATCACATGAGACAAATAATATCCATGGAAGTAATAACTACTCAAATAATCACATGGAAATCAATAAATAGTCTCAAAATGAGGGAAACTAATAATTACAGACATCATTAACTTACATTGAATTCATCATGACAAAAACACTTACAAAAATGGATCATACCTCATCCAATACACATGATAGTATTTCTCAAGGTAGATATTGATGCATCGATGAAGTATATCAGGCCCTATTATTCACTTATTAAGTCTAATTCATTCATCGTATGAATTTGGTGAAACATATTAAACATAAAACATCATATTAAAGTTTATATATGTAATTTTAGTAAATATAAATTTCAATATTTTGAATAGAAACCCATCCAAAGTAAAGTGTAAATTGGTTTTAAAATATTAAATCTACAATAATTATAGTAATAAACCAACCAAAAAAATACGGTATAAGTGAAAATAACAGAATAACATCATAAAAGATTAAAATTTAATAATGAAGTTGAAATTGATGAATCTAATTTAGAAAGATCATCAGAAATGTTTTGATGAAAGTACCATTCTCAATTTTAGATCACAATTTTTTTTAAATGTGAATGTATAAATGAAAAAAGATTCTTTGAAAATAAAAATGTAAAGTTTAAAATAATGAATAAAATAATATATATGGAATGGCGAAAGAGAAATATGACCATTTAATATATGTTAAAAAATATCCTTTAATATTTTTTTTGGAAAAGATGAAAAGTACTTCGTTTGGAAAAGGACAAGAAGATTTATTTCAATATAATTTTAAAAAAAATCATTCATAGTTACCAAGGAATTTAAAAATCATAGGGTAATAGTCAAATATTTTATGAAAATAATTTTTGAGTAGAAGGATATGGACTAAAAATATTCCCTAGTGGATAAATAAACATCAATAGTCTCGAATTATGATGAGAATGTAAAATAAACTGCTACATTGTGTTTGACATAATTCAGACATGTTCAAAACACTATTATAATAAATATATATTTATTATAAATATATTATAAACCATAATTATATATATCATACCATTTATTATATACTAATATTTGTTTTACACTCATTTTATTATAATTACTTGTTTAAAATCAAAGTTTTGGGTAATAATTATTTCATTATTCACATATTTCAGGGATTAGTAATTGTAGCCTTTATACAATGATCAAGGGTAATTAAAATCCATAATGTTAATAATTAATTAAATATAATGTATAAATAGTATTACCGTCACAATTCCCATTGATAAATTATGGTATTGAAAATTGAATTGTTTCGCCACATGAGGTGTATGTACGCATGATGGATACATTGACTCTCATTTTATGGGAAAGATAGTTGGTAATAGTGGTTTCAAAATCATAATAAAATATAAGTATATTAATAATAATTAATTTATTATTTTATGATACATTATGGATATTTAGAAATGGTAGATCAATGAATTAACTGAAACAGTTTGGGTTTGATAAATTACCACCTTTTAGGACATATTTTTTAGATAAATTACTGTGGAATACATGGAAGGTATTTTAGGAAGTCAAAAATATTATAACATGTATAAGGATATTTATTATATAAAGGGGAATGGATTTTTCATGATATATGGATCAACACTATTGGAATAAATGAAGGAGGAGGTTCCCTTTTATAATTAATATGAGGGGAACTTTTGGTCTTTCTAGAAGTATTAAATTAATATAAATTAATTCTAATGATAAATATATACAAATTGACGTGTATTTTAATATCATTTATTCTTTAATTTTAATCCCATAATCGACTATAATTTATAATATTTTCTGTTTCATATTAGACAATAGCATTTTGATTAATCACTTGGTTAACTTTTTCTAACAATAACCATGGTAACAAATATTTTAATAACGAATGGATAAAATGTAATAATAAATTGAAAAATAAATCATAAATAAATAATATATTATTTTTTCATATATTTAATATTCTTATAGCAGAAGATAAATTTTTTATGAATTTTAATTCATTTATCAAAATATTATTTTGATAAATTTTCATTAATGTCTATTTTTACTATATTCACTGAATTTGACTTCAAATACATCATAAAATAGGTATATTTAAAATATAATTCTTTTAAAGATATTTATTATCTGATATAAATATATATATAAATCATTATAAACATTATTTCATTCAAATTATTTCAAAATTATTATTTTTAAAATAATTAAATTTCTCTTCTATATTTATTAAATTAATACTGTATTTTCATTACACTAGAATTTAATTTAATTATATCCAAATTAAAAATTAATAATTAATTTATATAACAAAAATAATTTCATTTATCTAAAATTATATGATTAGGATCACTCATATCTTTCTTTTTTCCCTATGTGAACACATAAAATATATTAAAAAAGTGTGTGTCCTTTTGAAAGTAACTTTGATTTAGATAATATTTATTCATTTTGAAGGAAAAGTTTACATTACTCAACAAATGATATATACTAGGGTGATATTGGTCAAATAATATTAATCCAATATTAATTATTATGAATAATGGGTTCCTTACATATATTTTTTCTCATAAACAAACCCAATTTACTCTTTAGAAAGATGGCTAATTTTACCACAATTACTATTTATATTGACCAAAACCAAAAGGGTTACAGTTAATAAAATACGAACCTAATGATTATAAATATTGAATACATTTTAACAAATTTAATACCTATAAGTTACTAAGTTTATATTTAATATAAATGCACAAAATCCAACAAAACTCCTTTTAGAAGATATAGTTTATATGAATAAAACTCAAATTATTGTTATATGATGCATAATAAAAATATTATTTTATTTTTTGATCATTTTATTATATTTATAATATATAAATTTCATGAAAAATATTCAAAAATGATGAATAAATCAATTTATTGTGGTATAATTATATTACACGCTCCAAAATAGTTGTACATTAGATCTTAGTTTGATAAATTTTGGTGGTATTAGGATCATAGAAAAAGCATGGTAGTAGGAAAATATAATTTTTTTACACTAAACTGATGTTTTTAATTAATTTATGGAATAATAAAACATTATTATCAACATGATGATCTCATGTGAAAAAATGAAATTTTATTGAAACAATACCTATGTGAAATTTTAGGAGTATACATGTTTTGTTTTGTCGACAGAGATTATTTCTTGAAGAAAACAAATGTAAAACCTTCATGATCAAAATCACAAGAATCAAAATTATACTGGAACATTAGTCCTTGAATATTTTGAGCTATAATAGTGAATATAATTTTATTTCAACATTCTCATGATCACAAGAGAACCGTTTAGTTGAATAAGGATGTAGTCCTTCGAGAAAAGTGCCCCAAACTACCATTTCTCAAGGTTAATATTGAGTGATACGGGTTAGACTCCCTAAATGATTTGGGAGAAATATTTCAACGATTTTTTTCTTAATATGGCTAACATAGGTAGTCTTAACTAGATTAAATTTTACTTTGGAACCTTAATATGTTAAATCATCTAAATAACAATGTTTTAATCTTATGGCCCAATATGTTTGATAAAAATTTATATGTATATGGATTAAGTACATGTGGAAGGAGAATTATATGTTTAAAGACTTCTATAGCCCAAAAGTCATTTAGAATAAATGTATATTAATAATTAAATTCACAGATACTATTATTAGGTAAAATAATTAGCTAGACTACCCCTTGGGTCTGATAATAAAACTACAAAATTAAAATTTCTTTTGATAGAAATTATTGAATTGGTAATTTATGTTATTCACATTAAGAAAAAAATTTAATCAGAGAAAGCATAATAGGGATCATAATTAATATGGTTATGATAAACAGTTTGCAACAATAAATGGATCTATCATAAAGCCTATTGAATCATAATGAATAAATGAATAGATCATAATCCCAGAAATCATAATTAGAAAGATCATAACCATAGAATACAGAACAACGTAATGAATATATAAAATAATTCATTATCTATTACAAATGCATCTGAATTAAAAAAAGATTAAATGAATACATTTATTTAAACCAATAGAGAAGGGTATCCAATAACTATGTAATAAGGTCCCTTGATTTATAATTTTAATCAATTATATCATACTCACACCAGGTTAATCTCCGGATATGATGATCATCCTATGAATTGCTATCCCTGCATGATCTTGATCATAAAGGTGATCAGTGAGTCTATCTTTCTAGCATCGGAAGACCTAGATCAACAATAAAATAGTCACCTGTGTCTTTATATCCATGGAAACCCAAAATCGTAATCACAACGATCAACGTCACACACTGAAAAAAAATCCTGAAAGATAAAATTATATGGAATGAGCAGTTCAAAACAAGTACTCTTTACATCTATCACAGGTATAAATAGATTTTGGAAGAGCAATATCATAGTGTCTAGAGTTCATAAATTTTTAGAGATCACTTCCAAATGAATTAGTATTTATATTCATTCATCCTAACTATCATCTTGGACTACAATATTCAAATTTTATCATAATATTTTGGAGGGAAATTGACACATAATAGTGCAACTATCTTTTTAAAACTAAAACAAAGGAAATGTTTTATAATTAATTTTTATTCAGATTAGATGGAAAAATGTTGATTTAATGTTTTTCCTTTAATTAGGATATTGTTTTATGGATACAATAAAATGATATTAAATTAACCCTATTATATTCATTATGTGATTCCTTATGTTTTACATTGATAGAATAATATTCTCAGTAGGAAAACTGGACAGTTTGTATGATAAAAAGTGTGCTCAGTGTATACGATTTAAATCATATCTGGGATCATTGTGATAATCATTGATTGAATCATTTCATCAAAAAAATTGAGTACTATTATTATCATATTTACAAAATATAAAAATATATTATGAATGAATGTATGGTTGAACAATACATGATTCAATTCGTAAAAAAATTGAAAATAATGTTGTTATTAATTATGTATTTAATAGAGAGTATAGGATTTTCCAAACAAAAGTAATAGAGAAGTCAAAAGAATAAATTCTAATCAATATTCCCCCCTTTTATGAAAGAGAAAAACACAATTATAAAATAGAATATTATAATGAAAAACATGGGTTGGAAAGGGATTTAAAGAACAATTGTATTCATAAATGAACACTTATCTCCCTTTCATTTTTAATACTCTTCTATATATGATATAATATATGACTAATGTCCCATCAGGTTAAAAAAAATTCATAACGATCATATTCTCTCTCTATTATAGGAAAAAAATTCCCCTTATTAAATATTTTCTCTTTTTTTATCATTCTGTCATTCCTCTTTTTATAAACAAATACCCACTGTAAAATACATTCTCTATCATTATAAATCATTAACCCCTTTTTGATTTACCAAAAAGAATAAGGAAGTTATTGTAATATATGAAAAAAGATTTGAGAAAAAAATATACAATGAAATAAATAATTTTATCTTTTAGTAATATTCATACAAAAGGAGTTTGAAAAAATTCAAATAGAATGAATATTGATGAATAAATAATATCATTGTTGTATCAAGAATAATATATCAATGGAGAAAAAAAATTATTTCTCTATCATCAAACTAGTTATGAATATTTTTTTATAGAGGCTAGAACATGTCTTCTAGTTATGAAATTTAGTAGTCCTAATTATGAATCATTTCCAACCGATATTGCATATTTTCTTCCAGAGAATGAATTTTGATATTATGGGATTCGATTTACTGATCCTGAACATTAAATCTGTTAAAAATCCAATCATTTTGATATTTCAAATTAATTAACTCAACTATTAAATGAATAGTTTTTGAAACATATGATTTAATAAAATTCATCTTGTTTTAAATATCATTGAATTCTTCCGACTGGAAACCATCTGTGTTTATGAACTGCTTCATTTTTTGAGCAGTATAACTAGCCAATTTGTAGAATTAAATTTTGAATTCATTACAAAGACTTATTATATCTTCAATTCAATATTCATAACTATAGATACTTGAATCAGTTTTACGTGACCACTTCCACACTTTATTAAAAGAGTTTTTTGTACCTTATTAATATTATCAGTCACTTTGAAATTAGAATTTATGAATTATCAAATCATATTTTATAAAATTTATTGAGTCTGATCATTGGTATTGGTTATCCATAACCAATACTTTTTTCACATCAATTCATTTGAAAACGATATTTTCATCTAAATTCTCCAAAGGGCTTTCTCAATATACTGTTCTATTTTAAAAGAGATTGTAATTTCTGAATGAATATCTTCCTTATAATTAGGAATTTCTAATGAAGGACATCTAGAAGAATTATCCTCAAAATTCTATTTTTGATTATCAATCGCTCCACGTTTCTTCCTATTTGTTAGAAATATGAATGAATTTTTCATCCTGGACTCCCAGAGTAGCTTGATTCAAATACTCTACTCATAGGGATGGAAATTTTCATGAATTTCTTTTGAAGATATTATTGGTATTGTTTTGGTTAGAGATTTCTCTTAATGATCAGCTTCTTTTCCCATTTCATCTTCCTTATTTTTTATCTTCTTCCTTTTCTTATTATTTTTCATAATCATTTTCATCACATTAATCAACTTCCTATATTCCTCTTCACCAATATATTGAACTAAATCCCTCATTTCAATATTTTATTTTTCTCATGAAAATTTGTTTTGAGAAAATTTTGGGGGAGTATATTGTTCACCAACATTTTCAATATTCTTTCGCATTTCTTGGGCAGAGTGATTGATTGATTATTCTTGATTTTATCCCAGAAAACAATTACCTTAAATTCCTTTTATACACCTTTCATCAACATAACAATATAAAAAATATCAGAATTTATTTTTTTCAACCTAATTCTCATCTTATCGTCGTTAAGTGATTCTTTAATCTAAAATTTTTCAGCCTAGGGATTCCGTTTGGTTACGTCCAATCAGCATGACTTCTTAATTTCATTCAACATGATGCATTCTATATTTGGTAGATATTTCCAAATTTCTTTTTTATACATTGGTTTTCATGAATAATTGGACTATTTTTTATTTAATTTTTCTTATAAACTATTGGCATTGATTTCATCCCAGTACCCTGACTTCCTCTAACAATTTCATTTGACACTTTTGATTCAACATCTTTAACATGATTTTTTAATTTTGAATCAAAATGTAATTTTACCCCCTTTATTGTATCATTAGTAATCCAAATGACATTCAATTTTATTAGAACTCACTTTAGTAGAATATTACAAAACATCAAACTTTATGAAATTGAATTGTTAAGAATAACTAGAAACATAATCAATTGATACTTGAATGCACCATACATAAAATATTTTTTTGTTGAAAATTCATTACCCAACAAATTTATCATTCCCATATTCACCAAATAATAAATAATTAACACATCTAAAACCATAAGAGTTTCTTTATGAATATTTCTATGAATTAAAAATTCATGCATCTAGAGAGATATAAAGTGATTGTCTGATGATATATGAGTAACATGTCTTTTACGCTCATGAAATTCCTAATGAGATTGGTAATATATACTTTTAGTGAATGTTCTCTTTTATTTTGGTAGTTGTGAGAAGGGAAAAAGAAATCACCCTTTGATGGAACATGTAGGATGTTTTTCTCTTCTCTTACAAACAAGTTGTTCTCTTTATCATATAAGGAAAAGGATTCTTTTTAATCATTATTGATCATGATATCACTATAAAATTGTCTTATTATATCAATAATTATAGGATCTTGTCTGGTGTTGGGATTTTCTACAGAAATAGATTTCTATTCTGGAAATATAATAATTATTTTCAAAGAAGAATAACACTTATATTTAAAATATCTTGTGATTAACCTTTGCCTGAAAAATTTTAACCATTAAAAATCAATTATAGCCACAAGATCCATTATTTATAGAGATGTTTTCGATGATTCACACATAAGTATGTTGAAAATATTTAATCCAAAAAAATATTGGACATGAATACATGAAGGGTGGTATAGATTCGACGATGATATAGGAAAATTAAAAGTGGGTCAGGGTAGGGGGTCCAATTATATAAGTGATGAAATATGACTTTTGAACTTATACATCTTAGATTAGATCATGAAATATAAAACAGATGAAAATATTGAACTTTTGGGTTTCAAAAAAATAAAAAAAAGTTTTATTTTATTCATTAAGAATCCCATCATGTTCTAAAAAAAATAAATACCAAAAAATGAAATTTAATTAAAAAATAAAAAGAATCATGGTAACAAATTATACATGTCGAATTCTCAGGATAGATATATTGGTTTTGGTATTTTGTTCCTAAAAAATGTGAAGTATGAATATTTTGAATATGAAAAATTTTTTCTCTGAAAATAATTATGAGAATCTATAATTTATGTGTATGAAAAATTTATTATTATGAAAAATTAATGACAATGAAAAATTTATTAGTAAAAAAAATTAATGGTTACAAAAAATCTATTTGTACAAAAAATATATGAAAAATAAATGCATTATAAAACATCAAACATATGTACTCCCACTTTGAAAAGAGTATCTTAATTTTAAAAGTTTATTTAAAAAATATGTAAATATTAATGATTAAT
This sequence comes from Viscum album, assembly GCA_963277665.1. Classification (NCBI taxonomy): domain Eukaryota; kingdom Viridiplantae; phylum Streptophyta; class Magnoliopsida; order Santalales; family Viscaceae; genus Viscum; species Viscum album. The sequence goes on along the minus strand of OY728127.1, from coordinate 392,768,725 downwards.
TTACAATGATCTTTCTTATCTTCTGTTTAATGTATTCAAATATATCATATTATAAAGGATTAATAAAAACATCAACATGTTGTTGTAACTCCCCAACCCCATTATCCTAGAGTCGGTGCGTTATTTTAATACATTGGCATGATTACAAGGAATCATGTCCCAAAAGACCGATCCGTTTAGTAGTATTGGAAAATAGATTACACACATGAACGTTACATTACACAATAGAAAATAAAACACAACATAAATTATTCCTTGAGAACTGTATTAATCCCTTATCTTAATCCTGCTTATCAAACCTAATTCAATTCATGGAATCCTTGGATAATTAAAACATAGAAAGGGGTGAGCTCAGATTCTCAGAAAGGATAACAATAGTGGAGAAACTTTCATAAATAATCATAAACATTCAAGGAAATGTATAAGAATAAATCAAAAGCCTTTGAAACTTAATCTTCATCAAAATATGGAAAAGATAAAACAAAAAGTTTCCATTTACTTATTCACATATATATTCTAATTGTCGAATAATCACATGCAACATCAATAGCCACTTTCATAATGAGGGAATGCATAATGCTAGACTTCATAACCACATAGTCAAGGCTTTGTTCCAAGACTATAAATAAGATTTTTTCAAGGCCTTGTGCCAAGACACTAGTTTTTCTCATGAGACATACCGATGCATCAAGAATCTATATAGGGCTCCACCCATCACATACTATGTCTAATGCATTCCTTATATGGAATGGTTTAAACATAAAAAAACATTCGTATTAAAATTGGCATACAAAATGTCAACACTTTATCCATAAATAATGAACTGTATACAAATAACACATCCAGAGTAAAAAATATCACAAAACCATCAATACAATATGGAATATTTGAATCATAATAAATAAACACCAAACAAGTTTAAAATCCATTAAAGGATTTTTACATAGATGAAAATGATTTGTAAAACTCTTTGAGAGAAATATCCCTTTTTCATGAAAACATTATGATGTCAAAAGCATTATTTAGGACGAAATTTAACGACATTTTTGAATCAATGTGACCCATACCACATTGAAACATTTTAATGTAATTAACATTTTAAAAAATTTATTTCTATTTAAATAAACCCTTAAAACCATTTTGAAAACATTGACATCAATAAGAATGGTTTTGAAGAATAACTCATTAAACCAATTAAAAGAATGTTTTAGTAAAAATTACATTAAAAATAATACCTTTTAAAACTATTTTATGAAACATAGACATGGATAATAAATATTCCTCATGAGATACTTATGAAAAAAACCTTGGATAATAAATAAGGGTTTAAATTAACCCTTACCGTGAAAATTTCTTTAGTCGAGGGTACATTTAACATCATATATGAAGAACATATAATGTTATTTAATTATACCAGAACCATATTAATATTTATTATATCATACATAATTCATTAATGACTTTATAATACCCATTTAATAATAATTTTCATGTTAAATTAACATTTCGTGTAAAAATCGCTTTCTTTGTCGTGCGTGTTTTAACTTGTTATTCTTGATTGTATCACTAAGATAAAAAATTTAAATAATTCAAGAATATAAAACATGATTTATATATAATATATCGTTAGAATATAATTATGTATAATATACATATATATGAAATGGAAAAAACCATTTATGGAGACGGTAGTCCGTACATACGCCTAAACGTTGTTTTCATTTTCATATAGTATTGAATGTAACTAAGTGAATAAGATATATATAAGTACACACACACACACACACACACATATATATATATATATATCCAGTAAAATTATTATGTCATATATTAAATAATTATTTATGATATATATTTTATAATCATTGTTGTATGGTGAACGTGGAAATAAATCTCATCGCGTTGTGGAGATGGTAATATGTACGTACGCACGTGCGACAATATCATTATATTGATGGAGAATTCGTATGTAATCAGATGTTATATCATATATACAGAATAATTAAAATGTTTTATTTATTGTTTACATCAATTATAATCATTGTTATACCCATCATAATAATAAAGTCTTTTCATAAAAAATTACACCACGACGTGGAGACAGTAATCTGTACGTACGCACGTATGGTGACTTTGTCATTGATAGGATGGGTAGAATAATTAATATTGATGTACTATTTTTATAATAAAATCACAGTATATAGAAATTAGAGAGTTGTTATTTTATAATGGAAAAACAAAGAAATGTGAAGTGGAAGAAGAAAAGAAAATAAAAGAGGTGATTAAATATTTACATCTTCTTCGGGTTCCTCATTTTGATTTGATCAAAAGGGAACCATAGGATGGATTTAAGACCAAAGAAAGGACTCTAGGATGGTATGAGGGAAACTTGTGAGGATATTTCGGAAGGTTTTATCCAAGACAAATGGCTTTGGAGGTGTGAATTTGAGAGAAGGGGAAGTGCCCTTTTATAAGAGGGGTGAGGGGCACCTTAGATAAACTTAATATATTATTTTATAATTAATTCATTTTCGGTTTCTAATGGCTCAAAAATGAATTATTTAAAGTCTAAGGTGGGTATGGGTCGAAAACCACTAAACCAGTAGGTTTTAGATAGGTTTTTTACACAATAGTAACCTTATTTTTTTGATTTGACTCTTAGTTAAATAGTTTGACATTTACCATGTCTCTTTGTATTTTTATATTATATGGTTAATAAACATTCTATAAACAAAAATAGAACCCAATGTGGTTATTTAATGACATATATAATAGTATTTTATCGCTTTTTATGAAACATAGATTTTTTTGGAATATAATACCATTAATAATATAATAATTAATTACAAAACTCTTTTATGTCAATTTTGACACTATTTGGTATTTTGTTTTTTCTATATTCATAACAGCATTATCACAATAAAAAAATTCATTAAATCAACCCTAAAATGTCATATAATCCTATAAAATTAGTTTAATTCATAAATAGTCTCAGATTACATATATTTGGGTATTTATAATATCAATTATTTTAATATTTCGTTAATAAGGTAATTACTACATCATGATTGTGTCATAATTAAATTAAATTATTTAATATCAAAAAATTATAATTAAAATATAAATTTGTAGGTAATAATTTTATCTTTCTAATTAATTTTAATAGTCTAATTTATATTGTGTGTAACCCTATATTAAAAATTGTTTATTTATTAAACATAGATTGTAACTTTTTTGACTCTTTTATAAATAAAATAATAATAAATGTCTTAATCTAATCCAAGTGGACCTAAATGATCATATTTTATTCCCAAGTTTGATTTTGGTTGAATTAAACATATCCAATAGAATTAGAACATGTGTTAGGTTATTAATAATAACATTTTTACCCTTAATTACCCTATTTACTATTAATTATGGTAAATAAAAGTACAAAGATACTATTCACCAAAAATTATTTTCATATTATTGAACCCAATTTTTATTACTGATATCAACTTTGCCTCTTGTATTTTTTAAATTCCACTCACAAAAGAGTTAAAATTACGATTTATGCGAATTTGCAAAATCTCCTAGGAGGTGGGTAAAACACTATGATAAGTACAATTAAATATTTATATATAATATTATTACAAAATGACTCCTATGAAGTAAAATGACCATATATAGGTATTATATATATATATATATATTACCTAAAATATTTAAATAAAATAAATAATTATTTAACTGAAAAGTCAGTTTTAACCAATAAGATAGTGTTTTTCACAATTCATCAAACAATGAATGTTTTGAGAAACATACCAAAAATTCACTCTAAAGTAATTCTGATATTCTAAATTCAAATATGAAGACTATTTTACCAAATTAAATTCATACAAATTTCATTTATTAATTTCAAATTAATTTCCTTTAATATACCTAGAAAGCGTATTTTTAGGAAATAATAACTACCAAAAGATTGAGACTTGTTTATGACCAATTTCAAACTGAAATTACATTAAATGACCAAAATTGAATTAAACAAAAATAATCTAATCTAATTATATTTCCAAACCATTAATATGTATTGTTTAACACTATAAATTATTTTGATTAAATATGTTGTTTTCAGTTAAAATTTTGTATTTTTTACTATTCACCCAAATACGAATGTAATCAGAAAAACACAAAACATTTATCAAAACTAAATTTTAATGTCCCGATTCTAAATAAGAAGTTTATTTTTTTCAAATTTAATATATAAAAGTATCAAATATTGGATTTAAAATGGGTTCTACATTAAAAGGAGGTAAAATTGCATTTAATAAAATAATACTTTTATATAAAAATTGAGTTTTTTCTTATATTATGTCTATGAATCTCATAATATGGATTATAAAAATATAAGGATTATATTAAATTTAAAATTTCACTTAATACTATTCATAACCGCTTTTTAATGGCTATTGTGGTACGTCGTGATGCACTTCAACTCACTATTGTGAGTAGTGCAAGTTGTTGAATTAAATTAAAGAAATAACGTACTATGAAATCTTGGGGTGTTACATTCTCTCCTCTTATGATAAATTGCATCCTCACAATTTGAAATTTTTCTTCATAAATAAATTTTGATAAATTTAAATATGCCTTTGTTAAAAACCAACATTAGAAATTGGATTAATAAAATATAGTCTTAATAAGGGGTAAAGGGAAATGAAAAAGTTAACCACAAAATTATGATCTAGATTAGGTGAACATTGTGGGAAATTAGAGACATATATTTAAAAGGAAAACGTAAATATTTTTAGTGAGTGATTGAGTTTATCAGTCACAAACAATTTTTGAATTGAGGGCCTCAAATCCATCAATCTATAACTATTTAAAATATCACCAGTTCAACAAAACATAAGGTATTAGGATAAAAGTTTTTATTTTTATGATCCCTTACCTAAAAATTATGAATAAATTTCTTCATTGAATATGAGAAGAAACTAATATTATTTACAATTAGAATTCCATAAATTATCTAATTTCTACCACAAACTCATCTTTCACTTTAAAAGATAACTGAACAGAAAAAAATATTATATTTATCCTATTCGTGTAGGGTTACAAAACAAATGTATTTATAATTCACATTTCAGACCCCTTAAAAAAATGAAACCGCAATATACAATCCATGAGATCACAAGGGTCAGTTGTGGGTGATTCACCCTTATCGCCCTTAGATTGAATTATCAAATATCGTGGCCTTGTTGAATGTGACGGGTTGCCGCCCGACCACCGGGTTGTCCTTTTTTATGGGAACAAAAAAATAATATAAAAGAATACTTATCCAAAAAACTTCTGTCCAAACTCATAGTCCAAAATTTATAAGGAATGTAATCACAATGATGATCTTTTTTTCAACGTAATAATATTTGAACACCGTCATCATGTATTCTTTTAAAACACTACAACATCATATATAATTATAATACCATGTTGATTACATTGACGCTCCCTTATTACTTATAGAATACTATATAAAGACCTTCTATACAAAAATTTTATAAACTCCATCAATAATGGAATAAACAAACAACTAATTAGTTTCAAGGTAGCCAAGAATATCAAATCCAAATCAATCATACCTCATTTCAAAATCACTAACTCAGTATCAGAACCATATTATCTCAAATCCTCAATGAAATAGTACTGCAGTACAATCCTTATTCATTTCCATAATTCATATAATGGGTACATCATCGATAAAGCACTGAAATGACATAATTAAGGACAACATAATAACACTAGTCATTTCTATTCATCTTTGATTGTATCATAACTTGATTATTATCCATTAGCATCATTTGCGGTATACTCTGATCATTGGGACATTGATTTGCGTAGGGACCCAACTCCTTACAGATGAAGCATTTTACATTTGAAAACATTTTCTTACCATTGCAATCATGTACTTAGTGTCCATTTTCTTCACACTTATAACATAATCACATAACATTCATGTATTTACCAAGGTGATTATTTCAATAGTTATCACATATGGGAAAATCCTTCTTTTCCCTGTTTCTGTTATCCAACATTATCTCTTCCATCATTTTCTTCACTTTCTTCCCTTCAAAGCCATATGACTCAGATAATTCTTTAGTTATCGTATTAACACATGATACTATTTATTCATATATTGAGAATATATGGGAGACTATTTTCCTTTTAAATGGTGGATTTGTGCAATGAAAGTTATGATCCTTATAACTCTTTAGATCATATGTATTGCTAGAGATCACATTCCATCTACTAGCCACCATTTAGTTATAATGGCATACAATAGGTAGGTTTATCAATTGTAATGAATAATTCCAAACTTGTAAAATACCTAACGGAAATTGAATAGTTTGTGGATATAATCCATAATCATAATAAAATTCATTGAGGAGGTATATACTCATTAATCCTTAATAATGATTTGTAATGAAAATTAGGGTTATCCTAATCATATCCACCGAGAGTGCCATAATGAAGAGTGTAGGGAGGACCATTTTCATGAACAAGTTCCCGTTCGAGTTTTCCTTAATGTGGTGTTTTCGGGTTTTACCGCTAGGTACATTTGTGCCAGAGCTGCCTCTACCTGCCCGTATCCGGGTAGGGATGTATTTTCTTGGAAAACTCACAAAGTCTCTACATTACCAATATTCTATGAAGTTCATCTATAATAATCCTCAAATTCTATCATAGGGTAATGTGCTCTAATCATAGATTATTTAAATCTAGTTTCCAAGGATATTTCTACACTTCCTCTCATTCCAACTATAACTCCCTGACCCTAGTAGCCTAGAATCGATGCATTATTTTAATACATTTTCATGATTACAAGGAATTACATCCCGAAAGACCGATGAGTTTAGAATTTTTGGAAAATTGATTACATACTTGACCGTTACATTAGACATTATAAAATAAAACACAACATAAATGATCCTTTGAGAACGCCATTAATCCCCTAGTTTAACCCTCCTTCTCAAACATAACAAACTTCATGGAATCCTCAGAAAATTAAATCACAGATAGGAGTGTGATCAGATGCTCATAAAGGATAACAATATAGCAGGAACATACATAAATAAGCATAATCATTTATAAAAAATTATACGACTAAAACAAACGCCTTTAAAACATAAAATTCAGAATAATATGGCAAAGATACAATAAAATAATTCTATTTACTTATTCACATGGATATTCTACTAGTTGAATAACCACATGAAACATCAATAAAAACATTAATAATGATGTAATTGATAATTCTAGACATCATAACCACATTGTTAGGGCCTTGTTCCAAGACTTCAAATATGATTTTGTGAAGTCCTTGTCCCAAGACAATAGTTTTTGTCATGAGATCTACTTATGCATCGAGGTTCTACAACGGGCTCTATATGAAATGTCAATACATTATCCATAAACCATGAATGGTATAAAAATAACACATACATAGCCAAATATATCAAAAAAACCTTCAATAAAATATGGAATATTTGAATATTAAAAAATCAACTTCAAACATGTTTAAAATCCATTAAAGGGTTTTGACATAGATAAGAATGATATGTAAAACTCTTTGAGAGAAATATCCATTTTTCATGAAAACATTTAAAAGTCACAAAATTTAGAAAGAAAGACATTTAAATACATTTTTGAATAAAATTTTCCCATACCACTTTCAATCATTTAAATGTAATCATAATTTTAAAACATTCATGTCTATTTAAATAAATCCTTAAAATCATTTTGAAAACATGGACATTAATGAGAATGGTTTAGAAGAATAAATCATTAAAACATTTAATATTACATTTTATTAAAAATTCACTTAAAAATAATCCATTTGAAATATATTTTATGAAACATTTACGTGGATAATAAATATTTCCCAGTAGATACTTACGTAAAAACACCCTCGGATAACAAAGTGATTTTGAAATTTACCCATACCTTGCACTGTCTTTTAGTTGAGGGTACATTTAACCTCTTGTATGAATACCGTATTATGTTATTAAATTATAGAAGAACCATATTAATATTTATAATATCATACATGATTCATTTATGAAATTATACTACCGATGTAATAATAATTTTCATGTTAAATTAACATTTCGGGTAATAATCGCTTTATTTATCACAAGTGTTTTAACATGACACTCTTGATTGTATCACATAGATCAAGATATAAATACTTCTAGAATATAAAAAATTATTTATATATCTTATATTATTATAATATAAATATGTATAATAGACATATGTATGGAATGGAAAACACCATTTATGGTGAGGGTAGTCTCTATGTTCGCATAAACGCTGTTTTCGTTTTCATATTGTATTGAATGGAAGTAAGTGAATAAGATATATGTATGTATATATATATATAGTCTCAGTATTATGTTATATATTAAAAAAATAATGATATATATATTATAATCATCATTGAATGGTGAACGTGGAAATGAATTGCATCGTGTCGTGGAGACGGTAATATGTACGTACACATAAGCGACAATATCATTATATTGGTTGGGAAATCGTATGTAATTGGATTATATATCATATATACATGATAATTAAAATGTTATATTTATTATTAACATCAATTATTCTTGTTATTATACCCATCCAAATAATTTAGTTTTTGATTAACAAACTACAACACGATGTGGAGACGGTAATCCGTACGTACGCACGCATGGAGACATTGTAATTTATAAGATGGGAAGAATAATGAATATGGTTGTACAATTTTTATAATAACATAACTATATATAGAGGATACTGGATTTATAATTTTAGAAAAAAAACAACGAATGATGAAGTGGAAGTAGAAAAGAACTTGAAAGAGGTGATGAAATATTAAACTCTTCTCCGGGTTCTTCCTTTTGATATGATCAATAGGGCTCCATAAAATGGACTTCGGACCAAAGGAATGCCTCTATGATGATAGGAGGAAAATTTAAAGGATATTTGGGCAGTTTTTTTCCAATCCAAAAGGCATTGGAGGTGTTAATTTGAGACAAGGGGAAGTTCCCTTTTATAAGAGGGGTGTGAGGATCCATAGAAAAAACATAAAATATTATTATATAATAAAATAATTTTCAATTTTTAATTGCTTTAAAATGAATTATTTAAAGGATAAGGTGGGTAATGGTGGAAAACTACTCAAAAAATATGTTTTAGATAGGTTTGTTTCACTATATTACCTTTATTTTTTAGATTTGACTATTAGTTAAATAGTTTGACATTTACCATGTCACTTTGTTTTTTTATATTATATAGTTAATAATCATACTATAAAAATCCAAGTTAACTCCATGTGGTTCATTAATGACATATATAATATTTTTTAATTCCTTTTTCCGAACCATAGGTTTTTAGGAATATAATACCAATTTATTATGTAATATTTGTTTTAAAAACTATTTTATGTCATTTTGACACTATTTGGTATTTTGTTTTTCGTAAAATCATAAGAGCATTATTACTTCAAAAAAAAATTCATTTAATCAACCCTAACATTTCATATTAACCAATAAAATTATTTAAACTCATAAAAAGTCTCAAATTACATATATTTGGGTATTTATGATATTAATTATTTTAATATTTGGTTAATAAGGTAATTACTACAACATCATTGTGTTATAAATAAATTAATTTATTTAATATCTAAAAATAATAAATAAAATACCATGTTTTTGGAAATATTTTTAGATTTGTAATTAATATTTATAGTTTAATTTATATTGTGTGTAACCTTATATTAAAAACGGTTTAGTTATTAAACATTGATTTTTCCTATTTTAACTTTTCTTTAAATAAAATAATAATAAATGTCCTAATCTAATCCAAGTGGACCTAAATGATCATATTTTATTACTAAGTTTGTTTTTGGTAGAAATAAACTTTTCCAATAGATATAGGACATGTGTTAGGGTAAGAATAATATCATTTTAACCCTTAATTGACCTATTTACTTATAACCGTGGTAAATAAAAGTAAAAAGATATTTTCCACGAAAATTTATTTTTATCTTATTGAACAACATTTTTCCTAGTGATATTAACCGTGTCTGTTGGATTTTTGAAATTACACACACAGAAGCTGTAAAATTATGTTTTATATGAATTTACAAATTCTTCGAGAGGTAGGTAAAAGATGATGAAAAGTTCAATAAAATTTTATATATATAATATTTTTACAAAATGACTCCAATTAATTACATTGAAAATATATTGGTAGTATGTATCTATTTTCACCTAAAATAAACTTAAATAAAATAAATTATTATTTAAATGAAAAGTCGGTTTTAACCAATGACGTATTGTTATTGACTATTCATTAAAAAATGAAAGTTTTCAGAAACATACCAAAATTTCACCATAAGCTAATTTTGATATTCTAAATTCAGAAAATATTTCTATTTTTCAAAATTCAAAACATAGAAATTTCATTTATTAATTTAAAATTAATTCCCGTTATCATAACCAAAAAGAGTATTTTTAATAAAGAATAACTACCAAAAGATTGACACTTGTTTGTGACCAATTTAAAAGTAAAATTATATACAATGACAAAAATTTGATAAAATGGTAAAAATATAATCTAATTATAATTCCAAACCATTAATATTTATAGTTTAACACTATAAATTATTTTTATTAAAAAAGTTTTTTGGAGTAAAAGTTTTGTATTTATCACTATTCACCCAAATACGAATGTTTTTAGAAAAACACAAAGAAATTTATCAAAACATACTTGTTATGTTTTGATTATAAAGAAGAAGTTTATTTTTTCAAATTTAATATAAAAATGTTTTAAATATTGGATTTAAAAAATGGTTCTCCATTAAAAGGCAGGAAAAATGCATTTAAAATAAATACTCTTTTATCTGAAAAAAAATGAATTTTTTCTTATATTATGTCTAAGATACTCCTAATATGGATTATTAAATTATAGGGATTATATAAAATTCAAAACTTTAGTTAATAAAATTCATAACCGCTTTTGAATAGCTAGTTTGGTAACTCAGTGTTGTGTGTAGTGCAAGTTATTGAATTATATTGAAGAAATAACGTACTATGAAATCATGGGGTGTTTAAGCTATTCTGGAATTCTGATAAATTGTAAAATGATATCTCATTTATGTCTGTTTTCCTTATGAATTTTAGTCTTATTATAAATGTTTTTTCATGAGAGATAAAAATATAGTTATTTTCATCATTCTAAGGAACTAGTGTTATAACAAAGTATTTATGTTTTAATGAAAATAATTCTATATTTAGTGAGTGTATGTTTCCTTCACAACACATGAGAACAATAATTTACAACTACCACATATTTGGCTTCAGCAATAAAAAGTGCTACATAGTGTTTTTTCTTACCACACAATGAAACTAATGAATCTCTTAAGTGATGACATGATCCAGATGTACTTTTCCAATCCATTCTATAACTACCAATGTCAGAATCGAAAATGATTTTGAAAAAATAATAATTTCTAGTAGAATATAATAGTTCCACATCCATTGTTCCCATTAAATAATTGAAAATTATAATTAAATATTTTAAATAATATCCTTTTAAATTTTCCTAATTCATTGAACATAAGAATACTAAAAACATTAATTCTCGAAACTAGATATTAATTATAGTAGACATCATATCATACCTATAAATATTGTTTGCTTAACATATTTCCCATATTTATCAAGATCAAGAGTATTTGAGCTAATTATTGAAGTTCTAATACATTTAATGTTTTCATATCCATAATTTTTAAGAATATTTTTAGTATACATATGTATTTATGTATAAGTCTATTCTGGTTTTTGAGAAATTTGAAAACAATGAAATAATGCTAACCCACCCATAATACTCATTAAAAATTAATATTTCATAATATTTGTAGAAGAATCTATTAATGATTTTTGGATAGATCTGAATACAATGCAATCAACACAAATTTTAACAATAAAAACATTTTTATTTTCATTCATTGTGAATATAGTTGGAACAAGAGTTCCCTTATCAACATTGTTTAGTAGTTGAAATATTGTTAATCTACTATACCAAGACCTAGGGAATTATATTAGTCTATAAAAAGCATTGGTATGTTGGAACACAAATTCAAGGTGTTTTTATACATAAACACATGTGGTTTTTCAAAAAAAAATCCTCTTGGAAAATTATATTATGGAAAGCACAATTCACATCCATTTGAAAAAGTATGAAATTAATAAATGTTGTAAAGGATAATATAATTCAAATGATTCTGGTCTAGATTACCGTAGCAAACGTATATTCATAATCTATTTATTCTTATGAATGCTAGAATATATTTGATACATCAATAATATATTAAATATTTACATATGTTTCTTACCATATTATAAAGTGTCACAGACTTTTGAAGAATCAAATATATGATTGGGGAAGTCATTAAAATGTATTTTCATATTCAATTTTCATGTCGTTCTAATGATACAATTTCATGGTGTTCTATTCCACAACCAAGATTGATATAACATTACTATAAATAAAGGTATTTATTATATCCTATGGTATTCTAAATTATATGTGTGAACATTTTCATTCCGATGGGGAGAATGAATGAATTCATCCGTTGAATTCTGTACAACAAATTTATCATTCCAAAAATTTAAACAGTAACCTTCCCCAAATAATTGACTTATCCCAGTTGGGTTTTACATAATACATTATAAAAAACACAAAATAAATTGATGTTTTTACACAAAGACTAATGTTACATATACCAATAATATTTCTTTAAGAAGTATCTTCGAATGTAACTCTTCCACATTTCATTTTGATAATATTTTCAAATAAGTATATTTTTCTAGTCATGCTATTGGAACATCAACTGTCCATGTACCATATGCTTTTGTTTGTGGTACATCCATTTTTTTCCTAAAAACAAAATTGATAGGTTTTTATAACATTAATTTCTTGGGTGAATAAGTTTTAATAAACTAAATTTTTGGAACACACTTTTGTTATAAAATCAGGCCTTTATGGAAACCAAATTCCTGGATTTTATTTAAGGGAAATATTATATTCGAATGTCCCCCACTTGGACATTTTGGAATCAAATGGGGATTTTTTGGAACTAAAAAATTATGCTAAATTTGGATTTTGATTGAGAATAATAAATTCTTGAATTATGTATAAGAGGGAATAATTTTTTATAAATTTTATCAAATACATTATTTCTTTAATTAATGATTGAAATTTTTTTCTAAATGAATAATGTTCGTACATTCATTTTACAACTAAATCCTTATCTTAAAAACAGCGTTTTTTGAATTATGTATTGTTTCAAATACAATTTTCTCCTAAATGGAATTTTCCAAATACATAGAAAGATTATCCTTCTTAAATTTAGATTCCCCATTTTCTTTTGATATAGAATGACTTTAAAATTATTTTTCATCATGATAATCAGAAAAATGTGATAGTTAATTTGATAAAATATTCATTCCCATGTTTTCCATTTCATGTTTTTTGTTCACATTGAAATTTTCATTCTCATGTAATTTAAAAAATATAGAAACCTATTCAGATGATAGAAGAGTGTTGTTATAATTTTATGAATAGTAATATTCATCTAATGTTGGGGAATTATTTTCATTAGGATAATTTCCAATGAATGAAATTTTTTTAATGATTAAAAAGAATGCAACTTTACAATAAAAAATTTACATTCTTAAGGTATTATTCAATAAATAACAATTTTTTTAATTAATTGGACTTTCATCATCTTAATAATTTTCAAATGAATATCCTCCACTAGTACTCCATGAGTACATTAATTCATTTATAATTTTAATACTTTTTTTTATTCCTCTCAGAATGTATTTATTTTTTCATTCATTTTAATCTTAAAATAATTATGTATAATGTTCCATCCTTTATTGCACTAATATAAAGTAAATTCTGAATCATTCTGATCATTGTTGTCTTTATTTATTTTCTATAATCAATACTAAAGGTTTCTTCTTCAAAAAAATTTATTCATACATTTAAAAATATTAGCTTACTCATTTTATATGTGTTCCGATTCACATGAGTCTGATTTGATCATAACACTATTATTTGTTGATTTAACTATCTTCTCAAGAGTCTTATCATTCATCAAATTTTAAATTAATGTATAATCTTCTCCACCATTCTTCTTCATTTATATTTCTTAATCCGTTTTTATTATTTTTTCATATTTAATGATTCTTCCAAACAAATCATCAAGAGATACATTTGGGACAGTTCTTGATTTATCAACTGTTGTCCCCTTCTATTCCCATTCATTTGGAATAATATATAATTCCATTTCAAGAAGGATATCAACTTCAAATACCTTCTCTTCCATATCATGCAATCAATTTACAATTTCCATGAACAATTTTTGGAACTTTACAATAGGTTATTCTTATGGTAATTTGAATGCTTGATAATCTTCATTAAGCATGGATCTTCATGTTTCAACAACATTAGTGGTACTGAATTGACTAATCTCTAGATTTTTCAACATAGTATTGTATGATTCACAAGTTGAAATTTGGATATATATATATATATATATATTTCATGTTATTGAAAAAAATATATTCCATACATTATAACTCAATTAATATTCATGTTCTTTAGATTGGTAACGGTTCTAAATTCAATTTTTTTGGAGTTTTATAGTCACCAGTCTATATAACAATGTTATCAACCATAGTGTTGATTACAATGTACTTCATTTTTTATCACTAATATTAATAATAATTTTTTAAAAAAAATTGGTGGTCACTTTGAATTTAGTAATTCAATTTATACAACATTTAAACATTCCATCATTGAAATATTATAAAAAATAATTTTCCAGGATACACATTAGTGTACCGATTTTTAAAAAAATATTATATGAGAAATATAACTATCAATAAATGGATAAGAAAAGAATGTACAAGTAAAATATATGATCAGTGGAATCCTCCAATGATACAAATTGTTGTATAGTTATGTATATGTATAAGAATCAAATACAAGTGGGAGGGGAGAAATATAGGATTACAATATTTTACTTTTATCAATAATGAATGTTTTTTGTAAACATTTAAACTAATTCAACACACAAAACATCTTTTTAGGTAAAAAAATTAATCCAAATGCCCCATAGGTCCATTTATAAAACAATCAAAATAAGATTGATCTTGATATAAATTCCACCAGTCATACATAATCGTATTCGCACTAGGAAAATGATTTAATCCGCGTATGAATAATATGGATCTTAATCACAATGTTTACAACCAAAAGATTGAAACTAGAAATGATTATATCATAAAGTATATAGAATCATTCCGAGTAAATGAAGTGATAATAATTATAGAAATTTTAATTTGAAATATCATAAACAATAAAAACAAAATAGAAAAAGAAATATAAAAAATTCATTTTCAATTACCATATAGTAGAAATGTAAAACAAGTAAATGAATAATTTTTTTTAATATAATGAAAAAGGTAATTTAATAACTTTAAATAAAGGTCTATTTATTTATACATTGAAGAAATTTTGTCTTACTCACACCAGGGTATTCCCTCGATATGATGATTGACTTATCTCTTGCTATCCCCAATTTCCCTCGATCAAGTAGGTTTTTAGTGCATCTTTTCTCCTACCCTCATAATCCCTTGATATGCAAAAGTTTGGAACCACTATCTTCCTATCACTGGAATCCATCAATAAAAATCACTATGATCGGTTTCGTACAATGAAAAACAAAACTATAGAATTATATATATATATATATATATGTGTGTGAATTGATCAGTTTATAACATGTACAATTTAGAGCTTTCAAACATTACAATAGATTTTGGAAGATCTCTCACACAATGTCTCAATTTGACCAATCAATAGTGACCACTTTCAAATGTCTTGTTATTTATAGGATTTTGTCCCAATGGTTATCGTGTTTCCAATGCTCAAAATTACCCTTCAAAATTTGGACAGACTTGGACACATGTCTCTCCGATGGTTATTTTATAACTGAAACAAAAATAACATTTTATAATGCATATTCAATCCCAATACATGTCATTGTTTTTAAGTAATGTCATTCCTTTCAATGTTATCCAGTTTTCAGGATATGATAAAATGATTTTGAATGAATCGAATTATATATATTATGAGAGTTGTACTATATATATCTTTACAGAAATATCTTATGTTTGAGAATTGTATAATGTGTATGAATTTTTTTTTTTGTTGGTGTATATGATAGAAATCTTATCCAGAGTAATTACGATAATCAAGGAATGAATCATTTCAACAAAACACAGGACTATAATTATTATCATATAGAAAATATATACACTAAAAGTGTAAATTAAATTATTTTATAATGATATATGATTCTAATCAAAAAATTATTTGAATATAAATGAGATATTAACAAGGTATTTTAGAATGAGTTTCTGATTTCCAAAACAAACATAATAGATAATTTAAAAGAAAACATTTTACTCAAAATAATAACTATGTTACAGTAGTCATAAGTATTTTATCACATACATATAACAAAAATAATATGTTATTTAATATAATATGGCACAATAACTTGACTCATTTCCCCCATAATTAAATATATAATGAAACTATATTAAAAAACATTTTTTGTAATCATTTTATTATATTCACTTAATAACTTCTTAACATGTAAATTTATAAAATAAAATAGTTATAATTATGACCTAAAATAATATTAATCTTATTTATTTCCTTCTGATCGAACAATCTCAAATAGGTCTTAAACCACATCGTGGGGCCCACCATGCCATAAACTCTAATAAAATACAATAAGATAGGATTCAATATATTTTCTAGGTATAAATCATAGGGATATTGTATTTATATTATTTACTGTCAATCAAATAACTTTATTGTTGTATAATAACATATCAAGGTCTTTAATGATATATATTTTAGTCATAAAAATGAAAACCTTCTAAAAACAAGTACTATTTAATAAAATATTTTAATCTCACAATATCTCATAATGCATTATTCATATCTTTTTTTCACTATCGTTATATTAATTTTTTTAAATTTATTTGCAATTTTGGATAGTAATGACTTAAACTACCGTTGATTTGGATTTAATGAAGAAATTAGTATCCCAATCAATTCAATATCAGATATATCATCATCTACTTAGATGTGGAAATACTATTCCTGGTCATTTATTCATGTTTGTACCACTAATGTTGTAGATAATGAAAGTTACATCTCTACAAAGACAAATTTCATTGTTTTTTCTTTTATGTATGTACAAAATAAAATGAAACACATATATAAAGATCTCAAGTCAAGAGACCATTACACATGGTTCTATATAAGAAGATCAAATGAAACATGAACCATGTAGTGTTGAAATTGGTAGGGAAATTATCAAGACTTCCTCTACTTGAGATCACCATGTGGTAACATCATGTGAATATGTTTCAAAACATATAAGTCCCCAATACCTATTTATCATACATTATTTTTATAAATTGGTATATTTTATTTACAGTATAAGAAATATTTTTTAGATTATTTTAATTGAATCATAAGAATCATATTATATGAGGGAACTAGTATAACAATTTGATAAAGTAATGAATCCATGGAAATTTCCTCTAAAAAATTGTGCATTGAGGTAATAAAATATTTTTTTAAAGATAATATCATACATAACTCCCTCTATGCATGATATAGAATTACAAAAGTTTAGTCACATTGCGTCAAGGGTTACAACTTTTACAACACCCCAACTTGAAATAAAGTAGAAAAAAATATCATTAATGTAAAGACCCGTAATTTTCAAGGAAACTTTTTTCTTAATTTTCTTTAGAATTTTACATGAACGAAGTTTCTGACGGCACCTGATTCTGAGGCCCAGTGTGCCCGGAATCATTTTCCGAAGTTTGGATCAGGTACGTTCAGTGAACGGATGAGCGAGTTTTTCTAACTGTTGAACCGGTGCTCGGAATCGAATTCTGAGGGCACCGATGGAATCACACCGCCGGTAATTTCTTAGAAACGCGTCTTTCGGAGTTGCGTTTTCGCGGGTTTGGTTTTTAATTTTTGGGCTTAATATTACGAAATAAAATAAGTTGTACGACAAACATTATTTTATTTCACTTCAGAAACTTGGAAGCCACTTGAAGCCACTTAGAGCTGCTTAAGCTGAGTTGATTCGGATAAGGTGCTATCTAGAAATATCCTACCCTCTTGGTTGGATATTTGTGAGGTGGGGCCCGCATGATCCCCACCGTTTCTTTCCGCTAAGTAACGCACCCGCGAATACGCGTCATTATGAAAGTCAACTGACACGTTTTCTTAATTTATTAACACACCAATTAATTGGGCGGTTTTATTCGTTGAATTAACTGGGCGGTTTTATTCATTGAATTATTTCGATGAATTAATTTAAACGTTTCTTAACCTGTTTTCAATACGTTGGTGTAATAATAAAATAAGACCAACGCACGAATTCTGGAAAAATGCTCGTTGAGAGGTTTTGACAACTTTGTGCCTTCATCCTCTTTTGTCAAGAATGTGAAAAACACAAAGAATGTGAAGAACGCGAAGAACGCCGTCACCCTCGGAGATTGGCGACGCTTCTTCCGAGATGTTCTTCCCCGAAACGATCTCCGATCACCAACTGCTTGAGGTAGGATATTTCAGGTTTCTTTTAAATCTTCTTTGTGGTTTATAACAACACATGGATTTAATCGTTATAATTAAATATTCATGTTCTTGAACCTCGGAGTTCCTTGACGTGTCACCATATTCTACGACGACGTGACGCCCTTCCGCGACGACACGACACCTTTCCGCGATGATGCGACGCCCTTCCGCAACGCGACGATCACCTCCTTCCGCGGTGATCAAATCCGCAAAGAATGCGCGTGCGACGACTTGATGAGGTAGGAGTTTTTGTGAAATAATTTACATTCCCGTGATAAATTATTTTAAAATGAAGAACCTGGTTCATAAGAACAATTTTAATTCATTAAAATTGTTTTTGGTTATGTTTTCTATGTGTTGATTAATCATCCCGATTGATACCGCCTAACGGGGAGGGTGTGGGCTAAACGAACATGGCCCGACAACCCTCCGCAGTTCTACATTATTTTGCGTATTTGGCAGGTGATGATAAAACGTGACACAAGGGCGATTTGATGTTTCCGCAGTGAAGAAAGGGACCCGGGAGGAGCAGCGGCGCAGACGGGAAGGAAAACGGACCACCGGAGCAACTGCGGTGGCCCGCGGAAGCCTCCGGCAGCGCGGGTCGCCGGCGCGGCGGCGGTGGCCAGTGGACCTGCGGCCGCGCGGGTCCGGCTCACACGCACGGGACGCGGCCTTTGCCGCATCCATTGAATCCAGCGCGGCCCCTCAAGGGCCGCCACTTCTTCATCCCGTGGGGGCAGCGCCCCGCGGCTCCCTCGGTTGGCCGCTCGGCCACGCCGAACCCGGCCGGTCCTATCGGCCGGGTCGCGCCCTGGCGGGACCTGGCCACGCCGAACCGCATCCGACCCGGACCCGGGTCGGGTCGACCCGGTTCGGGCCGACCCATGGGGGTTTGGGCGGGTCGGTCCGGGCCCATACCCCCCGTCATCAGACCATTTTCTATCTTTTGCGTGTAACTTGAGCTACAGGAATCCGAACGATGCGCCATCAATGGTGATCTGATCCTTGGATCATGACGGTCGTTTCAGTATAACTCACTCAAGGTTTCGAGAAACTTTGGGTTCAGCCGGGTTGGTTCGTTCACGAAACCAACCGGGCCCTCCGAGCGGAAACACTCATATCTTGTGCTTCAGACGTCCGATTAACATGACGTCGACTTTGGTGGATTCCTCTAAGTGAGAAGGATCTTTTGGCATACTCTGCCCGAGATTTGGACGCAGGTGGAGTACGGTCAGGTTGGTTTTGTCTTAAAAACCAACCGGGCCCCTGGGACGAAAAAGCTAATAACTCTCAGACCAGGATTCTGATTGACGCGCCGTCTGCGGCGTTGAGTTCTTGTTGATGATACAGAAATTTTGGATACATCAACTATGGACTTTGTGTCAGTTGATGTATCAGCCTCTCGGCTCGTGGAGCGGACCCTCCCGAACGATCTTGCTGTGTGCGGGTACCCTAGTGTTGGCTGCGACTTCGACAACGATGACTATATAGAGATCCTCTGCGGATTCGACTGCGACGATGATGAGAACAGTACGAGAATCCTCTGTGTTTTCGGCCGTGACCACTACGGTACATCTTGGGATACATCAACTCCGGACTGCATGTTAGTTGATGCATCGACCACTTAGCTCGTGGAGTGGACCCTCCCAGAACAAGCATGCTGTGTGGGGAAACCCTAGAGCCGGTTGAGACTTGACGAATGCTGATCGAACGACTCGGTGTGTTACGAATAGCCCAGTGGGGAGTGCTTGGTTGCAGCGGCAGTCCCACGGCAGAGGAGCGCTTGGTTGTAGGGGCAGACCCACGACAGAGGTGCTCTTGGTTGTAGCGGCACAGGGGAGCGCTTGGTTGAAGCGGCAGATCAACGAAAGAGGTGCGCTTGGTTGTAGTGGCATAGGAGAGCGCTTGGTTGTAGTGGAAGACCCACGACGGAGGATTGCTTGGTTGTAGTGGCACATGGGAGCGCTTGGTTGTAGCGGTAGACCCATGACGGAGGAGCGCTTGGTTGTAGCGGCACGGGAGAGCGATTGGTTGTAGCAGCCGGCCCGTAGTACTCGATAGGTGGAGTACTACAGCAGTCCAAGGTTGAAGGGAAGCGCTTGGTTGTAGCGGCATAACCACTGTGCTTGATGGAGAAGAATTTTCCCAATAGCTATGGTTTCAACTTCATGATCGATCCTATGTGGGTCATTGCGGGGGTTAGTACCTACCGATCCTTTGTGGGTCCGACAGCTTAGATGAATCAGTGGCTAAATCTGATCATCTCTATTGTATTACGAAGAAGTATATCCTGTGTGAGCTGAAACTCTGTTTTACCTTCTTTTGTGGATTGGGTTGAGCTATACTATGTGGATTTACGTTTTACTTTCCTTTGTGGATTGTGTTGAGCTATCCTGTGTGGATTTTATGATTGGCTTTCCTGTGTGGACTGGGTTGTACTTGAGCTCGGATGTTGGAGCCGAGCGAGTATTGATGACTTAGGTATATGTATGGGAATATACCTAAGCCGTGTTAGATGTTACTTTGTGACTGTATATTTCCTTTGTGGATTATCCTTTGTGGATTTCGGGAGACCTTCGGGGGTCTCGGGGTCCCTACTAAGTAGCTTATACACACCCCTGCACGGGCTATGACCACACTTCGTTGTGTTGGATGAAAACGACGAACAACGCTGATCGTGGTGGAGGCTTGCGGAGGCGGACAGTACCTGGAGGTGGACCACTAGGCGGGACACACTCGGAGCGGTCGGCTGGACCCGAGGAGCAGTGGAGGCTTTTTGTACCCACCCTTCAGGTGGGACTTCCAGTGGACAGCTCGACGTTGCGGCTTTACTTTTCAGTTGCTGTTTTTCCCCTTTCAGTGGTACTTTACAGTTGGGCTTGTATTTATGCCCCCCTAAACTTTTCCGCACTTTCTATTTTACCAGCATTTACTTAGTGTTTTCCTTTCTGCTTTCTTACTCTATAGTGCTTGTTAACTTTTCAAAGGCAATTCCTTCCCTTTTACCGCGATTTTATGCCTGGGTGCTAGTCGCCAGCCCCTGGCCTATGGAAGGCGGGCTTGGGGTAGTCACGGTACGGGTCCTGAGGACGGTTCGTGAAAAATTGGTATCAGAGGGAGGTTGGTTATACTACAGACTCTAATATTTCTTCTATGTGAAGCAATAGTGTTAAGCTTATTGAGTGTGGTTATCAGTCCAGGGAGCCCAGTGCTGGTGTGGCGAACGACATATCCGTACACCAGGACCCTGAATTCTGATTTCCGACTTAATGCACAAAAACATTGATTGTGTGTGTGTTTCATGTTTTCTTTGTGATTACTTGTATCAGCTCAGCAGGTATACTGTTATGACTGTGGCGCACCTGTTTCCTTTCAGGATGGCCCCACGACGGCAGCCAGCTAGGGTTCTGAGTGTTGTACGTGACGACAGCCCGCCGAGCGACGAGGCCTCAGTATAGGGCCCTTTGACAGCAGAGGCATCAGCGGTACCTCTACCCACCGAGCCACTTATGCTTCCAGCCCCAGCCGCTGACGATGCATGTCACCATAGTTCACTGCAAGAGTTCCAGCGCCAGTGACCGCCCAGGTTCCGTGGGGAGACGGACCCCCAGGCAGCTGAGGACTGGCTGGAGGCAGTTGTTCGAGTTTTCAGGCTAGTGAGGACACCAGCGGACCTTATGGTGGTCCTTGCAGCGAGACTCCTGCATGCGGCAGCCGGCAGATGGTGGACCTTGATGCTCCAGGTGCACGACGAGGCATCACTCCTTTGGACGGACTTTGAGATCCTTTTTCGCTCAGAGTTCGTCCCAGCCACCTTCCGAGCGGTGCATATTCAGGAGCTACTACAGTTGCGGCAGGGCACCATGACAGTATCCCAATACGCGGCAAGGTTTACCGATCTCTTGAGCTATACCACAGACATGGTACGAGACCCATTCTTTAGGACCCGAACCTTCTAGCAGGGGATCAGGTGAGAGATCAGAGTTTCAGTTGTTTCTCACAGCATTCAGATAGAGACATGAGTGTTGGAGCGAGCCCTCTTAGTGGAGAGTTTCCTTGCTGAGCAGTCTCCAGCAGCAGGACCCACCACTAGCCGGCATGTGGCAGAGTCTTCTACAGCGGGCAGTAGACAGATGATGCAGGGGTCCAAGAGGACTAGACCTACCGGTGGTGGACCGTGTGACACAGGGTCAATTGTGCGAGGCACCCGGGGTGGACAACGACTTACTATGAGAGGAAAGTGTTACTCCTGTGGCGGGGTTGTTCACATGTCTCGTGACTGTCCAACCTTCCATACAGATGACCAGAAGAAGAACGAAGGACCTCCTAGGAAGAGGCATAGGTTCGATCGAGGAGGATAGCATGGACCAGAAGACCGTGTCAGAGGATCTGGCCGAGCAGCAGGTAGTGGACGACACTTCGAGTTGTTTCCAGCACCACCACTGGGAGGTCCACCCCGACCGCAGGGAGTTGGTGGACATGGGAGATCTCAGCTTCAGGCAGCTGAGGCCTTCGATCATGGAGCTCTGGGAGAAGATGGACATGAGTGTAACTAGTGGATACATCTTTTGTAATTATAGTTCCTTGTTGCTGTTGTGTAGCGTCCTTGTATTATGAGCTACAATAATAAAAGACGCATGCCTTTGTGATGTTTTCATTCCTGTCCTCTTTTGTGTTGTTACTAAGATGTTATAGTTTAGACTGTTGACTTGACCCTCACTTGTGAGACATCTACTAGAGGAGACCCAGTTACCACACACTATTTCTGACAATGTGACTCAACCCTTGGATGCGAGAGTAACGATTGGATCTCTTGGTAGTAGCATCGAGGCCTTACGACGTCATCCTTGGTATGGATTAGTATCATCCATGTCGGGATTGACTATATTAGGCGAAGAACATGGTTCATCCAGGGGATGAGAACAGATTTCTCTTATCGGCAACGAAGAAATCTCATCATCTCTTGTAGGACCAGAAAGGTCCAAGTCATCCATGAGCGGATGAGGACAGCTCAAAACTGGCAAATGTCTTGTGCTAACAGAAGGCGGAGGCCACTAGAGTTGGAGGATGGCGACCACTTCTTCAAGCATGTCTCACCTCGACGTGGATTACAGAGATTTGGCTGAGGCGGCATGTTGTCTCCACGCTTAATCGGACCTTTCCATGTCCTCACTAGGATTGGTGAGGTGGCTTATCGCCTGGATCTACCACCTCAGTTGCACCGAGTGCATGACGTCTTCCATGTATCTCAGCTGAGGAGATACGTGCATGACCCTTCACACTTCATTGACCATGGGGAGTTGGACGTTGATGATGGGGCGACCTTTGTGGAGGTCCTGGTGGAGATCGAGGATCAATAGGAGTGGGTCCTACGTGGAAAATCGATTCCTCTTGTGCGCATCAGATAGCAGCACGGGAACCTCCAGGAGAGCACTTTGGAGCGGGTGGCTCAGATGCGTGCTCAGTACCGCCTTTGTATCCCTATGTTTGTGGTAAAGCTTTACGGGACGTAAAGCCCTATGGTGGGAGTAATGTAAAGACCCGTAAATTTCAAGCAAATTTTTCTCTTAATTTTCTTTGGAATTTTACAAGAACGCAGTTTCTAACAGCACCTGATTCTGTGACCCGGTGTGCCCAGAATCATTTTCCGAAGTTTGGCTCAGGTACGTTCAGTGAACGGATGAGCGGGTTTTTCTAACTTTTGAACCAGTGCTCGGAATCGAATTCTGAGGGCACTGATGGAATCACAGTGCCGTTAATTACTTAGAAACGCCTCTTCCGGAGTTGCGTTTGCGTGGGTGTGGTTTTTAATTTTTGGGCTTAAAGTTAAGAAATAAAATAAATTGTACGACAAACTTTATTTTATTTCACTTAAGCCGCTTGGAAGCCACTTGAAGCCACTTAAAGCAGCTTAAGATGGGTTGATGTGGATAGGGTGCTATCTAGAAATATCCTACCCTCTTGGTAGGATATTTGTGAGGTGGGGCCCGCACGAGCCCCACCGTTTCTTTCCGCTAAGTAACGCACCCTCGAAAACCCGTCATTATGAATGTCAACTGACATTTTTTCTTAATTTCTTAATGTACCAATTAATTGGGTGGTTTTATTCGTTGAATTAATGGGGCGGTTTTATTCATTGAATTAATTCGATAAATTAATTTAATCATTTCTTAACCTGTTTTCAATCCATTGGCATAATAATAAAATAATTCCAACACTCGACTTCTAGAAAAATGCTCGTTGAGAGGTTTTGACAACTTTGTGCCTTCATCCTCCTTTGCGAAGAATGCGAAAAAAGCAAAGAACGTGAAAAACACGAAAAACGCCGTCACCCTCGGAGATTGATGATGCTTCTTCTGAGACGTTTTTCACCGTAACGATCTCTGATCACCAACTGCTTGAGGTAGGAGATTTCAGGTATCTCTTAAATCATCTTTGTGGTTTATAACAACATAAGGATTTAATCGTTATAATTAAATCTTCATGTTCTTGAACCTCGGAGTTCGTTGATACGTCATCGTATTCCGCGACGATGCGACGCCCTTCCGCGACGACGCGACGCCTTTCCGCGACAACGTGACGCCCTTCCGCGACGATGTGACGCCTTTCCGTGAAGACGCGACGCCCTTCCGTGACGTGACGATCACCTCCTTCCACAGTGATCAAATCCGCGAAGAACGCGCGTGCGATGACTTGACGAGGTAGGGGTTGTTGTGAAATAATTTATATTTCCGTGATCGTTTCTTTTAAAATGAAGAACCCTGTTCATAAGAACAATTTTAATTCATTAAAATGTTTTTTGGTTATGTTTTATATGTTTTGATTAATCATCCCGATTGATACCGCCTAACGCGGAGGGTACGGGCCAAAAAAAACACTGCCCGACTACCCTCCGCAGTTCTTCGTTATTGTGCGGATTTGGCAGGCGACGATAAAACGTGATGCAAGGGCGATTTGATTTTTCGGCAGTGAAGAACGGGACCTAGGAGGAGCAGCGGCGCAGACGGGAAGGAAAATGGACCACCGGAGCAACTCTGGTGGCCCGCGGAAGCCTCCAGCGGCACGGGTCGCCGGCGCGACGGCGCCGGCGGCCAGAGACCGCGGCGGCCGCCAGTGGACCCGCGGCCGTGTGGGTCAGACTCACACGCACCGGACGAGGCCTTTTCCGCGTCCGTTGACTCCAGCGTGACACCTCGAGGGTCGCGACTTCTTCATCCCGTGGGGGCAGCACCTTGCAGCTCCCTCGGTCGGCAGCTCGGCCGAGCCGAGCCAGGCTGGTCCGACTGGCCGGGTCGCGCCCTCGCCGCACCGGGCCTCTCCGAACCGGGTCCGACCCGGACCCGGGTCGGTCCGGGCCCCGACAGCTTGTCTTCGGACAATTTTCGGTCTTTTTCCTATAACTTGAGCTACAAGCCTCCGAACGACTGGCCGTCAGTGGAGATGCGATCCTTGGATCGAGACGGTCGTTTCTTTATATCACACTCAAGGTTTCGGGAAACTTTGGGTTCGGCAGGGTTGGTTCGTTCACGAAACCAACCGGGCCCTCGGAGAGGAAACACTCATATCTTGAGCTTCAGACGTCCGATTGACGTGCCGTCGACTTTGGTGGATTCCTCTATGTGAGACGGATCTTTTGGCATACTCCGCCCGAGATTTGGACGCAGGTAGAGTACGGTCGGGTTTGTTTTTCCTTAAAAACCAACCGGGACCCTAGGACGAAAAAGCTAATAACTCTCAGACCGGGCGTCCGATTGACGCACCTTCTACGACGTTGAGTTCCTGTTGACGATACCGAACTTTTGGATACATCAACTCTGGACTTTGTGTCAGTTGATGTATCAGCCTCTCGGCTCGTGGAGCGGACCCTCCCGAACGAGCTTGCTGTGTGCGGGGACCCTAGTGCTGGCTGCGACTTCGAAGACGACGACTATATAGAGATCCTCGGTGGATTCCACTGCGACGATGATGAGAACAGTACGGGAATCCTCCGTGTTTTCGGCAGTGACCTCTACGGTACATCTTAGTTACATCAACTTCGGACTGCATGTCAGTTGATGCATCGACCACATAGCTCGTGGAGTGGACCCTCCCGGAACGAGCATGCTGTGTGCGGAAAACCTAGAGCCGGTTGAGACTTTACAACTGCTGATCGAAAGACTCGGTGTGTTACGAATAGCCTAGTGGGGAGCGCTTGGTTGCAGCGGAAGACCAACGGCAGAGGAGCGCTTGGTTGTAGCGGCAGACCTGCGGTACTCAACAAAAGGAGTACCTCAGGAGGCTATGAGGGGGAGAGCTTGGTTGTAGCGGCAGACCCACGACAGAGGTGCACTTGGTTGTAGCGGCACTGGGGAGCGCTTAGTTGTAGCGGCAGACCCACGACAGAGGTGACCTTGGTTGTAGCGGCACAGGGGAGAGCTTGGTTGTAGTGGTAGACCCACGATGGAGGAGCACTTGGTTGTAGAGGCACAAGGGAGTGCTTGGTTATAGCGGCAGACCCACGGTGGAGGAGCGCTTGATTGTAGCGGCATGGGAGAGCGCTTGGTTGTAGCAGCAGGCCCGCAGTACTCGATAGGTGGAGTACTACAATAGTCCAAGGTTGGAGGGAAGTGCTTCGTTGTAGCGGCATAACCACTGTGCTTGATGGAGTAGAAGTTTCCCAATAGCTATGGTTTCAACTTCATGATCGATCATATGTGGGTCATTGCGGGGGTTAGTACCTACCGATCCTTTGTGGGTCCGACAGCTTAGATGAATCAGTGGCTAAATTTGATCATCTCTATTGTCTTACGAAGAAGTATATCCTGTGTGAGATGATACTCTATTTTACCTTCCTTTGTGGATTGTGTTGAGCTATCCTATGTGGATTTATGTTTTACTTCCCTTTGTGGATTGTGTTGAGCTATCTTGTGTGGATTTTACGTTTGGCTTTCCTGTGTGGACTGGGTTGTACTGGAGCAAGGATGTTGGAGCCGAGCAAGTATTGATGACTTAGGTATATGTATGGGCATATACCTAAGCTGTGTCAGATGTTACATTGTTATTGTATATTTCATTTTTGGATTATCCTTTGTGGATTTCAGGAGACCATCGGGGGTCCCGAGGTCCCTATTGAGTAGCTTATACTCACCCCAGCACTGGCTATTCCCGCACTTCGTTGTGTTGGATGCATAAGATGGACAACACTGATCGTGGTGGAGGCTTGCAGAACAGGATGGTACCTGGAGGTGGAACACTGGGCAGGACGCACTCGGAGTGGTCGGCTGGACCTGAGGAGCAGTGGAGGCTTTTTGTACCCACCCTTCAGGTGAGACTTCCAGAGGACGGCTCGACGTTGCGGCTTTACTTTTCAGTTGCTGTTTTTCCCCTTTCAGTTGTAATTTACAGTTGGGCCTGTATTTCCGGCCCCCTTTACTTTTCCGCACTTACTGTTGTACCAGCTTTTACTTAGTGTTTACCTTTCTGCTTGCTTACTCTGTAGTTCTTGTTTACTTTTCAAAGGAAATGCCTTCCCTTTTACCGAGATTTTACACCTGGGTGCTAGTCGCCAGCCCCTGGCCTATGGAAGGCGGGCTTGGGGTAGTCACGACACAGGTCCCGAGGAAAGGTCGTGAAAATTAACATGTTATCTCACACATGATAAGATTAGTTTTTTGATATGATTTTTTTATTCATTGTTACTTTATTGTTTTAATTCAAGGTTACTTTTAATTCTTTGACAATATCTTCCTCTAAAATATTCCCTCATGAGATGAAATACCAACTTTTATCATTTTTTCCTCTATATTAACCTAGAAATCGTTGAAATTTCCATTTTCATAAGCTTTTCATAATTTATATTATGATAATAATTTAGTTTCTTGGTTATATTCCACGAACTTGAATAAACTATTATGTAATTTACATAGTTTATTGGCTTCAAAATCCATTAAATTATCATTACTTGAAGATATGAATAACAATGGGATCATTGAGATTCTCTCAGTCATTTCCTTAAACTAACTATGATATAATATAAATTTATCTAGGAGAATAGTAGTATTATATCACCTTGATTACTATTGTTCCATCCTCTATATATATAATGTATTAGTCCCTTGTACATTCTCATTTAATATTGGATAGATCTGACTATATCCTAGAAAATTCCACTGAAATTATTTAATATAACCATATCATAATATATTTATATTCAATATCAAATATAAAATATATAATTTTATATTTGATAGATCCAACACCAATTTTTTATGGTGTTATACTCTCCATTTAAATATCCACTATTTTGTTATAATTGACTACTGTGTGAAATTTATTTTAGTATCCTCCTATGAATTATAGTTTTCTTTTTAGAGAAATTTCTTTTTTTGACATTAGCAATAATACCCTCTTGAATTTTCCAAACATGAATTTTTCAATTCCATGTCAGCATATATACATTGACTTGGTCAATGAAACCCATTAATCTATCCTATAATATCATGCTCCCTAAAATGTGGGATAATTCATTATGTCAAATTTTTAGAGATGCATCTGACTAAGTCCTATCTAATTGAAATATTAATAATATATTTCAATGTGTTAGTAGCATATTTTACTCAGAAAACTATATCACTACGAAAATAGTTTTATAGAGACATGGTAAAATTATTATTTCACAGTGGAATAACTACCCGGATGAATGAATATATTCCTATTAAATTAAAATAATAATAATATTAGGATACTTATAGTAATCTATGTTAAAATGATATATATATCTATCTTGGTGAAAAGGGTTTGAAAATATCTATGATTTGATTGATCTTAGAACATAATATCAAATTTTAATATATAAATGCTATATTTACCGTCCATTTACAAATATTACATGAATAACTATTCCATATCCATTGTATTTACTTTAGATCTTGAAAATAAAAAAAATTAACATTATTTTCACACAGAAAATACAATTTGGTAAAAACATACACACTTTTCATTTTTCAATTTTTAAATGTAATTATTTATAATATAATAAAGATTCATTATTTTAGATGAAAATGTTATCCCCTAACTCAGTGATTATAAAACCAATCCACACCGTTTTTTTATTTTATATGAATTATGTGTTTATGTAGTATTGTATTTACATTAAAATTGTGGAACCAATTTAAATGAAAGAGACATATTCATCTCTTTCATTGAATTTATTTAATTATATCTCACTCCAACTATATCAACAAGATATTTGTATCCTCTAATATTAATAAATTCATTCAAAATATTATAAATTCTATATCTTAGTGGTTGATTCACTATACATAGAATACATTAGGATAGTTAATTGAGATTCTCCTTGGGGTTTTATTGGTTCATTTTTTTGTTGATATATCCATAGAAAACTCTTCACTTATAAAAACAAGGATTTTGTAATATAACAGATCAATTTAATAATATATTTTAAATGATTTTCATTTTTCATTATATGTAACATATGTTCATGGTTTATTGTGTGAAACATTTAAATAAAATAGAATAGAAGACTCATCATTGATCTTAGTTTTAAATATATAATAGCAATTTTCGTAAAAAAATATCCCGGATCTGAAATTACTCCACTATAAAATTATTTATCAATGAATGTCTGCCTATGATATTATATGAATTGCCTACAAAAAAAATCACATTAATTTTAACCATGTGACATACACATTTCATAATTTTTTAAATTTTATATAATTTCAATTTATTTTCAATTTTTGTATGTTTTAGGCTTGAAAATTATTTTTTCTTGAAAATTTTCTCTATTACATTCTAAATACTCACATAATCAAAAAAACAATGTGAAAACCCCAAGTGAACCTACCCTTATAGTTTATTTTGTTTATTTACAGTTTGGTTTACAATGAAAATGTAACATTAGGTCAAAAGAATGACATTTATAGTGAAAATTAGCATGTAATTTTTTGAAAGGAGTATTGGAACACAACATGAATATTGTTTAGGGAAACCATCATATTGATCATGAAATAATATTTCATTGAATTTATTGGTTCTTTTTAATGATAAAACAAGATTTGGAAAACTGTGTGACCATACCATGTGATTATGTTATGTTTCCTCACTACAAGATGCATGGTGTGTAAAAAATATAATAAACCATTTGAGATACCAAATTTTCATTTATGAAATATTTGACCCTTTTTTATCCTCAGTTTAAATTTTTATACCTCAATATCATTCCCCTAACATTTTTCTGACTCCTATGGCACATTAATCGAGATTTCCCTCATCGCTTTTGTGATTTTAACCCCCTGCACAATGACTTTAGGTGATTTCATCAATATAATTCCTCTTATCTATATATTTAAATATTTAATAATCAATGAAACACTACAATTTGATTTAGTTTCCTCATGTGAATCCTTGAGGATGTTTTCGATAGTATTAGGTTTTGGGGCAGGTTCTAATTCATGTTTTTGGTGTCTAAAGAATATAGAGGACATGTTATTTCATGATTAAGTGTATTCTATCCAAGGTTAAACTTATTTGATTAGTTCCATTTTATTTTAGGCTGGTGTTCTTATGAGTTTCCTTTAAATGACATATAATTAGACACTCATTTGATTATAATTATTTAATTATTCAAAATAAACCCATTTATGATTGCTTCTATCGATTTCATAATGGTTTAAAAGGGTTTTCTTATATAGAATAATGGTTATTTGAGGGGTTTTGTTATTTATAAAATTAAATTAAATTCCCAAGTCCAATAAAAATAATTTCTACCTCGTTTAAAATTATATTATTTTTAGTTGAGAGCAACTGATACAATTTGAGTTTAGGGATTGAAAAAGGTGTGTTCCAAATACCATTTTAACATAAAAATGTTAAGGTAACTTTTAGTTTATTGAAATGTAAAAGGGATCATTAATATAATAGATATTAAAGGTTATCCTAGATTTAAATATTCTAATTGATGATCTAATTATAAATTATAAGCGTAGTAAAGTGTCTTGTAATTCTATTATGGTTTTAAATGAAAGGCCCAACAAGAAAAATGAAATTAATTTTTACACAATACATGTGAGACCCTATCTGAACTCATTTTCTGAGTATTGATTCTAAATAAAATATTGGTACCTAATGGGGAATTTTTTATTCTTTATATGAAGTTATATTGAATAAGGGGATATTTATTATGATGATGTCGGAGGTGAAATGTGACTTATTTCATATGATCTGAACTTTTTCTTGTGATGAACGCATGCTTTATAAATATTCCATCATTTATTGATTATTGTATGTGGATTCCTTTTTAATTGAGTAGTTTCCCAGATGAGTCCCACCCTAATTGTATATTTTTCATTGTCTTGGGTTAGAGGTCCACGGATTTGAAGAACTCTTAGGGAGGATTCTATTCCCCATGGTATTGGAGCACCCCTTGTGTGGTTTTTGGAATCCCACTAGACTATCATGATTACTAGGGCCCATACATTTTTTTAATGGATAACATAGAATTATTGAATAATATTACTAATTATATTAATTTATTATTATGTATTCTCCCATGAAATTGAGATCTTATAGATGTTTATTTAGGGTACATTTTAATGATTTTTTTTTCTCACCATGCCTTGACTAATTTCATTTCACGTAGAGTGATTTAATTATTATTATTATTATTATAATATTAGCTAAATGTTGTTAAAATCTAGTTAATTTAAAATTTTATACATCATCCGATCAAATTGAAAATTGATATGGGAACTATGATTAAAAATGTGA
This sequence comes from Viscum album, assembly GCA_963277665.1. Classification (NCBI taxonomy): domain Eukaryota; kingdom Viridiplantae; phylum Streptophyta; class Magnoliopsida; order Santalales; family Viscaceae; genus Viscum; species Viscum album. The sequence continues at coordinate 392,736,175 of OY728127.1, read as the reverse complement.
ACTGTATTTTTTCAATTGGTGTTGAATTTTTTTTATTCATAGTGGAAATATGATTGGGCTTTTTTATTGAACATTAACAAATATCATACTATCATGATTTTAAAGGTGTATCCGTAAAAGGTTTTAGCATTTAATTTTTATGAGAATTAGGGAATGGGTGACAAAAGTGATTTTGGAATGACGATTTTTTACTTATAAAATTTTCATGAAAAACATATATAATAAAGTCATATTTAATTATAATTTAATGAAATATAATTTTAATGTAATTGGAAGAAACTCTTTAGTAAAATCAAACTAGTCATTTTTATCTGAAATGTTTCACACACCAATGTGAGAAAGCAACTCACACTGATTCTTATAGGCGCATAATTTTTGATATGATTTATAATTTTTCACTTTTTTGGGCCTCATATTTAGGTTATACCATTCAGGGATGTTTTGGGACTTTTTATATGAACACGGGTAACATGGAAATAGTTTATATTAGTTCATGTTATTTATTTGGTATATTTTTTGGTATGGTTATGCATCAACCAGATCGACTATGATTTTTACTTATTTCAAAATTTTATTACATATTAATTTATTGAGAATAATTCTTTTTATTATTCTGATATTTTCTATTGATATTTTATACTACTCTACATTTTATTTTTACTAAGATGTGACTAATTATTTTGATCAATGACAGTCTGATGTAATGGCATGTTAGAAAAAATTCATGGTTGATTCCATTGTTGGTTATATTATTATTATAATGATTAAAATCATCCAAAAGTGTATTTTATTGATACCAATGCACTGGTTTTAGATCATGGGGTTCAGGAACACCCTTTGGTCAATGTGGTGAATCTGGTTGTGTAATGTTCCGAGTTAGCCCATGCTTGTTCAATTCCAATTGCATTAGTGACTTTGTTATTAACAGGGAATATTTTCATGAAACACCCTCTAGATATTTTTGAATCTGTTCTTTAAAATCATAATACATTAGTTAATATTTATTTTAATTATTTATATTTGAAATTTCATATACAATATACAACAATTATTATAAACAAACAACATCGATATTTTTTAAATAGGTCCTTTATTACATAACTTTTGGATTAATGGGAATAATTAAAATTAATCAAATTATAGAATATATGTATATAAAATCATCTATTACGGTTTTATTTATTTATTCTGTGGAAATCATTAATCAATATTTAATTATAATAATCAAATAATTTATGTTTATGAATATTTAATGATTAAATGATGCATTTTTCTATAATATTGTGGATTTTCATTTTATTATTGAATTTTAAATGATTAATAAATATTATTTAGAATATTAATTTAATTAAATATTTTAAAAAAAAATTAAACTAAATAATAATAATTAATTCATATTTTAATTTTTTAATAAATTAAGTTAAAAACATTTTATGACAAATAATGATATTTTTTAGAAAATTTGTTTTATGCCTACAATGTGTGTTTATCATAAAAATGAAATTAATAAATATTTATTAATTATTATTATTATATTTATTGATAATATAGTCAATCATGTAAATTAACAATACTATAATGGTTTTTACTAGGAATGTAATGATAATAAATCCATGTTCTGAATGGAGAATACAATTTTTCTACATATTTTATATATGCAATTTCTCTACAGGCATTAGAATTATTTTGAGACATGTATAGAATTTAATTTATAAAATATAAATAATTTCATAAATAATTATTTTTTATTTTACAAATGGTTATTGGTTTTTTATTTTTCTATTATTCATGATTTTTTAGTGTAAAATGAAAAATACTATTTTTAAAAATAAAAAAAGTTTTATGAAATCATGTTGATTTTAGATTGATTGAAAATTTTATAAAAGAATTTTTTGAGTCTAATATATTTTTTTCTAAAATAAATTAAATTATTTAAAAATTTATTTTTAATTTTGAAGTCCTTCTTGAATTATTTTGAATAAATGTTATATTATACTCTAATGAAAAACTAGTTTTGGATCATTACATTTAATCATGTCGTTAGAAGGTGGAAATTTATGTTTTCAATGATCTATTGTCAGAAAACCATAATATTTTAAATAATGAACTAATAATATTTTTTGAAATCATACATACTCAAATTTAGTTGGTTTAAATGAGTATAACATCATTTTTCACATTAAAGTTCATTTTTTATAAAAAAGTGATTAAACATTTTATTTACTTATATTAGTATAAATTTCAACCAGTTATGGAAATTTTATCACAGAAAATGGAAAAAAAATTAATCATCATGTGGAATTTTTCAAAGGAGTTAAATTTCATTATTTGTCATAATAGAATATTAAAATGTTAAAATTTTGAGACCTTGGTAAGGGAAAAATTGATAATGAGTGTGTTAATGTAAGAGATAATGAATAAGATATCTCCAAAACACCTATAAATATAATTTAATAAGTATATTTAGACATTTACATATATTATATTTTAAAATGGGGTTTTTAATTCCCAATTACCATGGAAATGACTATATATAATTTTACTGTTGTTAATATTTTTAAGATTTTCACTCCAATTATTTTTAAATGGTATCCTTCTATCCTCACTTCCACACACACATTGAAAACTACATATTGAATAATATCTACCCAAATTACGTAATAACTATCTTACCCATAAAATAGTGGTCATGGTGTTTACAAAATACAAATACTTAAAGGTCCATGGTGTATGTCAAATTATGATATCCAATGAATTGTTATAGGTCTTAAAAAAATTATTTATTGTTTATTTCTTAATATAACTCAATAAAATATATTATAACCCTAAAAAATAATGAAATTAGTATCATTAATATAATCAAATTTTATCTGGATTATGGAAAAACCTTTTCCATCTCTTTTCCATCCAACGGGAAATGAAAACATCACTTCTGTGTATATATGGACTACCTCTTTCACAAAGAGACCATCTTCATTTTTCATCACCACCTCACATGGATGTTTATAAATATGTTATTAATAAATATATCTCTTATTTAGAAAATAATTATTATTATATGAATATAAAATATTATATACATTCTAAATATTCAATTAATTGGAAAATTATGATGTTTCATGTGGATACATGTGGACTACCACATCCAGGAAGTTATTTGATTTTATTTTCATTTCTAAATTACATGGATGGTTATAATTCTGGATTTAATGTAAAAAATATGATATACATATTATTTTTATTTTTATTATAAAGAAAAACACAATTTACAATAATTTCATTCATCCATTATAAAAATGAAAATGTTATTTATGTGTATGCATGGATTGTTTTCTCAATCAAATGTTTTCTTTCAATTTTCATGAAAACATTTCATGGATGGTTATAAATTTATATTGAATTTATGAAAATGATAATTATAACGAATTTTATATTATTTATATAGGTAAATCATCACCCTATTGACCATCATCAGCACAGAAAATTTAATTTTAGATATTATGAACCAAACATCCTCAAAACATTCTGTGTTCAAATAAAAAATATTGTATAAAAATAAATAATGGTATGAAATAAAATAAGAGGAATAATAAAAAATTATTTAAAATTAAAATAGTTTGGAGATAATAAATAAATACAATGATTTTATTATTTATGATTGTAGAAGAAGAACATGGTGATTCCGGACATGGGGTAATATATTTCTCATCACATATTCCATTCGTTGAGTCATATTACATCTTCACTACATGTTTTTTTTGTATGAAATATTATTTCTATTTATTTTGACATTTATTTAATGAAATTATGGTTGTTCAAAAATAATTTTTATGTTCTCACATTCAATTTTTGTTTTAAATTATATTTTTTTTATGAAGGTATTTTATTAGAAAGGTTGTTTTAAAATTTTAAACACAATATCTTACATATAAATTATCATTATTTTTTTACAACAAACATATTTATATAGAATGGATTGTCATAAGTCCTTTTCAACTACATTTTTCATTAAGTAAAAAAATTAATCACTTCAATGTTAACTATAAAAGATATTATTGACATTCTTTTTAACTGTGAAAAAGAATTTACATTAACAATTACCACATGATTGCCTTTTTCTTATTTCATTGTCATTATTCATTATCAATCATCCTAGGAAATTGTATTTTGTAGTCAATGGAATAAAATTTTCAATTTTTATGGTACTTATATTTTTTAAAAAATAATATCACATTTCTTCTCATTTTATATAATAACAGAATATACATTTTCTTCTTGGATAAATGCAATTTTTATGAGCTTTATAATTGAAATGATATGTTTTTGGGTTTTTTCTCATGATATGGATCTTGGAAATTTTATATGCTGATGGGTGAGGCTGATCTATATTTTATTATTTGTGAGCCTAATATATCGCGATAATGAATTGGGAAATGTGATGGAATTAACCAGAAATATGTTACATTTAAGTGTATATTTAGATTTATATGTGATTTATATTCCATTAAAAGGGGTTTTATATGAGTGTTTGGAAAGAGAATTTTCAATTATGACTATATGGGTTTCAATTAATTATATGTTGTTTTTTGGGAAATAATTTTATTTTGAGAAGAATCTATTTGATCTTCTAATAGTGGAATGTTTATTTTCACAAAAATAATTTAATAGGTTCTTATGTTTTATAATGATCTAGCACATGGTTATTCTATGGTTTCCTAGGGTTATAATGGTTTCATTTAATAATTATTTATTTTAATTTATTTTTATTAATTATTTTATAAACATAATATTTATTGCGATAATAGTAAATAATTTTTTAGGGTCTCATGGTATCAATGAATTAATGAGGTCCCTTTTTTATTTATATCCATCCCTAAGAATTTTTTTATCATATAGAATTTTTAAATGTTTTTAATGGGAATAATGATTATTTCCAACATATTTGAATTTTATCCTAGAAAATAATAATTTTTACTAGATTGAAGAAATTATGTCATTTAAATATGTTATATTTATATTATAAAAATTTTCCATTTGTAGAGGATATTAATTATTTATATAAAGGGTTTTCCAAATTCTCAAAAACACTAATAAAAAATACTCTAAAATATAAGGAAGTGAAATCCTTATTATAAATAATGAAGGTATGTGTTGTTTACATGATAGGTTGTTATACATGTTGTATTGAGATATGGATGTTGCATTTATAAATTAAGGTGCAGGGAGATCCTCAGGAAATCATTTTTTAGGGAATAAATTTGCGCAGGGTAGTTGGGATTTTTATCATGTTTTTATGTTTTATTGTTTTTTCTTAATTTTTTTATACCAAACTATGATATTGTAGTCCCGATTGAGTTCACAATTTATTTTAGGAGTATCCCTAACCATTTTGTATGAAAAATAAGGGATAACAAGATTTTTATGGTTACCTCAGATGGTATGGAAAAACATTTTGAAACCACAGTTATTACAAAAGATGATTTTAAATGAACACTAATTTCAATTTCATATAACACACAACATAAAGCTCAAACAACCAATATGATATTGTTATTTATATTTTTTTTGTTATAAACTATCTATTAATTTGGAGGGTAGGAATAATATTATCTAAATTACGAAATTCATATAAAGGTCCTACTATGAAAAAATTTATTGATTAATTTATAATAAATATGCACCCAATTTTTAGTATTAATCATATTGCTCAAAAATATATTTTCGTCAAAAATAATTTTCATTAATTTTTGGCAGAAATATTATTATTAATTTCTAGAGACATTTTAAATATTATTTGATAAAAGGGATATCATTTCTTATCAGATCATGCATGAATTTTTATGGAATGAAATTTTTGGATGTATCTAAAAAGATCAATATTATTGTGAATTTTGAAAAATATGGTTTTTATTAAAAATAGTATTTCCCTTTTATGTATATTAAATGTAAATATCTATTTTGAATTGGTTTTTAAAATTTCATTAGTTACTTTTGATTATAAAAACCCAATTATTATCTTTATAATGAATTTTATTATTGATGTTCATATAATTTTTTATAATTAAAGGAGATTTTTCCTATAAAAGTGATTTTTTTTCATTTTGTGTGCTTATTAATTGATGAAAGTATTAAATTTCAATGAATTGGAAATTTTAAAATGGATTCAATATTTGGGATCAATATGTCAAGATTTAAAAAATATGCCCCTTTATTTTTTTTATTTTGAATAGTATCTATAACATATACTTATCTACTCGATTAAGATAAATTGGGTAATTAAGGATAAAAATAATATACAATGTACTAAAAAATATCCCTTACCAATTGAGGAATTTAAATAAATTATTATATTTTATCTTTAACCATCCTAAATTCAAATAGATGACCTATTTTCCATTTGAATATAATTTTGATCGTCATATTATTTTATATAATGAAAAATAAAAAAAAATCTCTTAAATTAATTTTTTCATGAACCATCCCATAAAGTCAAGTGCCATGACTGTCAGAAGCCTACCTCAGATATGCAATGGTCAAGTATCTAGAAAAGTGTAGACATTACCTCAAAAATGGTAGGCATTAGCATAATGTACATGTACACCCACACAAATCTCCATGGAACAAAATGATCAAATGAAAAACTAATAAATGAATTCATTCATAAAACTAAGATCCCACAACCAGAGTATGATTAGATGTATTGAAAAAGTAAGAATGTCCAAATACAAGACATCCACATAAATTATGTACAAAAGGCCAACTAAAAAATTTAATTTACAACCTTATCTAAGAGATAGGACTACATCAATGTTATGCTCTAAATAAACACCATAGACTTCCCTAAACTACCTATTCTCCACCATCTACTAGTCCTCTTATGAAACCATTTATAGGGCCGTCATCTGTATAAGATAAAACCCATGTGGGTAAAGCCCATTTGGTTGTGAGTGTAACAATAATATGCAGGACACAAAAAAATCATTTAACATGAATTATTATGTATTGTCATCACAATAAAAGATGTGAAACTATAAAATAAGGATTATAAGTAAATATAAAGAACCCAGATATACTCATGTGAGACACCACACTATCTGGAGGTCCAAACAAACTACCAGCGACAATATTATTATTCGATGAAATGCTCATTTTGGGAAATCCCGCTACAGAAGCCATGATGTCATTGAAGAAACTAAATGAAGTGGTCTATCTCATTTAGTAAATAACTAAAAAAATTAACTAGAATGAAAAGACTATGATTCACATAGGGGGGTCACCCTCAGAACCACTAGGGTACACCATGAACAGAATATGGATAAAACAACTATATAGGGGATCATATGTCAATGATTTCAAAAACCCTACTGATAAATGAATCTAAACTGAGTATCCAACCCCTATACAAAGAGGATAGAATCCATTAACACACTCCACTAAGGATGATATATTATCACACTCTATTTCTGTATAGAACCACCACAACTCTATATGGCACCCGACCTCTATAAGGGATTAAAATCTGTTGATGTGGATGTAATACCACATTGTTCCGTAGAGGAAAGGACCATGGGATCAAAATCAACATATATTAGTACAAAATTGAAAAATATGAGAGCCCCATGATTAATGAAGGATCCCAAAATTTTCAATACATAAACTATATTAAAATTAGGTAGACACTCTCATTGATGGTACTTATTTTGGGTGCTCTATTTAGGATTTAAAAAATTTTGAACCTCCAACTCAAGAGGCTAGATGTAGACCTTCTAGGTCCCATACACTAACTTCTGTAGTCGGTAGACCAACCTCTTGGTTCATACCACTTATTTCATAAACTAGACCCCCATGAACAGACCACTACGATCACTCCCCCTACCACACTAATTGGTCATTGTAGTCGACCGTTATCGTTGACCGCTCATTGATTGGTTGTAGGGTCACTAAACCCACTATAAATCAGTCTTTGTGGCACCATGGATGACCGACATAGTCAATCACAATGGGGCTCTGCCTTGGATGCCCTGGATTTGACCCGAGTTTGACCCGAGTCTTCCTCGTTCGTCCTAGTCCATAGGCATGGCCTTGCACATTGACCTATCTCGACCAACCATCTTGCATCGTACCACTAAAATGCATTACCCTTGGCCCAACAACAGTTCTTGTTTTCAAAACCACCTTCTTCTTCTATTTCTTCTACTACCAACGATCCTAAAGTTTTCATTGCCAATCCACACTACCCTTGGATCCACCACCCTCACGAGGACGGCTACCCTGCAACATCGTGCCCCACTGGCTACCATCATCTGCCACTGTCAAGCATTGGTGGTGCATTCTATAGACCACCTTTCTTCAAGAAATTCCAAACAAGGGAATCTATCATAGATCTGTGGTCTTTGCTATTGATCTACACTAATACGACATTGTTTTCAATTTTCCTCTAACCTGGGTAACTAATCATGTTTGTAAATACCCAAAAATGTTTAGATAGGTCCATGAGGATCCAATGGAGAAGAAGGAAACTAAATGAGGTAGTAATGAAAATCCATAGAGTCTTATCATTTTCATCCATGTTTTCATGGACAAGGATCATGAAATTGGTATTTTGTTTAAAAATAACGCTTACATAAACCCCATAGACTATATCCCATAAAAATAAACTCCTCAATAAAATAGATGGATCATTTAATCAGTCCCATTTTTGATTTATTTTAATTCATTCTATAAATTAATAATGGGGACAAAAAAACATAAACACATTCCCTAACACTATTCGTATTGATCATTAAAGATGAACATTGTTTTCTTTTCATTCGTTGGTGAGGTCCTTCAAAATTGATGTGTGTTGATTATCAATCCTCAATATATTTTCATTCATAATAAATGATTCTTTTTATCTATTTCCTTTATCCTCTATATGTTACAGGGTAATGATTCTCACCATAGAATTCTAATATAAGTATACTTTTAATAAACATGTTGATATGTCACTGAATCAATAATACAATTTTATTTTATTATTATTTTTTAAAATCATGGTGATTTTTTCACAAAAATATATGCTAAAACTAATGATAGGATTTTAAAAATGTAAAGACACTATTCTATATTAAACATTTACCTCATATTTTTGATCCATGTAATCTTTTAGGAGATATTCCACTTTTTTTAGGAAAACAGCTGATGTGGTATTTAATATTTTAATATTTTCAATCATTTGTTCTGAGAACATTTGGCCTCAGAATCATAGGACATCTCAGTACTTAATATTGAATATTATTTATATAATATGTAAAAAAATAAAAGAAAAATTTGTGACGTTACCTTTCCCCTCTGTGGGGCTTTATGTCCCCGATATGTCAAAACAAGGGCTACTCAAACAGATGAGAGTGCTAAGATTTAATTTGACCATCCTAGTCCAATAAGATCTCCTGGTGATTCCCATTTAATCACTAAAAAGACAACAATTAAATAGATCATCCCTAAAAAATATCTCCAACAGATCCTTGATCTCTACATTGCACTAATTAATGGCTTTTCCATCCTTGCTGGCCAGCTTTCCCAGATCGATCACCTGTAATGGTTCATGGACACATCTCCTCAGATGCGACACGTGGAAGACATCATTTACATGGTCTAACTACAAATATAAGGCTAAGAGGTACACCAACTCCCCAAAACTGAATTGTAACTCAAAAGGGATGATGAACGTCTGATATAGATCGCCACATCATCCAAATATGTATAATTCCTATCGAGATTAATTCTAGAGGAATAGATTGCCTCCTTCCATGGACTACAAATTCATTTTCTTCCTATTGGTATAATAATTTTGATGATCTGTTCAATCATCATCCACACATAGATGATATGAACCATCTATTTAGCGGTTCACATCCTCCCTATGTCCAGGACTGCTGACTCTCTTAGGATAGTTTAGCAATGTGTTGACCAGTATGGTTGCTCGTAGAAAGCAACAAATTATTACATACAAATGGTTGATTTTTAGATATTTTTTCATGAACATTCAACTAGTGATTGGTGATTCTCCAAACTACAGCCAAAATTTACCATGAAATCCTACAACAAGTCTTTCATAACATGAATGGTATGCTCAGTCCGCCCATTCTATTATTTTTGAAATTCTTGTTGGATCTGAATCTACGGATTACACACAAGAGGGGGGGTGAATTGTGTCTTTTCAAAATTATTACAATCTCTTCAATTTAGAAAAATTCTGTCCACTATGCTTTAGCACGATTAAATATGCAGCGGAAAAAGTAAAAGCATGAACACACGGATGTATAGTGGTTCGGGGAACAGAAGGCCCCTAGTCCACTCCACCAACGCTCAAATCCACGAGCTTGGCGATTTTCACTATCTTGTCCTCGTTTCCACAGACCTGTTCACAACTGAGTACAGGCAGTTGACACCTTTACAAGTTTCAGGAAAACACAGCCTTCCTGGTTCAAACACGAACCCACACAGCTTAGAACGAGAAGCTGATCACTCAAAAATAAAAAGGGTTTCGATAAAGAAAAAACGTCTCCAGTTGTTCTTCACAATTGCAACAGAATGCAATTGACAGTAGATAGATCGTCGTCTTCAGAAAATAAAGATCTGTAATCAAAACAGTTCTGAGTCGATCCAGTTGCAATAGATATTACAAGAAACTTCACAACTTCAGCAGCAGTAGATTCACAACAGATAGTCGATGTAGAACATGTGAATCTGCTATCAAGATCTTCCTTCGGTAATAAAGGTTTTACACTACTTCTCGATCACCAGAAAATAATTCCTTCACATAGTCTCTGTTTCTTGCTCGTTAAAAGATCAATCTATATATTTCATACACTTTCCTGTGTATATATATATATCCTATGTTTCCAAGATAGAACATATATATTCAAATCTGAGAAAATCTTCCGCATAAATAGATCCATGAAAATCTCCTTTAGATTCGCGATATTAAATAACAGAGCCGTTGTAACTCCCCTGAAGAATCGGCATAAAAAGCTCCGTTTTAAATCAATCATTAATCCGTTAAAAATCGTCTTTAATCCCGTCAAAGTCGTACTTAAGAATTGGCTCGAAATTCGCTTAATAATCCGCCTGTTTGACCAATGCAAAAAGAAATATCGTCTATCAAAAATATACCGACGCCAAACGTAGGGTTGATGACGTGGCTCCAAACGTAGGGTTCACAAACGTAAGGTTTACAAACGTAAGGTTCACAAACGTAAGGTTGAACATACATATTTTCTCTTCAGCATTCAAACGTAGGGTTGATCATCCATACTTTGTCTTGTTTCAACTCTCCAAAGAACGTACGGTTGATTATAAAAGTATGGTTGATGATCCATACTTTTGAGAAACAAACTCAACACTGAAAACTAACGTACGATTTCTTTTCCATACTTGTCCAACAACAAAAACGTAAGGTTCCTTCCAAACGTAATGTTCTTCTTCCATACTTTTCAACAACGTAAGGTTCATTAACCATACGTTTCAAAATAACGTAAGGTTCCTTAACCATACGTTTCTTTTAACATAAAAAGTAAACTTTTCATCCATACGTTACGTTCATCAACGTAGGGTATGAACAGTGATTCCAGTACGCGCTAAAACTGATCTCGCACTCCAGTGATTCCAGAACGCGCTAAAATTGATCTCGGAATAAATGAAGTATAAAATCTCGTTATATGAAATAAATAAATAAAATAAATTCCTGCAAAATACTCAACGAAATAATTAGTAAATAATTAAGGGTATTTGTGAGCATCAAAATCATCATAAAGAGACAGAGTATTATTTAAAATAATCTCCCCCTTTAAAAAACATTATTTTGAATTGTTTGAAAACAATATATTGCTCAACAATCTCCCCCTTTTTGATAATCACAAAACCCATAAAAATAATAGAACTAATTTAATTGCAATCTTTATTGAAAAATTAGTTTTATAAAATTTTAGAATTTTGAAAGGATTAAAACAATATTTAACTATAATAAAATTTCTCCCCCATAAAAATAAATTTTCAGCTAAAAATAGATAAAAGATAAATATCGTATATATCCAAATTCTCCCATATATCCAAATTTCTTCATAGGAAACAAATGAATTTAAATTTTGTGTTTATCCAAATTCTCCCCCTTTTTGTGATATCAAAAAGAATGAAAAAAAAATACGGATTTGAACACATTCAATATTGCACTGAACTATAAGTAAATGCTATAGTTAACTGTGTATGAATAAGTGAATTTGTTATACTGGCTAACTCAATCATAAATCAATAAACAACAAAACAAAAAAAAAGTAAGAAAAGAATTTTCATTCACAAGCTGTTATATATAAACGATTGTGAGATACAGAGGAATCAAGGTTCATAGATAAGACAGGGAAAAAGGTGTCTATTTCCTTTGAATCGCGGTCTTTATCTCTGTAAACTGTTCTCTGAGCCTCTTCATCATCCCATCTCCTAACTTGTTGATAAGATCTCTATTCTCTTGAGTCATATGAATATCTTCAATCAAATTAACTCTGAAAATCTCATGCATTCTTTCTTCTTTTTCAACAAAAAGAGCCAGTTTTTCTGATAACTGATTCAAAAGAATTTTAATCGGTTGCTCTCCAGATGTCAACTGATCCACTAAAAATCTCTGATTATCTAGAACAACTGACAAAGGGGCACTATTACACTGAAGATCATGTAATCTGTCACTCAAATTTCTCATTTCTCCAGTAATTGCTTGAAATCTCCGAATCAAATCAGGTGAAGAGCCTGATCCACTCACAGCACTGTTTGCAACAGACTCAAATTTATTCTCCATGTAAATCTTCAACTCAGACAAATCATCTTTCTTTACCATCTCTGATTTTAACTGATCAACAGCATGCATCATATCAGTCTTAAACAAATCTACTTCCTGTCTTGAAACAGTACATTCTTTCAGCTTCTGAAACTTCAACTGCTCTAAGTTCAGAGAATTTCTGAGACTAACATTCTCAGATTCTAACTGAGAGATACGCTTGTACAACTCAACAACTTCTTCTTTTCTCGAATCAGGGGCACCCTGTGCTCGATTCTCATGTCCAGAATTAGGTTGATGAAGCAGGGCAAGTGGTAAGGAATCTGCATCCGACTGTTCTTTGTCCTTGTCCTGACAAGGTTGATCCACTGAACTATCTTTTGAAGCCTGTAACTCTTCCACTGAAAAATCTTCCTGAAGTACCTATGTATAAGCTTCAGAAGTATGTTCATCACGAACAGTAGTCTCTATGACTTCTACTGATTGGTCAAGAACAATATTTTCATATAAATCTTGAGGTCTGACCACTTCTTCACCAGGCACTACCTCCATAAGTTGTTCTTGTTGAATTACTTTTTCAACAGCCACAGCAGCAGATTGAGGTTCTTCTTGAGTTTCTGTTTGAGCTGTTGGTTCCTCTATCGGTGCAGTCTGCTGCACAACAGCTTCTCTCACAAATGAATAAGAAATTACCGGTTCAGAGGATTTCAAGGCAGGAGGGATAACTTCTTCATCAATTGACCTCTTCCTTCTAGATTGATGTCCTTCTTGACTTCTCTCTTCCTCAACTTCCTCCATCTCAAAACGAATTCTCCTTGCCACTGTACTAACTCTTGATTCTTCTTGTCCCTCCTTGGACTTAGCCGGTTGAGCCTGAGCACTCTCCGAGTTTTCGTCAGCTCCAACAGGTAAGAGTTTTCCTTTAATTGTGCTCCAGAAGTATCCTACATTCCTCAAAGTTCCAGCATTAAAAACATTACTGTGGTGACATTTCACCCCAGCATCTACCAATCTGATCATTCCTCTTTTAAACAAAAACAAAGAAATGACCCTTCCATAAGGGAAATAGGTCATTCTTGCTTCACTCTGACAGCAGTAACTCAGATATCTTATCATAAACCGAGGAAAATTAAACTTAATATCACACATCAGAAGATACATTATGTACATGTCCGGGTATAGGATTTTCTTCATCTCATCCATTCTTGGTGCTAAACCAGTCTGAACAAATTTTACCAAAATTTTCTGATCGGGCTCCAAATCCTTAATAAACATCTTCTTTATCACTCTGGTTCCAAACAGAAAAGACATAATGTATTCAGACTTATTTACAGAATCTCCAATATTCCGTAAATCGAAATGAAAAACTCCTTCATGAGGGCAGTTAAGAATTTGACTTATCTCTACAGATGATATTGAAAAGTCCTTATCCTCTATTTGAGCCAATAAACTATCCTCTATATCTCCAAGGCTAAACTGAAGAGTTCTAAAGAAATGTCTCATTTCTGCCTCATATAGAAACTCAGAATTTGCACTATTAAAAGCTTGCTCAAGGCTTTGAAACGACAACGCTTGCTTCAACAGTAAATTAGTTTCAAACATCCACTCTAAATCTATGACATTACCTTGCAGTATTTTCCGACCTACTACCTTAGGTTTCTTTGCAGCACTGCTCTCGGCTTCATCTGGACTCTTAGTCTTTGCCATTCCAACAACGATTTCTGAAGGTTCGTAGGTTTAGGGTTTGAAGATTCAGAAAAGGGTTTTGGAGCAAATGTGCGGTTTTTGGTTTTCGAAAGGGTTTCCGAAAAAGGTGAAGCATTTTAGAAGGTGAAACGGTTCAGACAGCCTTGATTCTCGTGTAATCACTAATCATTACTTTTATTTAAAACAAAATAAAATTACTTATAGCGGAAAACAGAAATTAAGCAGAATTCGAAAACAGAATAAGATTAAAAAAAACTATTTAAAATTAAATAAACCTAACTCCCCCTTAATAAATTCAAACCTTGCCGTGGGAAGTGGTTTAGTAAAAATATCTGCTAATTGATTTTCTATATTTACAAATTCTAAAAATATATCCTTTTTAATCACATGATCTCTTAAAAAGTGATGTCTTATATCAATGTGCTTAGTTCTAGAATGACTAATAGGATTTTTTGAAATATTAATTGCACTAGTATTATCACATAAAATAGGTGTATTATTGAAATTTAATCCAAAGTCCATAAGAGTGTTTTTCATCCACAACACCTGTGCACAGCAACTACCTGCAGACACATATTCTGCCTCGGCTGTTGACAGGGCAACTGAGTGTTGTTTCTTACTAGACCATGATACTAAAGACTTCCCTAAAAAGTGACATGTTCCTGAAGTACTCTTCCTATCTAATCTACAGCTTCCAAAGTCAGCATCTGAATATTAAATTAAATTAAAATCAGAGGTTTTTGGATAAAGCAGAGATTGATAAATAGTACCTTTTAAATATCTAAAAATTCTTTTAACAACAGTTAAATGGGATTCTTTGGGATATGATTGAAATCGAGCACAAAGACATACTGAATACATTATATCTGGTCTACTAGCAGTAAGATATAACAAACTACCAATCATACCTCTATATAACTTGTTGTCCACTGATTTTCCAGTTTCATCCAAATCAAGTTTTATATTAGTACACATAGGAATTGTAAATGGCTTGCTGTTTTCAAGTCCAAATTTCTTAAGTAAATCAGTAATGTATTTTCATTGATTTAAAACATTTCCAAAATCTTTTTGAAATATTTGAAGACCCAAAAAGAAATTTAATTCTCCCATCATACTCATTTCAAATTCTTTTTGCATTAATTCTGAAAATTCATGACAAAGAATTTTATTGGTTGATCCAAAAATTACATCATCAACATAAATTTGTACCAACAAAACATTATTTTTCACAGTTTTCTTAAAGAGTGTTGGATCTGCCAGTCCAACAGTAAAATCATTTTTCAAAATAAAAGAACTTCGTCTTTCATACCAAGCTCTAGGTGCTTGTTTAAGGCCATAAAGAGCTTTAGTAAGTTTGAAAACAGAATCTGGTTTTTGAGAATTTTCAAAACCAGGAGGTTGCTCAACATAAACTTCCTCCATTAAATAACCATTTAAAAAGGCAGATTTAACATCCATCTGAAATAATTTAAAATTCATATAAGATGCATAGGCTAAAAGGATTCTAATGGCTTCTAACCTGGCTACAGGTGCAAAGGTCTCATCATAATCTATTCCTTCTTCTTGATTATATCCTTTAGCTACTAATCTTGCTTTATTTCTAGTTATTATCCCTTGATCATCCTGTTTATTCCTAAAGACCCATTTAGTTCTGATTACTGGATAATCATGTGGTCTTTCAACTAATTCCCAAACCTTATTTTCTTGAACTGGTTCAATTCATCCTGCATTGCTATTACCCAGCTCTCATCATCTAAGGCTTCTTCTATGGTCTTAGGTTCTTGTTGGGATAGGAAAGCAGAGAATTCAACTATGTTTCCAAGGTTTCTTCTAGTTTGAATACCAGTCTCTAAGTCACCTATCACAGATTCTAAAGGGTGATTCTTTAAGGTTCTAGACTGTCTAGGCATTACATTCAAGGGATCTTCAGTGTCATGTTCTTCTAAACTGGACTGAATTTCTTTTATATCATTTTCAAAATCATTCTTTAAATTCTCAAGTCTCATGTTTTCATTAGAATCAGGTTCATCTATTTGTTCTATCCTTTTCTCAAAAGGATCAGATTCATCAAATTTCACATGAACTGATTCTTCAACAATCCTTGACTTTTTATTATAGACTCTATAAGCTTTGGAGGTTGCAGAATATCCTAAGAAAATACCTTTATCATATTTTGGATCAAATTTACCAAGATTATCTTTGGTATTCAAGATGTAAACCTTGTATCCAATAACTTTAAAGTAATTTACTTTAGGTTTTCTGTTATTCCATAGTTCATAGGGTGTCTTTTTCAAAATAGGTCTTATTAAAATTCTATTCATTATATAACAAGCTGTATTAACAGCTTCTGCCCAGAAATAAATAGGTTGGCTATATTCATTTAACATAGTTCTATCCATTTCATGAATAGTTCTATTTCTTCTTTCTACAATCCCATTCTGTTGAGGTGTTCTTGGAGAAGAGAAGGTGTGTTTAATACCCATGTTTGAGCAAAATGAATTAAATTCCTGGTTCTCAAATTCTCCACCATGATCACTTCTCAATGAGATTATGTTAAAACCTTTTTCATTTTGAATAGATTTACAAAAGCCTTTAAATAAACTAAAAGCTTCACTTTTAAATTTCAAAAAGAAAATCCAAGAAAATCTAGAATAATCATCAACTAATACATAAACATCTAATTTACCAGCTAAACTTGCTACTCTTGAAGGTCCAAACAAATCCATATGGATAAGTTCTAGAGGTTTAGTTGTAGCAACTTTATTAACAGATTTGAATGATGATTTGTGTTGCTTGCCAAGCTGACATGCATCACAGAATCTGTCATTTTCAAATTTGAGACTAGGAAAATCAGAAACTAGATGTTTCTTAGATAATTTATGTAAAGCATATATATTGCAATGACCAAGACTTCTATGCCAGATCCAGGATTCACTTATATTAGCAGTTAAACAGTTTACTTGTTGTTTACACAAGGAATACAAATCCAAATTATAAACATTATCAGTTCTGGGTGCTCTAAACTTAAACAGTTTATCTTTAGAAACAGTACAACTATTGTTAGTAAAATCAACAGTGTATCCATCATCACAGAGTTGAGAGATACTTATCAGATTGTGTTTTAACCCTTGTACATAAAGTACTTTGTTGATTGAGACTGTCTCTGGATCTCCAACTGTTCCAACACCAATAATCTTTCCTTTGGCATTGTCACCAAAGGTGAAAAGTCCTCCTTCCTTTTGAGTAAGAGAAGAGAAATTAGCTGAAGTTCCACTCACGTGTCTTGAGCAGCCAATGTCCATATACCATATTTCTTTCTTTCTTTGATGACCTGTTACCTGCAAAGACATTCAAACAAATTGCTTTGGTACCCATATTTTGTTGGGTCCAGGAGTGTTAGCAAGCAGTGATCTGGGTATCCAGATTTGCTTTGTTTTCATAAAATTGATTGAATCATATAGATCATTGGAAATATAAGCTTTCTTAATTCCACATATTTGAGGTTGTCTTAGAAAACAGTTTTTAGCTATATGACCTTTTGTTCCACAGAAGTTAAAAATAACCTGTTTAGTGTTAGGAACAAAATAATTTTTGTATAACTTAGGTTTTTCTCCTTTACTTCCAATTCCAAACCTTTCCTTTTTAATTACAGTTTTTCCAAGTATCTCATTTAAGGCGTTTTCTCCTTTTGTAAAAACTAATGCAGCCTTTTTATAAGATTCTACTTCATCCTGTAGAGTTTTTATTTTTGATTCAAAATTAATTTTATTTGAGTCAGCAGAGTTGTTTTTGTCAATTAATTCCTTATGTTGTTTTAGCAAATTATTTCTCTCATCTGAAATAGCTTTATTCAAGTTCTTTATAGATTTATATTTTTTAAATAATGAGTCATACCTTTCTTCAAGCATATTGCAGTAAGCTGCATGTTTTTTATTTGAGAAACCTGTTTCAGAGTTTGATTCATTATTTGAGTCAGAGGAGTAGTATGAGTGTACCTCATCAGTTTCAGCCATGAAACACATATTTGCTTTTAAATTGGCTTCCTCCTTCTCTGAGCTTGATTCAGAAGAATTACTTGAGTCTTCAGAAACACTCCAAGTAGCTTTCATAGCTTTCTTGTCTTTCTGCTCATAATCATCTCTTTTGAAAAATTTCTTCTTCTTTGCATCTTTCAATTTTGGGCAATCCGGTCTGATATGTCCCATCTTTTTGCATTCATAACATCTCACTTCCTTGCTATCCTTCTTGAAGGATTTCTTGATGTCTTTCTTCTTACTGTAGAACTTTCTGAATTTTCTGGCTAGCTGAGCCAGTTCTTCATCCGAATTTGAAGAATCGGAGCTTTCTGATTTAGCACTTACTTCTCTGTTCTTCATATTTCTATCCTTTTGTTGAGAAGTCACTTTCAAAGCAGTATTTTCCCTTTTTATGTAGACTTTATGCTCATTTACCTCATCTTGCATTTCAGCCTTGTACATCATCAATGTACCAATCAGCTCTCTCATAGTTAGATCTTTAACAGAAGTTGATTGTCTGATTGCTGCAGAGATTCCATTCCATCGAGTAGGAAGTACTCTCAGTAACTTTAACGCTTGATCAGCCTGCTTGATTGGTTCTCCTAGAGCTGTTATATTATTGACAATTTCTGTCAATCTTCCATTCATCTGAGTGATGCTCTCTCCTTCAATCATTCTGAAAGTATCGAATTTTAATTTAGCAGTTGCATATCTCATCTGTCTTACATTATCTGTTCCTTCATAAGCAACAGCTATTGTTTTCCACATTTCATATGCAGTCGGGCATTGAGATACTCTGTTAAATTCATCTGGTCCTAGACCACAGATGATTGCATTCATAGCTTTTGAATTCATGTCATACTCAGCCTCTGTAGCAGCACTCCATGTATCGGGATTTTCAGGAATTTCATAGGGAGTCAGAATCTTTGAATAGACTTTGTAACCAAGATTTTTCAGATAAATAATCATACGTGATTTCCAGCAGCCATAATTATCTCCATTAAAGTAAGGTGCTCTGACCATTGACATTCCCTCTCTCGTATCAGCCATGATACACTATGTATAATCTTTAAATACTTCTAGCTTGATAAGACTTTAAAAATAAGAAGCTCCTCCTTTGATACCAATTGTTGGATCTGAATCTACGGATTACACACAAGAGGGGGGGTGAATTGTGTCTTTTCAAAATTATTACAATCTCTTCAATTTAGACAAATTCTGTCTACTATGCTTTAGCACGATTAAATATGCAGCGGAAAAAGTAAAAGCATGAACACACGAATGTATAGTGGTTCGGGGAACAGAAGGCCCCTAGTCCACTCCACTAACGCTCAAATCCATGAGCTTGGCGATTTTCACTATCTCGTCCTCGTTTCCACAGACCTGTTCACAACAGAGTACAGGCAGTTGACACCTTTACAAGTTTCAGGAAAACACATCCTTCCTGGTTCAAACACGAACCCACACACCTTAGAACGAGAAGCTGATCACTCAAAAATAAAAAGGTTTTCGATAAAGAATACACTTCTCCAGTTGTTCTTCACAATTGCCACAGAATGCAATTGACAGTAGATATAACGTCGTCTTCAGAAAATAAAGATCTGTAATCAAAAAAGTTCTGAGTCGATCCAGTTGCAATAGATATTACAAGAAACATCACAACTTCAGCAGCAGTAGATTCACAACAGATAGTCGATGTAGAACACGTGAATCTGCTATCAAGATCTTCCTTCGGTAATAAAGGTTTTACACTTCTTCTCGATCACCAGAAAAGAATCCCTTCACATAGTCTCTGTTTCTTGCTCGTTAAAAGGTCAATCTATATATTTCATACACTTTCCTGTGTATATATATATATCTCTGAAGTTTCCAAGATAGAACATATATATTCAAATCTGAGAAAATCTTCTGCATAAATAGATCCATGAAAATCTCCTTTAGATTCGCGATATTAAATAACAGAGCCGTTGTAACTCCCCTGAAGAATCGGCATAAAAAGCTCCGTTTTAAATCAATCATTAATCCGTTAAAAATCATCTTTAATTCCGTCAAAGTCGTACTTAAGAATCGGCTCGAAATCCGCTTAATAATCCGCCTGTTTGACCAATGCAAAAAGAAATATCGTCTGTCAAAAATATCCCGACGCCAAACGTAGGGTTGATGACGTGGCTCCAAACGTAGGGTTCACAAACGTAAGGTTTACAAACGTAAGGTTCACAAACGTAAGGTTGAACATACATATTTTCTCTTCAGCATTCAAACGTAGGGTTGATCATCCATACTTTGTCTTGCTTCAACTCTCCAAAGAACGTACGGTTGATTATAAAAGTAAGGTTGATGATCCATACTTTTGAGAAACAAACTCAACACTGAAAACTAACGTACGATTTCTCTTCCATACTTGTCCAACAACAAAAACGTAAGGTTCCTTCCAAACGTAATGTTATTCTTCCATACTTTTCAACAACGTAAGGTTCATTAACCATACGTTTCAAAATAACCTAAGGTTCCTTAACCATACGTTTCTTTTAACATAAAAAGTAAACTTTTCATCCATACGATACGTTCATCAACGTAGGGTATGAACAGTGCTTCCAGTACGCGCTAAAACTGATCTCGCACTCCAGTGATTCCAGAACGCGCTAAAATTGATCTCACGCTACAGTGATTCTAGAACGCGCTAAAATTGATCTCGGAATAAATGAAGTATGAAATCTCGTTATATCAAATAAATAAATAAAATAAATTCCTGCAAAATACTCAATGAAATAATTAGTAAATAATTAAGGGTATTTGTGAGCATCAAAATCATCATAAAGAGACAGAGTATTATTTAAAATAATCTCCCCTTTAAAAAACATTATTTTGAATTGTTTGAAAACAATATATTGCTCAACAATTCTATTCTCAAGCATAACTGCCTCCCAAACGCCACCTATAATCCCATCCAAAAAACGAGGTAAAAATCATGAATCATGATCAGAAACAACCACTGATAGAACTATCAAGAGTTAAAATATCTATTGATCATAACTACATCTCATGTTCTTCACTGAACACTGCTGTTAGATTGCTAGAAAGTTGACCGACTCGGAGAGTCGGTCTATGATCATCCAGATTGAATAATGCCCCATAGACATATGTGGTAAGACTGTCATGAAGTAAATAGATATTCAATACCACATCTATTTTGTCACCTAAATGGGATACGATAATCCCACAGAAACCGAGTGCTAATCCTTTTGTTTCTGACAATTAAGGCATTGAGAAAAAAACATTGAAACTCCTATATCCATCCCTGGCCACCAAAATAGACATCATAGGTCTTATTAAATCTTCTACACTCAAAAATATACCTCCATGTGAGAAGTATAAAACTCCTTTAAAACCTCCACTAGAAATATCACTAGTACGATCATGTGTCCCATGAAGAGAATGATATGCTCCCTACCTTTTGAATATCCATTAGGAGCATACATTGTGGACTGATAAGAACATAGGGTCTCAAAGTCGGTATCCCCATGTCGTGCCTGCCTAACTATACATTGTAGTGTTGGGGTGAAAAAAATAAACATGATAGAATCTATTTAGTCTAAATCAACATAGGATATCTACAACGAGGCCATTTGGTCTAATTCCATTTTCAGAAACTGAGAACTGGATTTCCTAATGAATGAAACTGCCACAACATTACCCTTACTATGAGTATTGAAAATTTTAAATTCATATGGAAACTCTATAAAATTAAGACATTTCAGAGATAAATTATACTTAAGGATCATGTGATCAGTGTATATGATAAAATTCTCTCCCATCGGGTAGTTTCACCATAGCTTCTATGCAATGACTAATGTTTCAAACTGGAGATAATGGGTACCGTAGTTCTACTCATCTAGTCTCAAATGGCGTGAACCATAGGAATTCACTACATTCCCCTACATCAGGACACACCAAATCCCCATACCTAATGAATCTTATAACACCACATATTTGATTCCTTTCTCTGGTATCCTAAAGATGGGGGTGCGTGTAACATTCTTCCGCAGCTTGTGAAAACTATGCTATCACTTTTTTGTCCAGATGAAATTCTTCCTCATTCTTTTAAAAGTTGTAAATGGTGTCTCCCCTCTAGAGAATTTAGGAACAAAAATTTTATAGCACCCTACCAATACAAGGAAACTCTATACCTTAGTAACACTATAGGGTAGATCATAAACTAGAACAGTTGAATCCTTTGTTGTATCAGCTGCAACTCTCGGCTCTGAGATGACACGTCCCAAAACATAGACCACTAAAATCCACAACTAGAACATAGAGAGAATCATATATATATTTTTCTCTCTATGTGTGTATGTGACCTTCCATGAGTGTCTCATGTGCTCCTCCTCAAATGACGAATACACTAGGATGTCATCGATGTAGACCACCACAAACCATTCAATGAAAGGGTAAAAGATCTGGGTCATGTGTCCCATAAGAACTATTGGGGCATTCATCATAAAAAAAGTCATCACCAATAACATATAGGGACTATAATGAATTTTGAAGTCCTTATTCTCTATATCATCATCCTATACTCAAAACTTTTGATATCCTGTTCTGGGGTTGATATTTGAAAACCATCACAATCATTTAAGAAAATAAAAGAGGTCATTGTACCATACAAGTGGATACTTATTCTACATCGTCACTTGGTATAACCATTGGAATCCACACATAACCTCAATCTCCCATCTTCCATTTTGGAAAAAAACTGGGATTGCCTAGGGTGAAACCATAGGTCTCATGATTCCCTTCCGATGCATGTCCCCTAACTGTATAATCAGATCCCAAATCTCTATGAGAGACATCCAATATGCAACTGCAGATATTGGTATCATCTTAGGGGTATAGATCAATGAATAATTCCATCTCTCATTAGGGAGGTAAACATGGAACATCTCTATGTTAGGAATCCTCAAACTCCACTACCACTATAGGAAACTAAGAACCCATACCATCCACTACACCAAGGGTGAGGCTATCCAATAGATGAGTAATCAGATGCACCATCTTATGTGTGATTCCATCAAACACTTCCTGATTTTACATTCACTAACAACAGAAAACATAGTTCCACCACTGTGGAAACAAAACGGTATTTTCCAAAAATAGTAAATCTGAGCACGGATAGTGGATAAAAGTACATACCATGATTTATGCCATACTTCCTCGATGATAATACCAAGATTTCAGAATCCAAAATCTCACCTATTAGATTAAGGTCACACTACTGGAACCAGTGTGTGATCATTGAGTCTCTTCTAGTAGGGGTGTCCAACTGTAATGGTTGACAAAATAGTTCAGCCATAATATTTGAGCCTCAAACAAGATGCATTTAGTGAGAATAATGTATAGAAAATATGTATATAAATATTGAAACACTGGTTGAAAAGAATGAGACCATTTCTTGTATCATTTCTGGGGCCTTGGGGTAATAAGACTTCATTTCCTACTACTGGACTCATCCCTATACAAAAGATCTCTAAGCATGGAATTGAACTTCTAGGGGTGTTGGTGGTAATAGGTCTAACCTCCACCCACCTCTTACTTCCCTACTAGCCCCTCTCCTACATCTAATGCCCTACAGTCGACCATGTTTCACTCACTATCTTTATCAAGGAGTTCCCGCTACCTTATCCTAATAAATTTTATGATGATTCAGGAAATCTCATGCCAGATGTCCCTAATAGTCATATGAGAAGCACCTATTGACCCTTATATGATTCGATCCACCCTTAGACAGTTGCAATGTTGACCCTAAGTCATTGTATCCCCTACTAAAGCAACTATCCCATGTTGATCCATATGAATACTTTCAAATAACTAATATTGAGCTCTCAGCTACTAGGTTCCCATTGAAATCTCCAAATACTGTTGTCAGCATGGCCAAAAAACATTCCACTAATCTGGCTCACTCACTGACCCCTGTATTAGTAGAACACCTAAGGTAGAGAAAATATTCCCTAATGTCCCATGGAAATCCATGATCAAATATATGAGAATTCAAAAAATGTTCACATACCATATGTATGGAGTATTGTGAGTCATTTTTTAACCTAACTGAATACACTACAACAATCATACTTCCCACCTGCAGCTGTAGAATCTCTTGTATTCATACAGATCACAATGTGGCCAGATAGAACTCTTTCTTAAAGAGATTCTCAATGTATGTCCAAGAGATATTTGTCACATCATGTGACTATGTCACCAAGCTCCACTATAACCCCACATATCCCAAAAGATTACACATGGAAAAGAACTACCATGTGGTCAGTAGGAGTCCTTATAAGGAGGAAACCATATGTGTCTACCTCTAGCCATTCCTCAATCATCTGGTGGTCTAGATCATCGAGAATCAAGGGAGGTCTCTACCTATGAATCCGATTTAATGCACACAACCTATGTGATTCCACAACTAGTAGTGTTGTTGTATCTTCTACTCAACGGGTGGTAGTATTGGTGGTAAATATCTGGGAGGTACTGTATATGGTACATGCCCATGTACTGATGCCTCTTCACTAGGTGTATCATCTAGCAGATGACACGGTGGAATCCTAGCTTGACATCTATTGGAGGTATTCCGAATTAAAATAATACATACAATGATAAATAGAGTATATATGTGGATCTGACTCAAAAACCACACATAAGACACAATAATTATTATATAATCCATGTATCATTGTTTTTCAATGTAAATATTGTTCTCATGCACAGAATCAAAATGTGTAGATCATTGTCATGGTGTGTGGATTCTTCTGCCTCTGAATCAACACTAGAGTCCCTGGGGTAAAATTTTAACTTGAAAAACATAACACTATTGACCAAACACAACCACAGAGACTCCGAGTCCTAATGTATAACCAAAACCACTAAAAAAACCATCACAACCCATTCAAAAGGTCCCCGTGTTGTGACTACACCAATCCTAACTCCAATAGTCAAGGTGAATGTGACTATCACTGAGTAGTCATTTACCATAAATGTGAGGAATTAGACTAAAGCACCTACACACATGTAAATTTCTGCAAACCACAAAATGATTAAATGTAAAACAATTTGATGAATTAATTCATACAACTTTGATCCCACAACAATAGTCTGATATAAATTAAATTAAATGAAAACAAGGCCAAATACAAAGCCAAATATAGGTCTACCATGAAGAGTCTATACATAAGTCCAACTGAATCTGTAATGAGTCTAAACAGATCTATGTGCGAGGAATACATCAGAGGTATACTCCCAATAAAATCCTCGACATTTTTTGCTCCACCTATACTACACCCACTCCATGTCCTCATAGATACTATCAATAGGGCCATAACCATTTCAATACATGTAACATACAGGAAAATCTTCGGCAATGGTGAATATAACAATAATTTGTAGTAAACCCCTAAAATACAAAACACAATGTACCTAGAATGTTATGATCAATATAATATGTAACAGTACAAAAATTATATATGTTGTTGAGAAAAAGAACCCAGATATACTCATAAGAGACACCACTCCATTATGTGGTCATAACCAACTAACAACCACATTATTTTTTTAATGGAACGCTCGTTACACGATATCCCACTCCACGCGCCATGATATCATCAATGACAATAAATTAAGAATTCAATCTCATTTGGGGATCTCCCAAAGAGATGAACTCGTTTTAGAAGACTGGGATACAGAGAGAAGGGTTCATTCCCAAAACCACTAGGGGACACCATAAACCCAATCTTGTTTAAATCACTCTTTAAGAGATCATATGCCAATGATTCCACAAACCCAACTGATAAGACCTTATATATAGAGGATGAACACCCAAATCAAGGAGGTTTCTCTGATTCCATAAAACTCCATTATGGATGATAAAGGATCACAATCAGGTCATGTTGATGGATACAACATCTCAATCAAAAACTCGACCTCTATTGGGGAATATAATCCAGTGTTGTGGATGTAATGTGAAATTGTAACCCAGAAGAACGGACCATGGGAATGGACTCAACCTATCATGATCCAAAATATGATAAATAAGAGCTAGAAATGAAAATTAGGTAACCAAATGATGTCTCTTGCTGGCTTTCATAAAATTAGGGTCATGGTGACATTGAGGCAATGTTTTTTGGATGCTCCAATATTGGTAGAGTGAGAACTATAATTGTAAGTGAATTCCACCAAGGGTAAGTGCCTCATCCATGAACCTCCAGAATCTATATCACAAGATCGTAACATATCTTTGAGATTTTGGATGGTTCTCTTAGTTTGAAAATCCGTTTGAGGATGAAAAGTAGTGTTAAGGCATTGTTGAGACCCAAAAGCATGTTGGAGACCTCTCCACACCCATGAGGTAAAACGAGGATCTTGATCAGAAATGATTATCCTAGGGACTCTATGAAGTCTCACCACCTCCTATAGATACTGCATCGACAAAACATCCACTGAGCTCGACACCTTGATCGCTATGAAGTTGGCCGATTTTGTTAAATGATCCACTACCACCCAAATAGCATCATGTCCTCCCAAAGCTCTAGGTAAAACATTAACAAAGTCCATTTAGATGTTCTCCCACATCCACTGAGGAATATCTAATAGCTGGAGAAGACCAATAGGAACACGGTGTACAGCCTTCACCCTCTAGCAGACTAAACATCGAGACACAAACTCTGCAACCGCATGCTTCAGCCTAGGCCACCAAAACTGACTCCTCAAGGATCAGTACATATTTGTCCCACCAGGATGTACTACTAAGCGTGAACTATGGAACTCTCAGAGAACCATCTCACGCATCTCCAAGGGAACAAAATGGATTCCATGATAAAACACTAGGTGTTGTTTATCCTCCGACCTACCATCAAGGGCCTCACCACAAACAACTCTATCTCTCCAAACTTCCATCTCTGGATCACCCAACAGGGACTCTTCCACCTTCTGCATCAGGTATGATTGCACCATCATTGGGAAAAGATAACCTTTACCTCCAAACTCTTCCATATCAAGATGCAAAGCTGATAATTCTTCCATTACACTCCAGTAATCACTTAATTCACACATAGCATCACTACGTGATGTTCGACTCAGTGCATCAGCTTCAACATTCCCTTTTTCAGGTGTATAAAATATTTTAAAGTCACATTATTGCAAGAACTCCGTCCACCGATGTTGACGCTAGTTCAAGTCATGCTTAGAGAAAACATTCCTCAAACTATTATGATCAGTGAAAACCAGAAATCGCTCACCAGTGAGGTAATGTCTCCAAAACATCAGAGAAAACACCACTGATGCCAACTCAAGATAGTGATTTGAATAGTTGTGTTTATGGGGATGCAACATCCAAGACCCATAAGAAACAAATGACTTCTGCTACATTAGAACATAGCCTAAACCCAGATGTGAAGCATCACATAACACATCAAACTGAACTCCCTCAGCTGGAAGACAAAGTACTGGAGCACTCACTAACTTCTTATTGAGATAATTGAAAGCTAACTGACATTGATTAGTCTATATGAATGCCTGATCTTTCCTGGTCAGAGTTGTCAGAGGAGTCACAACTCGAGTGAAATTGGCTATGAACCTCCTGTAATAGCCTGCGAGACCAAGGAAACTTCGCACCTCTGAAACTGTCTTGGGGGCTGCCCAAGACAAAACTGCTTCTATCTTCTATGGATCCATAGCTACTCCCTGTTGGGACAACACATTCCCCATGAAATGGACTTCTCGAGCCCAGAACTCACACTTCTACAACATCCCAAATATCTTATTTGGCGAAGAAATCCCAAAATGGCTCGTAGATGCTCTGTATGTTCCACTTCAGATGTAGATTACGCAAGGATTTTGTTGATGAAAACCACCACAAAAATGTGCAGGAACTCACGAAACACAGCATTCATCAAACCCATGGAAATAGCTGGATAATTTGTCACACATAATGGCATTACAACAAACACATAATTCCCATGATGACAATAGAAAGCAGTCTTAGGAATATCCTCATCTTTCACACGTATCTGATGATATACTGATTGGACTTCAGTCTTTGAGAACCAACATTCACCATTCAGGTGACAAAATAAGTCATCGTTCCGCGGAAGAGGATAGCCATTCTTTATTATCACTTTGTTTAAGTGACGATAATCGACAAACAACTGCAAACTTCCATCGGCCTTCCACAAAAACAAAATGGGTGAACCCCATGGTGACACACTTGGCAGAACAAAACCGCACTGCAATAGACCATCAAGCTATATACGTAGCTCTCGCAACTCAGAAGGGGACATCCTATATAGAGACATAGAGATAGGAGAC
The DNA here is from genome assembly GCA_963277665.1 of Viscum album. Taxonomy (NCBI): domain Eukaryota; kingdom Viridiplantae; phylum Streptophyta; class Magnoliopsida; order Santalales; family Viscaceae; genus Viscum; species Viscum album. The sequence continues at coordinate 392,707,294 of OY728127.1, read as the reverse complement.
GCACTTGGATATAGATCGATCCAAAACTCGATCTCTTTTCGAGGGGGTAATTCTACATCCTCATCTGGAAATACATTAGGGTACTCCTCAACGACCCTATGAAACGCCAACTGCTCAACCTATGAAGAAAATAGCATCATCTCAACCATCATGGATGATAAGTATGGAAATCATCTATGACACATCTAAGGATCTCGCTCACCCACAAACACCACTTTCTCTCCATCTTCATCATAGAAAATGACCTTCTTCCTGTAGAAATCCACAATAGCCCGCAGCAAATACATCCAATCCAGGCCGAGGACCACACCACATGGTTGTATTCTTAAACATAGAAAATCTCCCCAAGAGCGGTGTTTCCCCAACAACAGATCACAATCTCTACATTCTTAAAACATGTTTGCCCGACCTCCAACTGGTGTAGTCAATGCCAATGTAACTGGAAGCCTCTCTACCTCAAGTCCAAAGGAATGGACAAGGGTAGTTGGTATGAAGGACTGTGTCACTCCTGAATCAAAAAAGGAATACACCAAGGTAGAAAACATGAAATGGGTACCTCGGACAATGCCTGGATCTCATATAGAGGGCAATGATAGATCATGAAGCTGACCACGACCTCCTCCATGGCCTCTCTGGCCCTAATGACAACCACCACCATATCCGCACACTATTCAATGGGGATGAGGAGCGTCATTGGTATGTACTCTACCTGCTCCATTTACCCTATGGTGATCTAAAGTTGGTGTATCCTGCTACTGATACCCCAGCTAGAACTGCCTCAACGGAGGAACCTGGAGTGGAGTGCCCGGTGCACGATGAATGCTCTGAATTGTCAGGAACTCCTGCTCCTGATAACCATGACCACGACAAGAAAAACAAGTGTCTAATACCTTGGCATGGGGATGAGAGTTTCTGCCTCCGGAGAAACGTGATGTGAAGGGCTGGGACCTACCCCTGGGTGTATGAAAACTCTTATGCCTTGAAAAATAGAAACCATAGACCACAGATCTACTTCACACGGATTCCTTTCGATTCCATTTTCGTGATGATCTGTTCCTGGCAAAAGTTCTCTCAATAACATATACCCTTGACAGCACCTCAAGATATGTCTATAGACTAAATGGGGTGACCTGTCACTTGATCTCTAGATGCAAAGCCCCCTCAAAATGCCCCGCCCTAGCCTCCACATCTGGAATCAGTTCCGAAGCATATCTTAGAAGTTTATAGAAATGGAATCCAATCTCTCGAACACTATATCTCCCCTATCGAAGGGTAAGAAGCTCCTGACGACTGGACGCCTTCGCATTCAAAGAAAGGAACTCAACTATGAACATGTCTTGAAACTCCTACCAGGAGAACACTGACTCCTCACGATCCCCATGGAACAGGAGCCACCACTTCCTCGCTGCTCGACGTATCATCGTCACCACCAAGGACACCCAGGTCTCCTTACGAGCACGAATCAAACTGAAGCCGATCTTGACCTTATCCAACCAGTCTTCCGTGAATGCTTCTTAAACAGAGACCTCGTACTTCTATAGACTCTGTCGCTGAAACTCTCGGAGTGTCTTCCTTCAAGTGTCTCCATCGTCAACCTCGACCCAGCGGCGATCTCCTAGAATACCCTGCTGGACATCTTCTATGCAAGCCTGACGAGGATGTTGACCTGGATTCATTCATGCAAAAGAACAAACTATTTGAGATCCTAATCCTGGAACATGGAAGAATCAACATTAATTAATTGATTTTTTTTCATTCATTCATTTTAGGATAACCTATCCCATGGTCGACCCATTCAAACACAGGCACAAAGAAGAATGATGCATGATCCTTTCCAAGGTCTCTACCCTGCAACTAGTATCACCTTATTTAGTAGCCATTGAAAACTTAACGGTCCGTGCAATAAATCATAGGGGGCCCTAAATCCCTTTGGATCAACCAGCCTCCAGTTTTTACCTCACATACTATACTTGAATGACATCGTTTCCCTACCAAACCATGCAACATCACCTATGCCTAACTCCAAACTCCATCATATCCCTCAACCAGACCCTCTGAAACCACAATGTCATGATCCCCTCCCCACAAAGTGTACCCCTCCTGGGCCAGAAATATGAGAAGAGAGATAATGACCCCCGAGTCCCACCTCCATTAGGCACCGGGTTGGCGACTATCACTGAGGGTATAATAAATGCACAAATGGGAGGCATTACCCTCTAAGAGCACTCATACCGAAGAGAGAGATAAAATAGACACCAACCAACTCCGAATCAGAATTGTAATATAAAAGAAACTCAAGTTCACATATGTAATGCCATGCAAAAGTACAAAAACTGAAAGGGGAAACTACAAGTTCCCAAAAGAAAGGAAAAGACAGCAGTATCTACAAGCCCGAATAGCTCCTACAACCACAAGCTAGTAGTGACCAGCCTGATCTTCATCCTGCTCTATGTGACCTGAAAAATAGTTTATATAGACGGGGGGTGAGTATAACAGTATACTTAGTAGGATCCTCCCCGAATCCTCTCATGAAAATTTAATGAAAGCATGCTAAAGCACAGTGAACAACAAGTGAAACTAACTCATCACCTAAACAGGTATACTAATATCTGAACCTCACCATGGCTACTCTCACCAAGTAACACATACAAGAATATATCAGATAATAAAGAATATCGACGGTACCCTTCTTCTACTTCCCCACTAGTTTTCCACTTTTCCCAAACGACATATGTCTTGTGCATCTCTTTCCAAAGGATTTCCCACTGAAACCTAGGATATGCTCCACAATCTGCACCTCCTGCACCACAAAGGCTTGCCTGCAGACACTTGGGCTAAGCACCACACCATACTCACATCGAAAAGTAAACCGGTAGTTTCCGGGATCCACCATAGCTCACATAATTTGTATCATATGTCAGGTATTATACCTCAAGACATCACATCCAATATGTTGTGTAAGGATCCTCATTCCATCACAGCCAATACTTGTTGCACCTATAGTGTTCCATAGGATACTATATCCAGAATATATTTGTGTGAATAACCACAATCTATTAAATCCCTCTACACACATACATGAAGAAAACTTACCGCATTACCTAATAGCACAAGTATCTACCATGAGAAGAGAGGAGGGTCAAAGGGGGTAGTTAGCCATTCATCCTCCCACTGGATTGTTAGGGAAACACCCCCCATGGATCAGAATCCTCGAGGGTTCAATTTCCCATACTGATAGGGTGGATTAGCGTATAGAAACACAAAAATTACAGAATTCGTAATAACTCACAGCCACACTATGGGCATAACCTAGTCTTAGAAAAAACTATAGATAGCGTCTCTCGGACTCCGGGCTGACACTTTTAAGACAATGTAACCTATAAGCACACAACCATTTAAAGAGCAGAATTATGTTACTTCATTCCCTTTCTATCAGTTCCACTTTACATTAATTAATTCTTTACACATTAATTAACCATGAACAATTCCTCATTAAATATCGTTAGCATCACCCCTAAATTCAATTATTCCTTCAAAATTTTACTACCTCATCATTATGTTTCAACGAACACCAACCCCCTGGATTATCACCATTTAATCAAACATTCATTAAATAATTACTTTCCCATATTCCCATGAATTCTATAAAAGCATCCTATGCTACTAAACACAAGGGGGCTCAACACGGTGAGTAGATATACTACTCGTCAAGTCTATGCTGCCTATAGCAAGAGCGTAGACCCATTCAACCTCTGGAGGCTAAACATGGAAAGCACGTGGCATGCCCCGTGTGTCCTCACCTCATTCGGAAGCAGGGTAAACAAAACCAGCTGCCTTGAGCAGTGGGGAATAGTAAAGAAGATAAACAATAAAACAAAACCACAAACATCCAGCCATCACATCCATCCCCTACCATCATCCTTGGTGTCCTCCCCAACACCCACATGCATAAAATGATGCATCTCACCACTCTAGGAATCATCCGCTCCCACAACCACAAGGCCTCCCTGCATCCACATATCACAACACCCCTCTAGTGTCACATCATAGCACAAACAATAGGAAGTCAAACATCACATCAAATGGGCTCTTGGCCCATTAACAAGGCATATAGCCTTCATAAAAAATGAGAACTCATGGCTCTAAAGCACAAGGCACTCGGCCTTACGAACAAGAGGGTAACTAATAACCCTACCAGGCATTAACATTTATCAACCAACCAGTTCATTAATCCCTCATGAATTAACAGATTCAATTCATAGGTTCCAATTCCAGGAAACCTATACAGTAAGCTATCATAAAAGATTTTACATGCTTACTATGCGAATTTGATTAACATAAAAATTAGAACAGCTACAACAACGTAAAAAATCGGATTCATTTACATGCCTCTTTATCGTTATCCAATTAGTTATCAATTATTTCCGGCTTTTTGTTCTTTATCAATTTCCATCAAGAACGAACTGCTAAGAAAAGTAATCATAGATATCACACTATCTAGAAAAACATGAGGCAATAACATATGAGCGATAACAATTTCATTATCTGGTTAAAATATTTTATTAGGTAAATTTAATTGTGACCCAAAAGCCTAAATCATGCTAAATCTATGATTTCACATAAACAGTTAGAGAAGCAATGAATCCCCTACCACAACAATTCTTGACATGCTTTATCTACACAACAGTTCACAAACCTACTCTCACGACAACTGCATCCACTGGAGGATGCCAAAGTACGACAGCACCAACCAATCCCCATGAAAACCCCATTAAAATCTTGGAGATTAAATGGTATAATATGGAAAGGAGAATAAGAGATGATGACCCCCAAAAGAATAATGATAAAACATACCATATATCGATGGTCGATCAATACATCTTGGTTGCATCAAAACAGAGCAGAACCAATCCAGGGAGTATAGTTTGACTGTGAAACTCTTGTAAGTAGGATTAATAGTTTCTAGAATCTCATAATATAGAACAAAGAAGAAGGACAAGGGAGGAAGATATCTCGTCCCTTTTTGAGGATTTACTAGTGTGACGGTTTATGATCTTCTTAATTCCCCATTAAAAACAGATCGCATTATCCAATGGGGTTTGACCAAGTAAAAATATCCTAACATTAGGAATAATTAATATTGGATTTACGGCCATTGAATCGGCCTTAGAGTCCTTAAAATATGTCTTTAAATGTATTTTACGTCAAAGGAAACGTCAAAAGGGGAAAAATGTATGAATCTATAAACATTGTTCACCTACTGTTACTGTACACCTACCGATCTGTGAAACCGATCTGTGCCACCGATCTTTGCTACCGATTTGTGCCACCGATCTGTGCTACCGATCTATGCCACCGATCTGTGCTACCGATATGTGCTACTGATATGTGCTATTGATCTGTGAAAACGATCTGTGCAACCGATCTATGACACCGATCTGTACTACCGATATGTGCTACCGATCTGTGCCACCGATCGGTGCCACTGATATGTGCTACTGATATGTGCTACCAATCAGTGCTACGGATCTCTACTGCCAATTTGTGCTACCGATCTGTGCTACCAATCTGTAAAACCGATTTGTGCTACCGATCTGTTCTAGCGATCTTTGAAACTGATGTGTGCTACCTATCTGTGCTACCGATACTGTTCATAAAACTGGAAACACTATTCCCAGAACTAAAAATTTGGAAATGTGTTGGGGATAAGTCACCATGACCTCCCGGAACACCTCCAACACCACATTCTCACAAAGTAATGGATCATAGGGGTCTGGGCCATTACAATCTCATCAGACAATCTTGAAAATAATCAATATAGTATATAAAAATAATATACAAAAAATATGAGATGTAACAAATTGACTCTAAATTATTGACATAGGGATAAAATGTAGACATTTTCAGTTCAGAAGATTTATAGCAACTATTAAAAAATTCTTGGTAATTTGATTTTAATTTTTACTGATGAAAGAAATACCTTAATGTATTTAGAAGTACCGACACCATATTTTTTTAATAAGCATAAAAATAAAAAAAATATATATATATATATAATAAATTATAATTAATATAATTTATTTGAAATATTGGTATCCATTTATTTTTTAGAATGTATATCCTGTTTTGGATTTGTGAATGGATTATATTAAAATTAATTTTATTTATTTTAGTTTTAAATTTCAAATAAAATAAATTGTTCAAAATAAAAAATTAATGACATTTTATAATAAATAATGTTTCATTAAATGACTTAAATTTTAGAAATAAATTATCATCAGGATATAAAATGGGATATGGTATATAATATCACCCATGTTCCATTTATAGGTCACATGTCCTTTTATATTATATCATCATTCCACTAATGTATAATCATTTTTTATTATGGTATTTTTTATAAGGGATAACGGAGGACAAAACATTGAGAAAAGAGTTAAAAGGGACTAAAAATCTATCTAAATTCTATTGGTTGAATATGTTTCAACCAAATATCCTATAACATTCATTAATGTTACATTTTTGATCAATTATTCAGGTAATTTAATTTATATTAAATAAATATTATATGTAATAAAATAGTTTCATATGTTCACTATTAAAGGACACCCCCTATCTATATTTTATCAAAGATCATAAATAATTTGCTATGAAAAATACCTTACGAAATCCCATAATTACATACATACTCTTAATATTCATCATCATATATAATTTTTTTATTATGTATCACTTTTGAGGAAAAAGTGGGAAACCATAAAGTACAAAAACATCTAGCAATCTGTTAAGAAATGGCTGAATCCCCAAATTGCAAATTAAGTCTTTTAGATCCCTTACCTAGGAGAAGACTCCATTGAGGAGTGGTGGTGCACCCGTCTGGTCTGTCTTTGAGGAGGTCTTCAAAATAAATTATCATCTTTTCCAAATATTAAATGAGCTCCTCCTCTAAGATCATCTTAACAAAATGTGTTCATCTTTTTAATTTTATACCTCATTAAAATAACATTAAAAAATGATGATACAATAAACCCAATATCAACCATATAATTTACAATTGTTTTCATTATGTAATAACCTCCATTCATCCCATTACATTAAATAAGAAAGAAACCATCTTTTGTGTGTACGGATGACTATCACCTCATGAACCTATGAAATTCATTTTACATCACCACATATCATGGATGGTAATATATATCTATTTTAAGTATATTTTTTAAATAAATTAAATAATAACATTTTATTAATGATAATAAAAAATATAATTTATTAAATTTCTATCTATTCAAAAAATGATAACTTCATTCATGTGTATGTGCGGACAACCGAATCCATAAAGAAATACGATTCATTCCTAATAAATACACACATGGATGATATATATATATGTGTGTGTGTGTGTGTGTGTGTATTTAAAGAAGAATTTTTTTTTTGATATATTTATCATTCAATATTGTAAAAATAATAGTTACCTACTTTCTATCAGGATCGTCGATAAATGGGAATGTCACTCATGCAAACGTACGGTCTACCATCTCCAGGATTGAAATGTAATTCATTTTTCATAATAATATTTCAGGGTTTGTTTTAATAGTATAATTAATCTATAAAATGTTAATTTTTTAATTATTATTATATATATTATAAAAAATCACCCATTTTACTGTAGACAACATTTATAAATCGTTTTGCAATTCTTAATGGAACATCCCCAAAACACACGATCTGAACATAACAGATTAAGTAATTAAATATATCACTAAAATATAAAAAATAAATTATTTAAGTATACAGTATTAAAATTATATGTGTTTTTATAAATTAAAAAAATTGATATATGTTTATTATACTTTAGTTAAAAGAAAACCATTTCTATTCTAGACTGAAGGTATGGTATTTCATCCCAACTTCGATTTATTGATGTATTTAATAACTTTATACACCAAATTTGTTTTATATTGTTCATATTATTCCCCATTTAATATTATATAATTAATTCTTCATAATTAATTGTTTTTTTCATTATTATTCAAATTCAATTTAACAGTTATGGTCTAATTTATTGTTAACATGTGGTAAATGGTTTCTTAACAATATTTACATCCACTGGTATATAACCCTTCTTCATTTAAATTGATATTATGTAATTTTATTTTAATTGATATTTAAATTTTATATGATATATTTACACTTTTATTTTTATTTAAATATTTTCAGGTAATCACTCTACAGAGTAATTACTACTTCAAAAGTAATGATCTTTGAAAGATGAATCTTGGTCAAAATCATCATTTTATTGAGATATGTTTCATTTCATGTGATATGATTTCTTTATATGACGTACTTAATTAATCATTATTTAATATTTACATATTTATTGATGTAATATATTTTATTTACTATGAAATTCCTTACTCTTGATTACAACAACTTTTTATTTTAATGATGCTAATGCATTGAAGGATTCATGTTACAATCATTATTATATTCATGATTATTTATGATTTATAATCCTTTAGAGGAAATAATAAGCTATTATGTTATTGGACCACATATATTTTATTCTTTACTATTTATTTACATTTTTAACTGGCCTATTATTCATTTCCTCTATTATTAAGTAATGAAGGATCAATATTGGTGTTTGTAAGTGTTACACATCTTGAATTTTATTTTATTTCAGGATAATTTCTCTTACATATTCTTGTATTAATAAATGTTCTTATGAGATTTTGTGTCTAAATATAATGTAATTTATAAATATATCTTTTATCATTTTTTTTGTAAAATATTAAAAATGAATTTATTAATTTATTTCAAAAAATATTTTCATAAAACATTTCAAATGAAATATTATTCAAATATAAAATAAGGATTAATTATAAATCATGATAAATCATTTAATAGTTTTCAAAAAGGTTAAATATTTCACCATTAATAAATATTATATAATTTTTAATAAGAAAAGATCATTAATTAACATTTTTAAATAATAATATAGCCATACAAACCGATTAAAAGTCATACAAAAATAATATAGCTAAATTGAGGAATCATTTTCATGAACCTCTTTCATTCAGGATTAAATATTAATTAAAATTCATTGTAAGTTCCAGAAATATCATAATTAAAACTGAATTGGTTTAATACATCCCATTTCACAGTGTGTTGTAGTGATATTATGTGAATACCCATCCTTGAATTATAATGAAATCAGTCCTCATTTGGCCTATAACAGAACCACCTTCACTTAGTATATAATTAAAACATCTACCATTGGATTATAAAATTACCACCCATCATCATAAAAAATTCCATGAACAATAAAATAATCATAATAAATTCTATTTCAATAAAAAATATCTTTTTAAATAATAATAAATCATTTCAAGATATTGAAATATTCATTCCATTTAAAAACATTTATTAAATACAATGAAAAATTTAAAGGATGGTTTTCCATGAAGAAAACATATATAATATAAAGGAACCTATATTATAATATCTTGGTTATCGTGGTAAGAAAAAACTATTGAGGGTGTATATATTAAAATTGACCATTATTTTTTCCTCCTTGTCAAAATATTATGTATAAAAAATTTAAAATGATTTAATTTTAAAAAGTTCTAAATGAATACAAATCCTATATAAAATGTACCAAAAAAACATAATTATTACCATATAAATACATTAAAATGTATAATTATGAGTTTGACATGGTATTAAATTATGAATTTATTAAATCTAATGTCTGATGTAAAAATTCCTATACCGCATGGTGAGTGTAAATTTTTTTCCATATATACCTCTCATGACTGGTTATAATAACGAGATTAATTTATATATATATATATATGATATTAATGATATGTTTATCATTATTCCAATATTGGGAATCATACATTTTCATACCCTTCCATCTATTGTAAAATTTTTGATGTCGATCCTGTGTGTGTGTGGATTACCACATCCATTATGCAATGTGATTAATTTTCTATCACTCTATCACATGGATTGTATATAGAAGTGTATTTAATGAAATAATATTCTATTTATTATATAATAAAATTTCATCAATGATAAAATAATACATATTGTCTTTCTATTATAATAATTGAGTATGGAGATATTATTCATTTGTTTGTATTACCAACCATCTCATTGAGTATATAGTAGTTCTTTTTTCATAATCTTAATTAACAGTTAGTTTTAATGTAAAATTGATATATAAAAATGATAATAATTTCATAATTATTATTCTGGATATGAAAAATTAATGACCTTCTTGACCATAGTCAACCTATTGTAGTAATTTTTGTCTTATAAACTATATAGAGTAAATACATATAATGTGAAAATAATAGATTAAATACATAAATATAACATTTAAATGAATAAAATAAAATTAATATAAAAATTGTAAAAGTTTCTTAATATGATAAATAACTAAAATAATATTATTATTCCAGAACATAATTAATGTACATGGTTAGTTAGACTTGAGGTAAGGGAATATTAACTAAATCCTCATTTTAAATTATTCAATTATTTATTTTGTAATTATATTCTCTCATGTTCATATTATAAAATATGTTTTATTAATGATTTCATAAGAACATTATTGAATTAAAAATGAAATTTTATAAAAAATGCTACATAATTGTAATTGATTTAAAAATAAAATATTTACTAATTTTTTTTTCATTAATTATAAAAGATAAAATGAATGTTCTATTTAGATCTATAATACATCAATAATTTTTCTAACTAAATTTATTTTTTTATATTTTAATTCCATTAAAATATATAATTTTCTCAAAAAACCATATTTCCCATTTATTTTTATTGTTTTCAAATAAAAAGTTAAATGAAATATATATTTTTTTGATATGTTGAAATATTTTTTTTGTTGAAAGGAATATTTTTATGATTATAATGATGAAAATTACAGTGTTAATGTTTTATAATTATTTTATAGCTTTTGGGAATTATTTTCAATGATGGGTGGTTTTTTATAATCCAAGGATTTGTGGTTCTGTTATAAAACATGGATAGGTGGTTTCAATATAAACCAATGATGGTTGGTTTTGTAATAAATTAATTATAAGTTAGACTGTTTTTTCACTACAATGCATTTTGTAATGTGATTAATCTAAAATCTTAGGTTTCTCAAAATGTTTTATTAGAATTTACAATTTACGTTTTTTCATTTGTAAGAGTTATATGAAATTGATTTACCTAATTTCCATATGAAATTTTTATGTGTGGTAATGAATTTTTGGGGAATGTTTTTTATTTCATAATATAAGCTCATGAAATTTTGATTTAAATAAATTATGTGGCCTTTTTTTGGGTAAATGTTATTTTTATGAATTTTTTTCATGGATTCTCATGTTTTCTATGTAAGAACTGTTTATCATGATTTCTTATATTTTCAGTCATGTGTTTTATAATAAAAATCTAGCAGTGAAGATAATTTGAAGAGTTATTAAATAAGTATCTTAGATATAATATTATTTTGTTAATGAAAGTATATATTTTAGAATATCATGTTTATAAAATTTACTAATATGCATATTTATTTCTGTATTTATGTGTCATACTGATAATTTTTTACTCATACTATGTATTAAAATGTATTTCACAATGTATTAAATATTTATATGGAAACAAATGTGGAAAAGTTGAAATTTATAAAAACATTACAGGATATATGTTTCTAGTACTATACTTTAGAAAATTGATACTGTATAAATGTTTCCACTCTATATGATTTTATTCTAATTTTATAATGCTCTATAGCTAAAAGATCATTTGGGTTTTATGTGATCTATATATCAATTTGATGTTATATGTTCTAAGGATTAAATTGGGTCAAATATATTAATATTTTATCTGGAACTGAAACTATTATGTTTTCAGTAATGAAACATATTGTGTGAGTTTAGGGATATTTGTTCAATATAAGATAAATGATATAAATAAATTTATTGATTAATTTTTTTTCATGGGAGGTTATATATATCATTATATATACAATCATGGGTTAATAATTTTAGGTTTTACCATATTTTCAAATTCTTAGACACACTTTTTTAGTTTTTAGTGGTGGGATATTATGTTGATTAATAATATTTTGGGAGACTTTTTAATTAATTGAGGTATATTCAACCCTTATGTTTAACACAAATGATTATTTAAAAAATATTATTTTAAGAGACATTCATTTAAAGATATACTATTATGGGAAATATAATCCTTATGGTTTTAATGTTGTTGTTGATAAGGTAATAATATTTAATTGATATTATTTTATTTTTTTCTAACTGAATAATCTATATAAAAATACAAAAAGGGGAAAATGAGATTTAATGAATAAAAAATTTAAGTTGTTCATCATATTTATGGAAATTTTATAGGAATAAGGATAATTATGAATATAATTATTTATTAAATTTTCACATAGTTTTAGAATAAAAAAATCTGCAAGATGGTTGACAACCCATCAATTCTCTAAGGATGTTGTTCTTTAACCAATAACTGAAGGGTATCGTGGGTGTAGTTTCTATCGTTAGGCTGCATAATATTTGGGTTAGTAAATTTTTTTTACATAAACACATTCATTGATAACTATTAAGTTGATTTTGGGAACATATTTTTATCATATTTCAAACCATGGGATTGAAAATTGATATGGTGATTAATTAATTAATGTTATTTCTCAAGAATATTATTGTAATTTTTAGAGAAATTCTGTAAATAAGGTATGAAAAATGTTATTGGAATATATATTATAATAATTATTTAACAATCATTTGGAATAATATATTATTTTTGATTTTTTTATGTTGATTATGGTAGTACTGGGAAATGATTATCCTAGCATGGTGATTATATAATTAAGGTATATATAATTTTCGGTATGAGACTATATGAGTGAAAAATGTTAGTCAGAGAAATATATTGATATTATCATTGATTAATATGTGATAAAATAAATTTAATCTTCAATTTACATTTTTATATTAGAATATTTTGGATAATTATTTGGATTTTTGTTTAGGGAATTATTTAGTTTTAATGAAGGAAATTAAGGTTAAATTTTGGAGATTAATGTATAAATTCAACCAATGATGGTTTATTAATTTGTGGAATAATTTAAAATTATGATTACTATTTTGGATTTGGATAATGTATAATGTCATTATGAGTACCATGTAATCCTTTTGTGGATGACGTGATCTTTTAAAAGTCGATTTTAGTACTTCTAGAATGAAAAAATAACCTTAATCAACGTCTAGAAAAAAGGATGAGATTATGGTGGAAATTGACTGAATTATTAACATCTACTCATTATGTAAGAATATTTCTTTATGTTTTATACTTTATTGTTAATAGAATTATCAAATCTAAGAATTGGTTATTGAAATTTTAAATTTATCCTATTAACATCATTTTCGATGAGTTGGTGGACTTTTTCACACATCCTCAATTTACTGATTTGTGATCATCTAATTTATAAGGATTAATAATTTTCATATGATAAATGATATTCCTCACAATCCATTACTAATTTATTTTTATATTTTCCCCCATATACATATTTTTATTTCCTGATAATTTTATTCAATTTGGAAAACTTGTTATGGGTTCTTCTAGATTACCTTTGTACTTCCCTATAATTCATTTCAAAAGAAGTATTAGTAACACTTTTTATGATGTGGGTTTTCATTAAAGGTATTTTAAAATTTCAAAACCTTGATTAGAAAGATCATGATAAAATTCCAATGACACAATTTTATAAATAATAGGATAATGTAACACCCCATGATTTTAAAATAATACTAAGTTTGCTAACGCATTCCTCACTCGACACCGAGCATAAATGAACCCTGGAATGTTAGTAATATAATATTGTATTTATAAACTAATCATTATATAAGATTCTAAGAGTAAGAAAAAATTTATGAAATATATATAAATATCATATGAAATATAAATTCTATGATTAATTATTTCTAAATAAGAACTCAATGAATAGTAATGTCATTTTATTCATCAATATTATGTTTCATTCCAAAAAAAGTATATTTTACTTATTATGGAAATTATTATAGTTAATATTTTTTAAATTTAATAAATTTTAGTTTATAAAAATGGTATCATTTTTTAATTAATCATTTCAATAATATCATTAAATGAATTTTTTGGATTTTTTCAAAAAATCGTTTTTTTCAATGAATTGATAAATATGAAGATTATAATTAATAAAACACTTTCTATTCAAGTATTTAAAATATAAATACAAATATTTTATTATTTTTGAAACCCTATTTGATATTTTTTAAATGAAAAATACAATTTTGATCTTTTTAATTAGCATTAATACTAAATTTGTTATAAATATTTTTTTATATAATGTTTGCTTTCATTAAAAATTATATTTTATCACATTTCTAATTATTATCATTAAATTAAATTCATATAACTATTTTAATTGAATATGATATAATGGATTCTATATGTAATGTCAATAGGTCCAAATCTGGAAAATATTTTTATTTTATTATTTGTCAATATGAATAACAGTGGTAGTAGATTCTTATCACCTCCATGAGAAAAAATTTATTAATTATGGTTCAAAATAATATGATATTGGAAAAAAATTACCTAATAATTTTGTTAGTTTAAATATATGAGTCTATGTTTTCAAAAATTATCTAAAAATTGAATATATGTATTATTTTTATTTTTTATGATTTTAATCATTCCGTTAAATAATTTATTTGAAAGTAAAAATCTACAATTATATTTCTTTAATTAATGATAAATTTTTGGAATAGGGATATCAAAATAAAATATAAGTACTCTACCTTAATCATTAGTTAATCTCATGTTTTTATAATATAGTCGACTTACATTAATTCCCAAAGATATTTTAGTTTTACAGTGTTAGAGAACCTAGTCATAATTCTATTATGACAAACCCATAAATTTCAATGTGACCTATTATACATAGTATTCATTTTTTCACACAATATTAAACCATTATAATATAACATGTTTTCTATTTAGGAATAATTTTCCAGAGTTTAAACATAGATTATTTTATTCCATTACAAATCCTTAAAACAATTATTTTTTTAAAAAAATATATACGATGAGTATAAAAATAAATCTAATGGACAAAAAATAATGAATGATACTATTATTTCACTAATAGTTTTTTTAGTTTTCCAATTAATCATTTGGATAAAAATAAACAATTTTCATACCCATGAAATCATATTATCTATGAATAAAATTTCATTAAAAATATTATAAGAAATATTTTATGAATATAAAACTCATAATGGTTTAATGTAATATTTAATGTTCACATGAAAAATCATTCCCAATTATATTAATTTCAATCTAAAATTTGAAAAAACAATACATTTCAAAATTTGAGTAAACATCACAACTACCCAAGGAATACCATCATAGTTATCTCTGAAACCTTACCTTATTAAAAACCCACCTATAATGATGGATTATACATCATAGTCAATCAAATAATAACCATCAAAGAATATTCCCATTATCTCATAGGAGAAACCTAATTGTTTAAGCTCATACAGTATTTAGAATGACAACACATTTGGAAACTATACCAAATTAACTATAGTTATATAAAGGAAAAACCCATATTTGGTTTAGAATTCAACCAACAATTATCATAAATAATATATATGGACTATAACATGATATGTAAAATCATTCACCATAAAAACATTTCTTCATAAAGACATCGTATCCATTATAAAATATATTATTAAATAATCTCTGAAACAATAAAGGAATTTTTTTTTAAAAAAAAATTCCATCTAATGTTTTAATTTAATATTCAGTAAAAATATTATTAATTATGGTTTAAGAAACTATCATTCCATATAAGTTAAAAAAATTCATTTAATTATTTTTTTGAAAATATATGACATCACCTCATTTTGAAAATAAAAAAATAATTATTCCTTGCAAACTATTTTGTAAATGTTAAAACGGGGGTACAAATTAATTTCAACAATCATTGGAAAATTTTATGAAAACAAATTTCTAAATAATTATTAGAAAACTTGGATATTTATGTGAGGGGTATATTTAAGAGAAACTTTTAATAACGATTTTTAAAAATGAAGTCCCTTTCCTCGCATATGAAATGTCACATACGTTCCTTATCTTTATGAATAATAAAAATATGCAAGTTCAATACTTTATTAAGAACCATTTGAAATTTTAATATTCCTTTACATTATTTCATGTTATTCTATAAATAATTATTAAATTAATTATGTTCACTTTGGTTATTGTGAAGATATTGGCCTCATATGTCCAAAAAGAATTCTCTATGATGACTATAGTCAATGAGTTGATTATTAAATCATTTATAGAATAATAATGATGAAATAATTATCATTTTTATATTTAATTTATACTTTTAAAACGAATCATGAATGAATGTTATGAAAAATGAACTGTGTTACAATCAGGGAGACGGTTTCTCGTATGTAATAATGAGAAACATTCCATTTTTCAATGATCATTAAAAATAAGGTATGTTTTATTTTAACATTATAGAATATTACTAATAAATTAAATGTAATTTTAATTACTTAATTATAGTTATATATATAATTTATGTGATGTGGTGATGAGAAACGATTCTTATCACTTTGTAGTGGTTATAGTCTAGACATATGCACGAAGGACATTATCATTTTTAGTGAATGGATTTTTAATAAATTAAATAATATATTATCATATATTAATGGTAAATATATCATTAAAAACATATATAAAAATTAATTCTTTGATTATAACTATTTTTGAGTGATTAAGATGGAAAAGAAATTACATCAGTTAGCAAGGCGGTAGTCCACTGTAAACACGAATGATGAATTCCCCTAAAATTTGAAGGATTTTGGAGTTAGATATAGGTAATTACATTAACATAAAAATATATAAGTATATTTAAAATAATAGTTCTGTTATATTTTAATATTAAAAGGTGATTTGGTGGATGTGTAAGATTAAAAAATAGAACAACATGTAGTTGAAAAAAATACCTCTTCATTTAAAAAAAATTATTAACCCATTTAGAACACTAAGATTGGTATTATTCCCAATATAAGTCCACAATAATTAGTGGAGAAAACATTGTAATGTAATTTCATAGAGAATGGATGAACTGTAAGTGTTTTTAATTGTGATGAAATCAGAAAAATAGGTACGTATTTATAATAAATGTGATGTAAACTCGAGGAATTTAATAAAATATTAATTTAATATAAATTAATTATCTACTAAAAATAGTATATGCATGATTTATTTAAAATATATGATGATTATGTGTCAAAATAATAACATAAAATAAAAATTATAATTTTTTTATGAATTTTAAATCCATATTTTTTTTAAAGCCTCATTAACACTTTTGAAACTTCACACAAAGACAATTTTAACTCATTAAGGGTCGTGATAATTACTATAAATGGATAAATGTTTATTAAATAAAAAAAATTTGATGTTATAAGGAATATCATAATATTAGATATTAATATAATAATTTTAGGAATTTTAAATCAATTAATGATATATTATTTATTTTAAAATATCATTAGTGTCGCTTTTAAAAACTATTCCTTACATTGAATTTAATAACATCCATAAAACACGTAAAATATGCAAAAATATATTTTATTATATCAATAATTTTTTTTCTATTATATTATTTATTCACAATCTTCATCTTAAATTATATTTCTTGTAATATTTTTACTATCATTAATTTTATTTTTCTATTAATTGAATAATTACTACATCTACATTGTGTAGTGATTTTAGGTAATTAATTATTTAAAAATAATAAATAATAAATTACCATGATGATGGTAAATATTTTAAATTTAGAACAAATATTTATAAATAAACATATCATCTATTAATATTTATGTATAAATTATTATTTTTATTAAGAATAATATTGTGTAATTTTTTACTTTCCTTTAAATAAAATATTTTAAAGGTCACAATATCATCCAAACCGAAAAGTTCCACAAAACCTCCTATTAGATTACTCTGAAATAAATTTTATAATAAATTATTTTTTAGGGATGTCTATTTTCATTTTATATTCCATATCAATTTATTTTTTACATTAATTACGCAATTTACCTTTTAATGTTGTAACACAAATTAGTAAGGTTACTATCAATGTTCACCAAAAATAAATGGGGGATATTTATTAAATTTGATATCCAAATTCAAAAAATATAATCCTATTTTCGAAAATTTTTGATGAATAATTGAAAGAATTTAATTTAAAATTAAACCATCCAAATACAACAAAGAACAATTTTTAGTGAAATGCCATTTTATATATAAAAATTTTTATATTAAATTTAAATATAAGATTCATCAATAATATGATAATTTTATTATTAATAAAAAATATATCTAATAAAAATTTAAAATGAATCCATTTTTTATACATTCTTTTAAAATACATAATAATACAACTTTTAATTAAAAACTGTAATTTTTAATATTCATTAAAATGTGGATATTTTCTTAATATTATAATAACATCACGTGAAGATAATTTTTACATGATGAATTGAGAAATGAAATCATACTATTTAAATACTTAATCTAAAAAACTATATTGTTATTATAATATTTACTCATAAAATGAATGTGAAGACATTTTAAAAAATAATTGATGAAAAAAATGTCTTTAAAAAATAATATAATTATATTCTAGTACTTTTGTAGTTTATTTATATTGAGTTTTAAATTTATAATTATTACATAAATTTTTTATTCTTATTCATACCCTACTATCTAGTAGTTATTTTATACCAATCACATTTTAAATAATAATATTTCATGGTTCATCAAACCACAATGATACCTATCTTGTTTGACAGAGAACATTGACATTCATTACAAAATCTGATGATATTGCATTCCATAACTAATAAGAAATTTCACCCTCAAAATTTGAACATGGGATTAGTGTCTAGGGTTTGAATTTTTAAAATACCATTGTTGAAATAGAATATCATTAAAAAATTAACAATATTTCCACATCAAAATAGTGAAATGGGAAGTATGAATGTTTTATAGAATTAGAAATTACTATGTTTCAATTTTGAAAAATATTTGTGGGTTGTGGAAACATGGGTACGAAATAAAAATACTAACTTCAAATAGACTAATTGAGAGTGATAGAGAAAATGGTCAATATAAGGATGAACATTAAAAACAATAAATATTTGGTGGGTTAAAATGACATTGATTTATCAAAATGAAAAATATATAAATAACAGTTTTTGATTAAAAATACTTCTCCAAAACATGAGGAATTATTTTAATTCATCGAATTTTTAAATAACGAAATATACTTACATGAACAGAATAATTTAATCCTTTAATCAATTCCCCCCACAATATATTCTTTTTCTCCAAAGGATGAGTATTCAAGATGAATCATTCATCTCTGATGAATTAGAATCAAATTATAATATATCACATTATCCATAAAATGGAAAATAAGATATTCCACTTGTTCTTATAAATTAACCAAAAAATGGATATCACATGATAAGATAATTCCATAAATGAATAAACCATCAAATTATGAAAATAGAACTTTAATCTCGAAAATTCAATAGTAATACACAATGATTAAGGTAGATGAAAGAATAAATAAATATCATTAAAATAAAACAACAATTTAAAGGCTAATATTGAAGAAAAGATCAGAAATTTTTTGTCACATCCTCTTCCATGATAAGATTAATATTTAAATCCTTGTAACATCAATAAGTTTTATTGTCTAATTTTAAAATTGTAATTTCCCTAATGTCATAATCTCCTAGATATTATTTTTAAAAATATCAATAATTAACATAAATCCATGATAAAACCATATATTTCACCAAAATATAATTCATCCTTTATTCCTCGGACATAATTTCATAATATCATATTTACGATAATCCTATAATCTTCTCCAAATTAGTTTGATCATCTTTTGAAAATAATATTAATCACCAAATTAATTTCAAATCCCATGGTTATCATTATGATAAAAATTACATTCGAAAACATTATTTCGTAATTATTACCTAAATATCAGTGATCATACAAACACTAATGATTACCAATTCCATTAATCATATGTCAACCTATAAGTATATAAAATATTTGTCAAATAACCAAACAAATATGTTAAACTTATGGGTTACATGTACCTCAAAAAATAAGTTCGCAATCAATAAATATCTCCCAAAAGTTGTCACCTTTTCTATATTCTATTTTAATAATATCTTATTTTATTCAAATATATATTCCAAAATTTTGGAAACAAAACCAATGATAGAATAAACCTTAGTGGTTTCATGACCTCTAGATATACCTTTTAGTCAATCAGGATATCATCAATAAGAACCTAAAACATATAAAAAACTTCATGAAATACCTTATTTTGAATATCCATAACTACAGGTGTGTAATTTTTAAACCTATGGAGAATATAAACAAACTCAATATGTCTATATCGAGTCTGAAATATTATTTTTGGGATTTTATCCTCTTTTATCCTTATCTAATGGTTCTTGGATGATAGATTAATCTTTGGTAAATAATCATCTCCCTGGAGATGTTAGTACTTTGTTTGATGTTCCAACATCAAATGAAGTAGTTTCAATGAATTTCATCATATCCTTATATAAATAGTTTTTATTAATATCATTGTTTTTTTTCATATTTAGTTGCTCAAATTGATAATGATCCATCTATCAAAAATATAAAATAGTTTACTATATTCTAATCTAAAGTTTATTTACCATTATCGATCACTACCACATTCCAAAATTGGAAAAACATTCAGTGATATGTATTATATTTTCTGGACCCACATTTTCATGAAGGTACATATTGTTTTTTAGATTTAAATCCTTAAACTAATATTTTAAAATGTTACCTATGACATAAGGGATTTCCCATGATCTCTTGGGGAATGTTTGGATACTAGGGTTCTGGAAATGTTCTATATGACAAGGAAACATAGATAGAAGAAAACCTTCCATCTTAGGCCGCACACTTAAGACTAACATTTTAGGGTTAAAGAGATGTGAATTAGGCTCCACACATTTTTTAGAAAACAATGTGACTCCAAGGGAATGACCTTGAAAGAAACTACATGATTTTGAAAGTAGAGGTTCACATGGGTTTCACCCGATTAAGGGTACATGGATCCATAAACTGGTAGGGATGATCCATAAGGAGTAGACATTGCAATGTTTGTTCATTGTCTATTAAACCATGATTCATAACTAGGAAACTCTGTTTTTGAGGTAAAATTACATTTTCATTCCCATTAATTCATTAAACTAATTTTCATATTCCATCATTCTCATTTAAATGGTGGCCTCATATTTCTTCTCAAGCAGCAGTCCAAGATCCTAAATATAATAGTTGAGGTAACTATCTTGTATAGTATCCCATTCATGATCTGTAGATGATGTTGGGATACTTGAGGTGATCTAGTGAATCCAAAATCATCCTATCTAATATTATATTTGAATCAATCACTCTATTTTGTTGAAATTTTATTTCCCCTATTTTCAGGGAGTTGGATCATTATTTAGATACCTTTCTACATACTCTGATTTAGAGGACTATATCGAGTGAGGAGTTATCGAAAACCGTTAAGTATGTGGTATAATTTATTACCCTATGAGTTTTGATATATCATAGTTTTTTCCATTTCTCAACATGATTTATTTTACTAAGTGTTTCCTTTAAAATGAATTCATCATAAAAAAATGATTATCAAACATTAACACACTAACTTTTATCATAGTTTACTTGTTTAGAGGATTCAGACCTTGGTTATAGACACTGCTAGGGTATACCCATTGGATTGGACATTTTAAAATAAAATTATTATATTCCCTAATCACCTTCCAAATGTTTTTTTTCATTGTTCTAATATTCCTTTCGAATACTTGTTTAATGGAACTCAATGCACCTCTTAAGTTAATGGGCCTCCAATACATGAAATTTCCCAAATAGGATACTCCCTTAATGACCTTTTCACAATAAAAATGGCCCTTTGATACTAATAAATGAAATCACCATTTTTTATTTAATTGAATGGGTTAAAATTATAAAAAATTTCTTATGGAGGATGGATAAATTTCTATAAATGAATTAAATGGTTATATATAATGACTTGTAAATCATTGTAAGACCACACATTATTTTTATGTGGTATCACATACCCATTGAGAGTTATGACACCTATTATGAAATTTAACATTCATAATAGGAAACATGGGAGGAAATGCATGATGTATCTAATTATAAATTATTACACTTTAACAGAGGATGTGGTACAAAGAAAATGGTTCTATAGAGAATGATGGCATCATGATCCTTTGTTTCTGGTTTTTTGCACAATGTCTCACACCACTAACACTACTATGATGGTGGGCTTGACGCACTACATTCCATTTCTCATGTGATGACATGATGGATAACTCACCATACAAATTTTCATGCATGGAGTCTCACACTATTATAAGGATTTGTGTAATTTAGGAAATTTCATTAGATTATAGTGTCATAAGTCTAGTTATAGATGTATATGTTATGCCTCATTC
Source organism: Viscum album (assembly GCA_963277665.1). Lineage (NCBI taxonomy): Eukaryota > Viridiplantae > Streptophyta > Magnoliopsida > Santalales > Viscaceae > Viscum > Viscum album. Next base: position 392,684,582 of record OY728127.1, on the reverse strand, counting down.
TATCCAAATACTAGTATTATTGGTTTATGGTGACTTAAATTTTCACATAATTGGTTCATGTAGGTTGATGCAATGTATAAATTTACTATATATATATTAAAGAGTCATAAATTTTCCTCCCAACCATGACCCAAAGAAGGTTTAGCTGCTAGGTGTCTTATAGGAACCTGTGTGTCCTAGTATTTACTTATCATTTTTTATAAACACAATAATGCATAAATAATTTTTATTTATGATCACTTATTGGATTACATCAATAAACTAGTGGTGATTTCTAACATTGATTTTATTTCACACCCTACTCAGGATGACTTTCGTACCCATGAAGGTTATCTGTCATCAATGTTTGATAAGTGAAAGGGCCCCACTATAGGTTGTTGAAATGTTTACCTATAGTAGGAGCTTTGGAGAATAGGATCAATCATATGCTCAGTATTCTAGTAGATCAAATGTTTTTATATTTGTATTTTCTTTATAGCTTCAATGTATATTTGATACATTATTAAACTATTTATATATCATAATTCCATGCATACATGTATTAGAACTTACATGTGGGTCATGATTATTCTTTAGTTTTTAGTAATTTATTCTTCTACTTATTCTTTATTACATCTGTGTAAATCTATTTTTTCTATTTTATGTTTGTTTATGTATCCACTATGCCACTCTGGTAATAGGGTATAGTCTCCCCATTGTTCAACCTATGGACCTTTTCTTCTATTCGGTAGCCTCTGTAGTATGGGGAGGTGAACTTGGGCCATATGACCCATCAGCTCAGGGAACATGTTTTGTGGACCCTGGGCCAGGATGTTACAAAGTGGATTCAGAGTAATTTATTTAAATTTTCATAATATTATTGAATTAGATAAGAGACAAAGAGTTAATGTGATTTTGAATTTACCTTGTTCATATACGATGCTTACCCATTTATAAGGGACACTTAAAAAATCTAGGATGTGAAATTTTTATTAATGATAATCCCATTGATAGTTCATAAAACATCACTATTTGGTGACACATAAGTCATGTGGTCTTATAATGATTGGTATTATTGAAATGCTGGATTATTTACCATGACCTGATTAAATGGTTTCATTGCATTAGTATTCTCTTCATCATATGGATAATAAGATTAATGCTCTATGTATTTATCCATGAAACATCTATTTTCATCATTCAGTTATCAATTACATATTATTAGTGCCTTGAAATTGAATTTAATTGCAATAACACATATGATAGGGATTATAAAAAATAATTTATACTTAATGTGTCTAACATAACCTTACCGTTCTTTCTAGAATAGTTCAATGAAGACACCTTATGTTTTCAATTATGGACCTTTGATGAATGGACCACTAGTCAATTGAGATAGAACATGTTTTGGGGTGGATAATTTGAATGTGATATTTCTGATTATAAGGAGTGTGGGCCCTTATGGATTCGAAGTTTTATTTCACACAATTCAGACATTATAATGATATTTAAATAATATAAAAATAATAAGTTTGAAATTAATAAGACTTATAATGTGAAATTTTCTATCTTTTTCCCACAAAATAGAGACCTATACCAGAACCCGACCATAGTAATGGGTAGTTGGGTATCTCATTCATTTTTATGACCTGCCCTGGTCCTCCTCTATCTCCCAGTCCTGGATATAGAATTTTTAAGAGTTTTACAATCTGAACAAATAATAAGATTATTCTTGTACAAGTATTAAATATGTATTTTATTCAACTTTTAAAATCAATTCTAAGGGGTTAATTTGGAATTGTAAAATTATCCCACCATACCATCCTCCAGTATCAAAAATTAGAGTTTTTTATGACAATATCACACAGGGGGAATTTAAAGTTCAAACAATGATCCATCATATAGTGATAGTTGTAGATAATCCTAATAATCTATATATGGGCACTGATGCATAGTTCTTAGAGGATTTTCGTTATATGATAAAAAACATGAAAGTCATTGTTTGAGCTTCCCCAAGCATGGGAAAGATGAATTAGTAATTTTAGATATAGGATCCTCCCATATTTTTTTAGGGATGAAGGACCACACACTCCTCAGTCTTAGTTCGAATCATTTTTTTTCTATATTCGAGCATCTAATGATCCCTATTGAGAGGAGGGTGAAACTCGCTGAATATATGGTATAGGATCATATGAGGAATTTGTGGTACATTATCACCCATGATGACCAACATAGAGAAATGGTATGAGTATATTTTAATCCATATTATATAGATAATAAATTCATCTGACATCGGGGGATGACTTAGCTATATAATTCATAAGCCTATAGCAGGGAAGTATATTATTTATGGAATACTCTACTCATTTCTCTAAGATAGAGTTTTTCATGACTAATAACATCTGTGAGGAGATTATGACTACCATGAAATTCATGAATGGGTTGGTATACAACATTTGTTCAAAATTCAAATTATTCATGTTAACAAAAATATCAATGATTATTGAATAAAACATTAATATGTATAAAATATTGACGGAAACTGGTTGTATGAGTTAGGGTGGTTCAAAACCTAGAGACACTAGAAGTTATTCTTCTAGGGAATAAGACATCATGAGTCTACTCATGGAGGTTGTATCATTGTGGCTTCACACTTAGATATCTTCCTGATATGTCATCAATGTAAGAAGCAGAGACACACAAACCCTCAATTCTAATGTGATCATGGGGAGGAAAATGATTGTGTCTAGATAGGGAATATCCAATGATTAATCCTGAAATTAACTACATTTCCTAGAAAGAGAGAGAGGATGTATATCTCTTCCTTGATTTGCATCAGGGCTAGTAGAATCATTTTAGGCAGGCAGTTGGAATACCAATGAATGATCTGGCCAATGTGGTGGTCATGAGAGTAGTAGTCATGCTTATAAATCTTTGTTATAGAAGAGATTAATTGATTAGGGAAATTTGTGTGTGACATATGGTCGTGGTTCATGATAAATACTTTTAGTGCTACCAACACTAGAGGGGAGGAGTGTCAGACCTTCAGAAGTTTGAGGTACAATTATGATTGCATCCAGTTTAGTTTTTACTTCATTTGACATAGGAGAATCTCAATGATTTATATCAGAGACCATTATGGGAATTATGGGACTCAATACTGAATACATTTTTTTAATAATTAGGATTGATACCTCTTTATTTATCCGATTGGAGGGAGTTTGTTGTTGTATGTATTGTACCGTAGAGATTGGCTGGTTCCCCTTTGTGTGGAATCTTTTTGTCCTTGACATGACAGTCTTTGAAATAATCCTTTGGATATACTGGATTGTTCCCTATCAATCCAACATCTTCTAATATCATTGGATGATTTTGTTTAGAAAAACATTAGTTGTCAAGAATGTCCATAATGGGGGATGTGATGTACAAGAATCATGAGTGGGCCCTGAGAAATAGAGGCATTTTAGTGTCACATATCAAATCGCCAGTAATTTCATAGATGAATAGGGGTTATGACCGAGTATGTTTCCTCGGGTAGTGGAGCATTTCATGGACTTCATTCCCATAAAAATCTCTCATCTACCATTAGTTTAGAAGGTATAATTCACAGTTGAGTTAGTTCCTAGAGTAGAAGTACTGATCATCCCTCCTTATAGGATTCCACCTATGGAGCATCTAGAACTTATAATGAAATTAATGGATCTAGACGCTAAGGGATTAATATTCACCATGACATCTCCATTTTGATTTCTAGTTATTTTTTCCACAAAGGTAGATGGAACCCTTTGCCTCATCATGGTTTACCATTATCTGAACTAGCTCACAATAATTAATCATTATCGAATTCCTAGAATAGAGGCCCTATTTATTCATCTTTGAGGAGAGAGAGTATATTCAAATATGGATGTGAGGCTAGGATATCCCCAGGTATACATATGGTCCACACACATACCTCTCACAACATTTTTGAGATGGTATTTTCTATTAGAGTACCCATTATAGCCCCCAAAACCACATTTATAGGATATAAATATAGATTTGGGAACATTGGGCAACCGAGGAATCGATATAGCTCCATGGCCAATACCCAAATTTTTCCAAACAGTGGGTATAATGTATTTTCCATCATGTCATAATATCCTAAACAATCTCTCCCCCTGTCAATCCTTATACACGTGGTTTTAAAATCATGGGTTAAAATATTATAAAAAATAATCCCAACAGATTTCAATCACATGACTTAAACATTGCACTTTTCATGCCTCACCAACATAGTTTCTGCACATACATATGTATATATGATTTTTTATTTAATTATATAAATTTAAATATAAGTATTATAAAAAACATGGTGCATGGTTTTGAACCCACAATCTTGGCGTAAAAAATAAAACATCTCACCATCAACCTATACAATTTACGTTATTATATATCAATATTTATATAAATTTATTAATTTTAAGTGTCGGAATAGGAAAATGAAGGTGATGAGTTTCAATCCCACAACGAATGATATTAGTACAGAGCACCTCTCCAACCCACAAAATTATCTTATATTTATAAAAATAATTACCTATATAAATATAATCACATTAACCGTCTGTAAAAAATTGAATCCTACGTGATTTGAAACCTCGTCACTATATAGGCACTAAAGTAGCATACCATTATACCAACTGTAATTATTTTTTTATTAAAATATATTTTCTTATATATATTTTTCAGGACATAAAAAATAAGGGACCTTATAGCCCCTATTTTGATAAACTCTTTGTTTTGCTGATTTCTATACACACATTTTTGGTGAACCAAGGATATAATCTTATATACTAAAGACTATACCCTTAGTACATGAAAAGTGTGGATATAGATGTCACCTATACCCACAGATCAATGTGAACTGTGTTTATATGTTTTCCCATGTCATTAACGCACAATTTTTTGGCTTCCCCCCACATACATTGGTACCCTATACCCACAGTTTATCAATAAACATTGGTATAGGTCAGAAAATGTCACATATACACACAGTTCATGAAAACCCTGAGTATAGGTGGGTCTACACCCACCGTATTTGGAAAAAACATTTGGGTATAAACCCTTCTTTCATGTAGTGACACATCTTCACATTGAACCATGGATAGTGATGATACCTTATTGTTCAATGAGATTATGTGGGTCCTATTAGACATCAAAATGAAGCTGATGTTGGATTTCCATGCCTTATCATGGGAAATACACCACAATGTCATGAAAAAGTATCAAGAAATATGTCACATGTTTTGGTGTCCTACTATGAAATGATTAATTAATAGATTCATCACTTGATGTTCGACATGTCAATAGGTGATGTCATAATATCATTGGATGATAGGGCTTCTACATCTGTTTTCCTTTCCTATGTGGAAATGTGACTATGTTTCATTGGATTTCATGAATTTCCTACCTGGGTCACCTTGAGGAAACTATAATGTGTGAGATTTAATTAATTATTTTATTGAGGTCACACACATCCTAAATGTGGGAGATACCATCATGGTAAACAATTTAGAATGGTTTTATGTCAGAGTGGTTCTAAATTTTCATGATCTCTCTGAACTATTGTTTCTGACAGAGATTCTCTCTATACTTCAATGTTCTTTAAATGGATATAGAAGGTCTTGTGTATAAAACTACTTCTAAGAATAGACTATGAACCGCAGATTAATGGATATTTAGAGTATAATATTTAGGTGATAGAGGATATTTTCTGTGCATGTTTCATGGAAATTGGGAGTTCCTATGAGAAACAATCTCCCCATAATATGTTCCTTAATAACAACAGATTTATTGATACCATTCAAATGGCTCCTTATAAAGAATTATAGAGTAGGCTTTTCCATTCACTTTTGTGCATACTAGTGGAAAGTTATGTTGGTCAGCTCAGACAACATCATGTTGATGATACTATAATGTAGGTCTAATAGACTCTGAAGCAAATGAATGAAGCCCAGTCCATGCATCATTTGTATTCCCACAATATTTTGAGACCTCTAGAGTTAGAGGTCCAAAAAATAGTTTTCTTTTGAGTCTCTCCATGTTTAGGGAATATATGTATTTAGGAGCCAGGTAATCTCTCTTCATAGATCATTAGACCCTCCGAGATTATTAAATGGATAAAACCAGTGGCATACCAATTGGCACACACTGATAGATACTGATCCATTTATAATGTCTTCCACATATGTCACCTTCACCGATACTTTCTAGAACCATCACATGTATTTCAACCTGAAGATGTTGAGATGGATGTGGATACTTTTTTAGAAGATTATCCTGTGTGTATTATCGATCAGAGTTTGAATATACTCTAAGGCATGTTAGTTCATTGGAAGTAGTGTTTCAGAAGCATGAAAAGATACAATATATGGCCTAGGAGCGAGAAGCTAAAATATGAGATTAGTGGTGGGTTGTCTTCATAGACGATAAATCCTTAAAAATAGAATGACAACTCTAGGATGAGTTTATTTTTTAGGGGGTGTTGTAATGACCCTAAATTTTACTGTGGTTTGATCCATTTATCTTTCAATTTAAATCATTAAATTAATCTTTGTATATTTTCCATTCAGCCAAATGTAGGACCCATGAGTGTCTTCGACATGTCTATATCCCAGGGCTCTAGAAACTGAGCTAAATAACTGATCCACAAAGTTAGTAGAATCATTGTAGAGTAGGCCGAATAGTTCCCTCTAACCATGTGGGAGAAAAAGAGGGTTTTCATGAGCTTAATAGTTTGATTTAAAATGTGAGACTCCAAGAAAACAACTATGCATCAAACAACATGGTTTTAAAGTATATTTTCCTATGTTTTTCCCATTGTTAGGGAACTGTGCACCATAATTGAGGGGGAAATCTGTAGTTAGTGGCTTTTCTCATCTTTCATATAGTTTAGTAATTTATGTGCCTTAATTGTGGGCCCATATTTTTGAGGTGAAATAACATTTCCCCCCTCATTATGTGCTTAAACCTAATTTCTCTTTCCCGCTTCTTCAATCATATGGTGGCCTCCTATTATTGGATTTGTAGATTTCTATGCTCAATGATCTAGGGTTTGATGATATTATTATGTTTGGTGTCAAATTTAAGATCTATCAAAGGTGTTGTATTCATTGTGGTCAACTCCCAAGTTATCACCCTTCTAATATAAGTTTATCATGTAATCAATCCCACAATTTAGGTGTAAGCTCAATTCCCATATATATTAGGGTGTTGGACCGCTTCATAGACCTCTTCCAACCTACTATGAATCTATGGACGATATCAATCATGGAGTCATCTACAACCATGAGGTAGGTGGTCTCATTGTTTTCCTAATGAGTTTTGATGTCTCATAGTCATAACATTTTTTTCACATTGGATTTTGAAGAAAATCACCATTTAATTGAATTGTTCATATCAAATTGATCATCACACTATGATACCCAACCTTTTACCATTGTTTAGTAATTTGGAGGATGTGGACCATGGTTATGCAGACCCCTTGAGTGTGCTAATTGAATTTTACCTTTTATTATTACATGTTAATATTCCCAGATGGACTTACAAGGGTTCTATTTTTTTAGTTTATTTAATTTACCTATTTCATAATTTATTAAATGAACACAAGAAGATCCTATGAGAAATTAAATCCTCTAAATGGAATTTCACACGTAGGAAATTGTTATAATGACTATATCACTTTCTAAATAATACATTGAGACTTATAGATGAAATTTTTACGTTTTAGTAAATAAGATGGTTAGAAATTATATGAAATGGTTTATTTATTTGGTTTAATTTATATAAATGTACTATATTCTTATATGTAAGGACATATAATTTTTTGTAAGACAACACCTTATGTTTATGATATATCAAATAACCATTGAGAATTACTATGAATTGTATATAATTGTAATATTCTACCATGAAGCATGAGAGGTGATGCCTCGTATTTTTATTATAAATAATTAAGCCTTAATATAAAATTTGGTAGAATTGGAATGGTTTATTTTACCATTACAGTACCATGATCCCTTACACCAGGTTTTTTTCATTACATCTCACACCACACACACTACTAGAATGGTGGGATTGATGCACCACATTTTTTTTCTCTAGTGATGACCAGATAGATCAGTATTCATCCCATGTTTTGTGAATTTAATCACACAGTATTATTGAGATGTGGGGAATGTACGCTCTTCGTTATGATTATAGTCTTGTTAGAGTACTTATATATATCTCAGTTATTCCCCTGTCCAACTAGCAACTAGTATTCTGCCTATATGGTCACATACATCTGCACATAATTTTTTAATATAGGTGGATTAGACATACAATTATACTATATATATATCAATAAAATATATATATAGTGGGTGGTTAGGAAATATTCTATCAACCACGAGTCAAAGCAGCTAGATCCACAAGGTCTCCAATTGGAAACTAAGAGGTCTGTCATTTATTTATGTAGTGTTGTTTGTTAATTAAATTATTCCTAAATACCATTTAGAATATATAAATAAAAGGAACAATTCTATAGTTCATTGGTTGTGGTCTCATGATATTTTATCTCACATTCTACTCGAACATCATTTGGTACCAGAGAAGTTTATATTTCTGTAATATTTGATAATGGTAAGGGCGTCGATATAGGTTGTTGACAAGACTAAATATTGTTTGATATTAGGATGAGTGGAACAAGAATGCACTCTAATTGAGAATGGAGAATCCATTTACCCATTTTGTGCTTTTTTTATAACATGAATGTGTGTATGTTACCCCTTTTCCCATTTTTGTGTTTCAGTATGCCATGCATCAATGTATTGACACAATCTAGTGGATTTTGATTATTCTTTAGATAGTCAATTATTTATTCTTTCTATGAATTATTATATTATATTTATACAAATTCTCCAATTATTTTATAGTGGTTGATGTATCCACTATTATACTCTAAAATGGGGGTATTGTCTCCATATTTTACCACAATTACACCCTTACAACTAGTTGATATCCACTAGAATATGTGGTGTGGTGCTTGAGACAATGTGATCCAACAACTCGGGGCATAAGTTAAGTAGACCCCAGGTTGGGATGATATATTTAGCATCATTGGAACATGATGGGGGTTAACTCCACAATTCATTATTGGTTTCTTTTTCCTTTCAGGACACCTTTAATATATCATAACCATTTCACTTATTAGAATATATATTTTTGAAAAATCATTCTCAATATTTTTAGCACAATGAACATTTTGTTCATAGATTTATAATTATTACATATAAAATTATAATTATAAACATGGTTTTAATAATTAGTAAGACAAATTATTTATAATATAAGTCTCCCAAATAATATTTTTCACATACAAAGTCAATATAGTGATGTTTTCTTCTTAGGGGTCATATATTATTCAACTTTTTACCAAAAATTGAAAAAGTGTTTCCCTATTAAGAGATGGACAATATAAGGGAAATATTTTTATTGAAAAATAATCATAAATAATTCCAATTTAATGAAATAAATCTCATATATTTCTTGTTACAATTTTCTAAATAACACCATTGATTATCTTGGACTTGAAAATGAAAAATGGAAAGTGTTACCTTTTATTGAACTAAAAAAACAATCACATTAAATATCATGTCTATCGATATAATCCACCCCTCAACTACAACTTGGTCAATAGATGCATTTAATATAGAAGGGTGTTTCCACATACAATTTTCCACTATTGACATATTCCTTTTTGGCAGTTCTCGTTTCTCTCTTGAATGGATACAATCACCATTTAATGATTTTTCAACATATACATCATACCATAAAAGTACTTGATTCATGATACAACCTTTTAGGGTTACCCATTTAAAATGATTTCTTCTTCTTTGAGACTTCATAATACATCCTCTCTATTTTATATAAGGAAAACCATACGGAAAGCACATAGTTTTTATGAAGAAACATGATAATATTAAAATTCACATCCTTTTAAAATTACAAAACGAAGTAAAATAATTTAATGGTATTATATAATAATTACAATAGAACGAAATTTTATATAAAGATTTTATTTTATACCAAACTTTATGTACATAACCATAAAAATTACACAATCTAGTGTCATGATACAAGAAATAACTTCATTTCACTCATAAATATCATTTAAGATTTATGTTTTTGAAAACTAGTTCATAATTTCTGGATAAAAACCATAAAATTACAAGGTGAACCCTTATACTCAGTCTTCATTTTTTCCATAACATAAAACCATTAATATATATCATATTTTATACTCATGAAAAATATTTATGATTTTTGACTTTGCTTCATGCTTTCCCTTATCCATCCATAAAACAAATAAAATCATTTTTAAAAAATTGTATGAGAATAAAAAGATAAAATTATGAAATTAATTTAATAAAGAATCTATTAATCTATGAATATGTAATTTTTTTATTTTAAAAAATAATACTTGGGTTCAAAATAAACACTTTTATTACAATCAAAATCCTCTTCTATATCCATTACTAAACATAATAAATTTAATATGAAATATTTAAGGAAAATTAATCTCATAAAGGATTCTTTTCAAATTTGAAAAGAACATGTTTTTTTCACAATTTTATACTTTTTAGTCATATATATATAATATCTATCTTGGTAAAATTTTACGTAACATTCCTAGCCACGCATGGGAGGCCTTCAAAGTTAACTTCCAAACATTTCCATTGAGTAACCGTCACATGAATCATGGATTAAGCATCATAGTTAATCTTGGATTAACCATCATAGTATAATCAAATTATCTATTAAGAGAAACCTAATTGGTTAATTATGACCCATATTTGGATTAACAATATTGTTGATATCAATAAACAATAAATTATAGGGATATTAGAAACTAATCATTATCAGGTTTATAACATAAATACACATAATAATAAAAAATTTAAAAGAACAATATTATTAGACATTAAATATTTCATCACATTGAATCTACCTGATGAAAATAACTTTTCGATTATGAAATCACTTATTTAAAAATTTGTTCAGATATAACGGTATACATGTTTTTGAAAAATATCACTATAAAATTATAATGGAATATTCAATGAAAAAATTATTAATGATGGTGGTAAAATAATACCATGACCTATAATGTAAAATATCATTCCATATTTACTTTGTTTTAAAAAAATTCACATCGTACCTCATTTGGAAATTGAAAAAAATACACTATTAAAACAATTTTGTAAAATGTAAAAAATCGTGTATAAATTAATTTTAGAAAAATTGAAATATTGTAAAGAACCTTTTCAAAAACAATAATAGAAAAAAAATATTTATGTAAATAATGAATTGTTATAATGGAAACATGAAAATTAGTTTTTAAATAAATTTCCCTTAACAAGAGTCCGACACACAACATATTAATTTTTTCTTTTTAAATAATAAACATATGTTATTTTTAGACATTCATATGATACTTTTAAAACTTAATTACTCATTTAGTCTATTTAATACCATGATATATAATATGTTTAACTAATTATTTTAAATAATTGTATTTTTATGATATTTGGTTCGTATTTCCAAAATGAATTTAGTAGTATAACTTTGTTTCAAGAGTTCATAATTCCATAAATTCTTAAATAATACTCATGAAATATTTATAATATTAATATATAAATCATACATTTAAAACCACTTCTAAAATATGGTTATGAAAAATGAACTATGTTAGAATCATTGAGATGGTAGGTTATACGTACACATGGGTAATGTTTACATTCATCAAAGATCATTATTACTCATATACAATGTTTCATTAATAGATTTAAAATTAATAAAAATAACATATTTCTAAAATTAAATGAGATATGTTTTATAATATCATAATTGGTATATTTATGTTAAATTTTAATTTTATAGTAACCATTTTGGTTCCAAACTAGTAAAAAACTTTGTTTTCAGGGAAATTTTCGAAAGTGTTAAGTAGTATTCAAACCAATGCTATTATGATTATAATTATGTATAAATTGACTAAGATATTTGGTTTAGAAATATTTAGACCCTATATTATATAAAATTTCTATAATTCCTGAGTTTTGAAGAATTTTCCATGAAAATTAATTGATATTAATTTAACATTTTATTTAATCCCGAAATTTGACGCCCATACGCTTATAATAGGACACCTAATCTCATCATTTCTTCAAATGGGAATATTATTATCTTCTAATAACGTTCCTTATAATATCATAAAATCCATATAAATGATATAGTGGTATTATGTTTGGTAGAATACCATCCATAGAGGGTCAAGGTGTAAAAAATTAGGTTGTCTAATGAAGAGGTAATGTTATTAACCAAAATAAATTCATCTTATTTCTTATTTGAACCCCTTTAATTAACTATAAATACACTAATAATAATAAATAAATATATTAAATATAATAATTTTTTGTTGTGTTAATTAAATTACATATATTTTTCCCCTTCATCCATTAAATTGGAAACAAACCATTCGTTCTTCTCTACGACGGACCAACGCCTCTTGAACCGAAACAATTTCTTTTATTTTAAAACCACTGAAGGATGGATAGAATGAGGTATTTGATTTACATATCTAGTATAAGTTACATATTTATAATTATATAATGACAACATATAATATATTTTCATAACATTATGTCTATTGTAAAAATGATAATGTTGTTCATTGTTGCGTGTCGGTACCACCACCACGAAGTGATGTGATTCAATTATCATCAACAAATCACATGGATAGTATATCTATGTGAATTAAAGTAAATAAATATTTAATTATGAAAAAAATTATATTTATATCATGATAAAATATTAGTTACCTTAATTCCATAATGATTAATGAAAAATGGAAATGTTACTCCTGTGTATATATGACATACCGTATACAAGATTAAAACATAAATATTTTTTTACAAATGATTAACCATTGGATTCAAAATTTAAATTTTTATGTGAAAATGTTAACTATGAAATATAAATTATTCCAGATATGATGAAGTAATTTCCTCCTTGACCATATTCAACTAATAAATTCCATTTTGGACATATAATCTGAATATCATCAAAATGTCCAATGTGAATATAATAATTAATTAATTAAATATAACAATATAATGAAAATAATAATGGAAATAATGAAATTTAAAATGTTATTATAAAATTTAATTAATAATGTTTTAATTAGGATAATGAACATACATATCGACTGAGACTCAAGGTAAGAAGCTCATTAAATAAAAACCACATTTTAATTATTTTGATGATTTATTGTTAAATAAATTTATTTCATGTCCATGTTATTATGAAAAAGTTATGGATGATTTTATATAGACAGAAATGAATTAAAAATGAAATTGTTATCAGTTATTACTTTTTATAATGGTTTTAACAATCTATCTATTGATGGAATTGTTTGAAATTATTTTGAAATGGTAAAAGGAATTTACTTTTCTATCGTATATAGATTTAATGGGTATTAACACTAATATAAAAGTAACTTCATATTTCTATTAATTTATAATATTTCATGTTTTTTAAAGATAATCCCTCCTTCCACTTTGTTCTACGTGTTTACAGAAAATTTTCTAAATGAAATGAATATTTTTAAATCTAAAAATGTTTTTCTTATCGGTGACATGAATTATATAGTTCGTGTAATGATGAAAATAAAATATTTATGTTTTATGAATGTTTAATGGTTCTTGGGAATAATTAATGATGATGGTTGATTAACGTATAAAAAATATATGTGAGGTTCTACTATAAACAAATGAGAAGTGGTTATGTTTTAAAGCATGGATGAGTGGTTACATTATAATCAAAGGATGGATGATCCCCTTAAAAATCTCCAATTAATTCGGTTATGTTGTAGAGTTATCCGTTTACATTTCACATTGAATATTATTTGAATTTATCAGCTTGGTTATTATTTTTTAAGTGATATATAAATGAAAATGTGGTTTCCAACATGGATTTTATATTATTGATGGTGAATTTTCATGGAAATATTATAATTTCAAAAAGTAAACTAATAATATATTTCCGGAAAGGAAATATTAATCCATTTTTGGGTAAAAGGTACATTTTTATGAAATTGACTTCCAATTATACCCATGATTATATGGAATCCAACCTCATTATGATCATTCTTTGAAATTCTCAAAAGAAGTTCTTTTTGAAAATATATTTGTTTTGAAGATGATTTCATGTGTAAGAAAACAATTTTTTGATTTTAAATCCTATTATGTTAAATAAAATATATATTTTATGACCTCGATGTTTTATAAGTGATTAATAAGTATATTTATTTTTTATATGTCCCACACTGATTTTATTTATGGTCATATAATGTATTAAAATGATTATCATGGAGTTTTATGGAAGGTTAAGTAAAATGATGTGTTCAATTAAAATGTTGTAAAAATATTTCATATTCTATTATAAAAATCATATATTGTTGATGAATGTGGATACAATATGGAGTTTTCCAAATTTCATCAGTTTGTCCTAATCAAAAAATACTTCATCAAAAATGTCCATAGGTATGTATGTGTTGAATGTTTTTGATTGATATTATATGTTGAATGTTTAAATTGGATCACTTCTATAAGTATAGTAGCTGAAGTGTAATTATTAGGATTTTAACACTGAAATATGAAGGAAGGACTCATGTTTGTTACTATAAATGTAGTTCATTCACTTATTGTAAATATTTTTTCCTGGTTAGTTGATGGTTTTCCAACCACTGTGGACAAACCGTGCCCAAATTTTATTTTCCATATATTTTTTATTTTGGAATCTTTTCTCTCCAAATTCATTATAATATTGTTTTGAATTAGAATAAGTATAATAATATGATATTTTTGGTGCATTGACATTTTTATATGGTAAATGTAAGGATTTTTTATTCTTAATCATATAGCCTCGACATTATAGGGTTTTCTTTTTTTGGTTAACTATTTTCTCAATTTAATTGAATGTCCTATTAATAGGTTTGTTTAATTTTTTTAACACGAATGAAAGAATTTTTTGTTTTTATGAAATAATTTAATGTGAATCATTTTTGAAATCAGTTGGGTGCTATGAAAACCATATTTCATTAATTAATTTGATGATATTTTTACAGAAAAAATTTAAAGTGATTTATTTAATTATTTATATTAATGAATTTTTTATTTAAATACATAGATATGTGAGTGAGTTTAAATGGATGTTTTGGTTTTATAATGTTATAAAAGGAATATTTATGAAGTGAGAGATATCTTTTTGAAATTTAAGAATATTTTTTAAAGATGTTAATGTTTTAAAATATGGGTGCTATTTTGTGCGGTGAGTTTTTTGGATTCATATTTAAATTTGGAGATTTTAAAGAATGTTTTTTTGTGGATCTTCTAATTATGTTTATTTTTTTTAATTGAATTAAAACAATTTTTAAATGATTTATGTTGTTTTAAAATAATTTTTCTTTAAAATTGATAGAGAAACCTCTATAAAAACGGGTCATTTTAAAATAAAGGGATGTTTTGAAATTGAATTGTAGAATTATTTATCCTCTAGGGATTAGAAAAGTTAATTTTTTATCTTTAAATGTATGGGAAAAATGTTTTCTTAATGTATCAGGAATGTTTCAGATTAATATTTTTTATGAGTTGTACCTCTATGAATTTAATTAAGAGAATGGGGATGATTATCTTCATAAATAAGTTGTAGGGTGGAGCCTTTTATTGTTTATGTGAACCCTTTAATGTTGTTTGATTTCCTAAAAAATCTATTGGGAGTTGTAAAAGTAAAACCAATAAGCTTGGTGTGAAAAAATTGAATTATTTTTCTTATATTATATAGAGTATTAGTGTGGACCATTGTTTTACTCCACTAGGGAGTGATTAAAAATCAATTCTCTCTTCAAGAAATGGAGAGTTTTTCAATTTTATGGATTTTTCGAAAAGTATAAATACTGAAAAAAAGATATTAATTATAGGATGATGATTAAATTGATTTTTCATGGATTTATTTACTTGGTAATTAACTTATACATTATAAAATTGTTCTAATGATGTTATTATTAGCTGATAAAAGAGTTGATTCACTATTGATTCATCAATCAATTTTTTATTTTTATTGTTTAGACTAATATCAAAGTTAATTATATATGGTCATCCTCCCTTATTATGTATGTTAAATGTTAAAAATATACTCATAATCTAACTAGTAAGTATCCAAATCAGTGGAGGTGTTCGAGAGAATTTTAAAATATACTTAAGGATTCAATACACATAGAATACATTTCAAGAGAATCCAACCTTGATTCACAATTTACTTTCATAAAAAGATATATTGAATGGAAAAAGATTTTAAATTTCATACTAAGTAACAAATAATTAATCAGATAAAAACATAAAAATATTACCAACACATTAAAGAAACAATAAAAACTAAAATTAAGCAATTGAAGAGATATTTTATTCACTAAGGTATAGAGACTCATGAACTATAATTAATTGCATTACATTCCCTAATCAATGAGTATTTACAACTCCTTTTTTGGTTAAATGATATGAAGGTGGAAGGATATGACATTATGAAACAATTAGAGTTTTAAATGAAATAAAAACAAAACAAGATAAAATTATTCTCTATCATGTCACAAGATCCAAAAACTATCTATTGGTTCAACACCATGTTATTGTTTAAATATCCATGAACTCGTTCTATGTTTTGTTATTCATTACAACAAAATATTTTATATCTATAATTTTTTGAATGTCTCCTTTCTCCTCACAATATAAAATCAACATCATGATTTAGGATTCCAGAAAATCAATTTCTTCCTTCCATAGTTCATTTTCAAAAATAATTTGTATATCATGATCCCTATCGAATCCACTAATTGATTGAATAATTGTACATGTGGGAAGTTTGAATAATTTTGTTAATTTGATAACTAAACCTGATTTTAAATAAGGGTTTTCATCAACATCATTTGAAATATTTATTCACCTTCTTGAAACTCAAACCCTTTCTTTGTGTAAGTTGTAACATAAAAAGCCAAAATTTCATTCACACAGAATAATTTTTTGGCACATTGGTAAATGTTCGTTTAGACTATCAATATGGATTCAACAAGTATGAAAAATAATATGAGTTGATAATATTCTATACATCACTGATTTTAATTGCATGACACAAAAATAGCATAGGTTTAAGAAAAATATCCCATGTATTATTAATTTAACCTTTTACAAATTTTCAACATCATAAATATTATACACGATGATAGAAATCTATAATGGAATTTCAAAAATTATATAATCTTATGACTTTTTCACTATTCAAAATTCCAAACTCTTAAAAAAGAATAAAACATATTAAAATATATTCTAACATCTAAATATTTCTTACATATATGATAATTCTCCTATGCCTATATAAAATATCATTTGGGATCACAAAGTCTTCTATGTAGGTGTCATATGCTAATTTACATATCGTTATTTATGACTCCAATAATGTGTCTCCTTATTTAATTTATATAATTTCTAAAATAAATGAAATAATCAATGATTTTTCAAAATAACTTCTATATATATTATGAAAAAAATCAAAACTCCCAAATATAAGTGTATGATTTAATGTAAAAATTTTAATGATGAAATAATCAATTAATGATACATGATAAATACATTCAACAATTATGCTTTATATTCTTACAAAAATTTACAATTATGAAATTTATATAATAATTGATAAAAATGGAGGGATAAAAACATGTATATAAAAGTGATATTTATGAAAATATTAGTTTCTTTATTTCCCCTATAATTAAACGATGAACCTGAAAAAGTATATTTGATATATATATATATAAAATTAAAACATTGGATATGGTGATTTCACATTTTTCAAATCCGCGAGAGTAAATATTACTATCACCTTTAATGTATTTTATTATGTTTTATTCATTATGTACATTAAATTAATTTCCAATTTCATCACCCTCTTATGAACAGTTACACCAATACTTTGAGAAATATTTCTCTCAAATATAATGTTTGAATATTAATAAATGTTATTATTATTCATAGAAAATGAATGGGTAAATGTAGGATTTATGGATTTTATCATCTCAACACAATGATTAAATTGTTTTTATATAATTATAAATTCTAGTGATTTTTTATGTCACTAGGTTGTTGTTTTCAGTTGAAAATATTCTAATTCAGATTAAGATTTGTTTGATCCTATTTATATCATGAGGTATGATTCTAAATTTCATTCAATAATGGAATCATCCCTCTTTTCCCCTTTTAATAATATAACACTAATCCCATAAACTCTTAAATTATATTCCTCACAAATAATATTTCAATAATAGAAAACATTTATATCCAAATTAACTATAATAATATTTGATTGATGGTTTACTTTTTTACCATTATTAACTCATGAAGGGGTATATAGAATTATAAATTTAATTATTAGGAGTTTTATAGATGTTTTCCTTAAATATTAGGTAATTTTATTCCGTTCTGATGTTTTCTAGTGACTTTATTTCCACAGCTTAACAACTTATTCTAAAACCACATAATCCATATTATCTCAATAGAATTGAAAAATTTCGCTGTAGTTATTAGCTAAAATATAAATTCTAATTATACTTCATAAACTTATTTACCTACAAGGGTGGTCTAAATTAATTAGATTCATCATTAATTACATATTCCTTCCCTATTTCCCCTTTAGAGAATTATTTTTTCTAGAGTTTTGTTATGTAATTTTTTTATAAAATGAAATTTTTAGAGTGAAATAAAATAGTGGTGGAATTTCATGAACATATGTGGGTAATATCATGACTATATTCCCATTATTCTTATTATATTTTTTCTATAAATTTTTAGGACAAATATTTCATCCCATTTATCTTTAGTTTAGATATGTTTTGTAAAATAGCTCATCCAAACATTCATTCTCCCTTCCCCCACACTTAAATTCAATAAAGATCTAAATTATCTTACAGATCATTGTATAGCTTTATTTGTGTATATAAATGTGGAAAAATAATAACTTTATTCATGTATTTTAAGGTATATATTGTTAAAACTACATGGAAGTCTATAAATAAAATTTTATTGAATAAGGGGATTTAAAATGAAAATAACCCCCTTTACATTTATAGAATAATTCCATTGAACAAATATATATTAGACTATGTTAAATTTGAAATTTTAGTCAATCAAGAATATATTGGATGTCTCATTAAAACAATATTTGTAAATAAGATTTCAAAATTTTTTCAGAAGCCTACCAGGAAAGACATTAAAATGTAGGGCATTATTTTATAACACAAGATTCAAAAATAAATTTGAATTTTATGAATTTACATCAAATAGAATTTTAAAAAAAACTCAATTCACTTTTCATATAAGGTGGATAATTTGGTCTAATCAGTTCATTTAAATTCTTATATAATAAAAAATATGAAGATATTTTAAATTAATATAAAATTTTTCAAAACACAATAAAGATAAAAAATAAAAAAAACATGATAAACTACAGAAAATTTGGTAATTTTTTTTATTAAATTCCAATAAAATAATGGTTCCCTCCCCCAAACATAAATGATGTAGTTTCCATAATAAATTTAAATGGATTTATCTTTTAATATAGATATTATAATGAATAATAATAACAATAAATTTAATGTTAAGAAAAGGTAAAATCCATTGGTTTTTATAGATAGATAGGATGGAGGAGTGTGATCTCCTCTACTAATTCATGAGGTAATTTTTAGCGGAATATTTGCGGTTTGTGAGCATTAATAAAGAGTGTGTTATTGTTGAATGTTTTATTGATTTTCACAACAACGAATAGATATACATTATAAAATGTAAACAAATAATCCCATTTGGATCACTTTCTACCTAGAATCAAAATTAGTGTTGAATTATATAATACTACATAGTCCCCTAGATCCCTGTTTGGTCATTGGATTAACATAACTTTTGTAACATTTTTGGGTTTTAATGTTTTTAAAAAAATTATTATTTCATCTATAAATTCTTTTTGTTGTAAATTAAATAATTATTCAAGTTTATTTTTACACTTTTATAAGTAATATGGCCTATGTAAAGTTAAAAATTATTTTACACATTCGTGGGATAGTTTTTTGCTTTTTTGTAATGGTAGATCTCTAATTATTTGAGTTTATTAATGGTAATCCACCACTTGAAACATTTAAGTGAGTTTATATATTCTTTGTAAAGGAAGATCTTTGTTTCAATGAGATGCATACGGGTATTATGGTTTTTGATACACATTTTTTGGGTCTGTTTAAATTTAATTATGGTAAAAACATTTTTTTTACACACTATAAAAGGTTATGACTAACCTATAAAATTGTATGATTAAGTTACATAAGTGTAAATCATAATTTATTAATGGAGAATAAGGGTACTTCCATCACAATATAAGGGAAACCATATGTTTTTTAAAGATACGTAAGGGTAAAAAAAGTTATGAAAAGTTATTTCCTACATTGCATAAGTGTATTAAATAAATAATAAGGGTTATCTAATAATAATTTTTTTTACATAGGGTTATTAAGTGAAAAAATACATTTCAAACAAATGTTGGAGATACACATGTGTAAATCCATGTTACCCTTACACAAAAATATTTTCTAATAAATTCTATCAATTACTCATTTTTTTCTTTGTCTTCCCCAACTCAATATTTTAACATGTTTTTGATGATTTTGATTGACAAAATTTATGGTAATTAACTCCTTGAATTGTTTATAGTTCATGAATCAATTTATATAATTTTTCAAACACACTACACTCAAGAATCACTTTAACAAAAAATTAATTTATAATTATATTTTTGGGGTTTTAATACTCCAAATGATTATTTATCTTGATTTATAAAAACAAATTTTAAAATTTTTACCATCAATGTTTGGGTTATCCTTTCGGGTATGAATAGCCCTAAAGCTCCCTTGATCATTTTTGGTGGAACCATATATGAACAATACACATTCTTCATATGGTTTCTAGATGTGATAGAACCTCACCCTATCACCTATACTATTAAGATTTATTTTTTCAAAAGATAAAACCCATGTCAGATTGTACATAAATATTTACAATTTCTATTTGTAAACATAGTTTTTTAAATCCTAGAAATTAATAATATATTGTTATTTCATGATAATAATATGAAAATGATCGATGAATGATAATGTATTATTTTCACATATTTATCCAGGATTATTATGAAGAGAAAATTAGTATCATATTTTTATTTGGATTTTCTATTAAAAAGAATAGTTAGATCAATTACTATCTCAAAATTATAAGATTGGATTATGTAGGATTTATACTTTTTTATCACATGTGGTTCATTATTTATATTTCCAATAAAATAGATGGAATAAATTATATGAATCCTTAGAAAAATGTTTGAGATTATTTGTACATGGATGTAATCCTTGTGACAATTCCCTGATGAACAATGGTGTTGTCGTAAATGTCCTTGATGTATGTTGTTAATTAGTATTTTGATCCACATTAAATACATATTATTATGGTATAATTATTACGGTAGCTATTATACCTTCCATAACAGAGTATGTTCATATATGGGTGTATACAACATAATTATATGTTTGATGATAGTCACTTATACTTCCTTATGATGCAACAATATTTACCCATATTTCGTTGTTACACATCGTAAATTTTTTATATAGATATTTTATATTTTTTGATTAATATTAAATATATTATACAAACACACACCCACTAAACATAATTGTTTAGTGTCTTCAGAGGCTACAAACACAGTCTTCTAATTTGGTGAATGATCACTAACATCCCCAATAATGATATCCAAATATCTTTTCACATAAAAAACACACCATACATAAAACCTATATTTATTTAATGTGGAAATGATACCATAGATAAGGTGATCTCAGATGGTAAAAAATGGTAAGAAAATAAGATATTATTGATCACATTAACATGAAGTAAAAATGTGATTTATAATATGATATTAACTTATGAAAACTTGTCTTGTATATTAAGGATCATAAACATGAGACATGGAATAAATAATGGCATTTCATTATATATGAATCATAATTAAATCAAATAACATGATACATAAAAAAATAATAATGATATAGACCAGGAATTATGGATTACACATAACCATATAAAATCTAATTTTGACGCTATCTACCACGACATAAAAAACATTATATGCCTATGCTAATTAGACATATATATGATGTTTTAATGGGATAACCTTTTGTATACATTCATGTTTTGGTAGTGTGATATCCTTCCATGTAATCTCTTGTTTTAGTCTTGTGATAACCTCCTATGGACCAACTTTGTTTGGGCTTGGGATGATGTCTGATGTACAAACATATTTATGAATTGATATTAAATCTTGTGTACCCATTATGTTCATTAAACACTAATCATTACCCAAATTATTGGCGAGAGAAATTGGTCACACCCACCCCATTATAAAAATAATTTTTATTTTTGACACAAAATCATAAATAATTCATCATATAATAATCCATGCATTTAAATGGGTGTCATTAACATTTCATAATATCCTTACTTTTGAAAAAGTGACAGGTTTTATATTAATTTTATCCATTCATCATAGAATAAATAATGAGAATAAGAAGACCTCATGGGAATTTTCTAATGTTTTAACTTGTAGAATATAAATTGGTTTTATAAACATAAATTCATCATTATCTTAAAAAAATCATATATATAATAATAAGGGAATCATCAAATAATATTCCCATTATGTTAAAGAAACCACAATGTATTTTTTCGTAGATGGAAAATAACTTGTAAAAAATATTTAGAACATTCCATTGGGGGAAAACATTTCTCATAAAATAACTTTATTATAGTCATAATTGATGAAATATTTTATAAATTTGTTTTGAGATTAAAAATTGAATCATGTAAAGTGTGCTTTAAAAAATAATTAATAAAATTTTGAATGAAAATATTATTTCTATATTGAATTTTTTTTAAACAAAAAATAGATTACAAATAATTTTCTATTAGAATAAACTTGAGAAAAAAAAATTAGGCTTCATATAAAATAAATTTTATGATGGTAGGAAAATCTGTTCACGTCGTACCCATTAAAATATTGATTACTTCCACAATTTTAGTAAAAGAAAAAAATTCATTTATTAAAAAATGAAAAAGTGGTTATATTCAAAAAAATAATATAAAATTTCAATCATAGGTGAAAAAATTTTTAATAAATCATTCGAATAATTTTGAAAACATGTTTTATATTTTTTTTAATCAATTTTTTGGAAGAAAAATGGGTTTCGGCCGAAGTTGGAAATAAAGTCGTGTTTTTTAAAAATTGTCATTATGATCTCTTGAGAACCTAAATAGTTGAAAATTATTTTAAAAAATGTAATCTAAAAAAATAACTATATTATATGAAAAAACATGAGTTTCATGAGTGATTACTCAGAATATTTTATAATTTAAGCATTTTCATAAACAATTCTGATAAAAGTTGATATTGAAACATAAAAATCATACCACTTTAAGAAATCTAAATCATAACCCCATGAATGAATAAAATAAATGAAACATATAATATTAGGAAAATAAGTGTACTCATGATATAAAATCACAATGGTGATTTATATAATCCTCATATGGAGATATAGGTGCATAACATAGCTTTGGTCTCTGAGAATACAATTTGAGAAAAAAATACCATATCGCTTTGGTAATTATAGAACCATAAAACAAAGAATGATTTGTTATAAAATAGATATGTAAAACCCTATGATTTTAATGAAAATAATAATAAAATACACTCATGGGTAAAATATACACCACATAATAGAAACACCAGGATAATAAGGCTTCCTTGTAATAAAAATAAATGTGAGAGTGAAATCTAATACCCTAAGCCACGACTTCCATATTTCATATTCAAACCTCAAATATAATAAATATAATCTTATTAAACTTATGAAACATAACAAATAATATATATACATATAACCAATATATTATTTTATTACGACCTTTTATTACCCATTTATTAAAAAACAATGTTAAAGTCACGTTTTTAGTAAAAAATAAATTGTTTTTCATTTTTGTTTTGATTTTTTTGTTCCAATTAATGTGATAATCATTATATTATATGCAGATTTTGAAAATTATGTAAATATAATTTATATTCACTAGTTATATATTTAGAGTAATCCGTAAAATATAGTGATTGAAAATGAAAAAAAACCATTCATGGAATGGAAGGACGTACATACACATGAGTATTGATTCGATTTTATTGATTGATTATGAAAAATAATTATACGTAATATTTTACCATTATGAAATATAATTTATTTCACATATGTTATATATGTTAATTAAATTCATCCTTATTGAGGTACATGAATTCGTGAACAAATCCCATCATTCCACGTGGTGGTAGTCCGTCGCACAGAAGAACAATGTTATTGTTCTCCAGTAGATTAGATTGTAAGAATTTACCTATGATATCAATATTATTGAATACTTAAAATATCATAATATTCATATATGAACATTTAGTATGTCATCATAACCATCCTTGAGTTGTGGTAATGGAAAAATGAATGGCGTCAATTCATGTGGTGATTGGATGTTGTACACAAGAATGATGATATCATAATCCATTTTAAGGAGGATGAGATGAATATAGGTCATTACATTAAGATAAAAATATATAATTTTATGTAATATAATAATTTTGTTATATAATAATTTTACAATATGAATTTAATGAGATTTATGAATAAATAAAATAAAACCCTTGATTAGGGACATGACCTCTTCTTAGACCAATGTCTTTTGGTTTTCACAAAAATGAATCGTATGTTATAATTCATAACTACATAAGTCTTATTGTATTAGAATATTGAATTAAGGTACTTATTCGGGCAAGTATTCTTAGAACCTATGGGGTTTGGATGGATGGAGCAGAGATGAGAATGGGTATCCTTTTAAAAGAGTTGCGAGTGGTCCATATATAGTTTTTGAAAAGAAAAATGTGTATCCACATTTTCAACTGTATATGGAATCAAAATTGGCTACTATCCAAAATACTGTATATAATATCTAAACATTTCTATTAAATTTTTTATGCATTTTTCATCAATTTAAATCTTTCTTGTTTTAGATTAACTCCCTTATAAACCCATTTTTCCTTCCCGGTGATCAATAATTTTTAATGTTTTTTCTATTCATTATTTTAAAATTTTAATTTGAACTTATTTGTTAATATAAACACTGATTGCCGAAATTATTTTTTAAAAATACCATTCATTGAAGAAGAAGAATTTAAATTAACATTAATCACACATATACAATGGGATATGGGTTTTCAAATAGAAAATGATTAAATTTTTACGAAATTTAATATCCAAATTGAATATAAAAAAGATTCTGGTGATGTAACTACATTAATAAATATATAATTGAAATAATAATTCTTTTATAACAACATTATAAAATATTTTAAATGATTAAATGATTTAAAAAAATAACAATTTGTAATAATGAATAGTATTTTCCGGTTTTCATCAAAAAATACATCATCAATGAAAATTAATAGAAATTCACTATATGTTAATTTTGACAGTTTGATTTAAAAAATATTATTTTTTTGAAGAAATAGTATATGACTTACAAATAAATTTTTTAAAAAATATGCACAGTAGGTTACAAGGTTATTTTTTTAGAGAAAATTAGTTTTAAGCACAAAATTGATTTTTTTCTAATTTCTATTCTAAAAAAACATATGATGTCTGATAAATATATTATTGAATATATTATATATAAATTCCATTAAATTTATTCATCAATTAATGTTTCAATTTATTGAGGTAAAAAATGTTTGTACATAAAAAAATGGTTTCCCAAAATAAGATTTCCATTATTATAAAATCATTTTTTCCAATTTAAATTTAATTAGACACCACACAATTAATTATATATACATATGTAAAAAATGTACATTGAAAATTTAGGAAATCCTATTAATAAATTACCTTAAAATTGATAGGTTATAATTATCATAGTTTATTATAATTTATTAACAGTATGTCGCATTCAATGATGCATTTAACAAAAGATAAACAAGGTGTTGTGTGTAACGCAAGTCAAACTCTGTAATATTTGTATAAAATATAATCAAAAAGATTAATATTATTTGAAAATAATAATTTCACGAAATCATTGGTCTTAATTTATACCCCCCATAACATGAATTTATCCACCAAAATTCTACACATTGGTACAAACAAATTAGGATACATATACCTCATTGTATCATAAGGTTAGCACATAACTTCCTTATGTTGGTGGTTATTTCAGAAAACATTAACCATGTAAGTGTTAATTTTTCATAGTACTTTATCAGTATGACCAATAATCTCAACCGAGTATTCCATGTAAGAAATATCATTCTCCATTGGTATGAACATTGAGTTCCGTGTATGTGAGGGATCATATACACACTTCCTTATATGAGGTACGTGGAACAAATAGTAAACGAGAGTGAGTTTTGGTGGAAGATCCAAATGAAACGATACTATCCTAATACAATCAATAATTTGAAAGGGACTGGAAAACCTTTGGATTAGATTTCCATTCTTTCATTGATTATGATATTCATATATAATACTTATCGTCATCTTCAAATTCTGTATCACATCTATGATTATAAGAAAAATATTTATGTCAACATTTTTATGTCCTTATTTTTTAATGAATGGATTAAACCTTCTTTTACCCCTCATCATCTTTCTTAGGTCCCAAAATCATTCATTCTGAAACTTCATTCTTGTATGATGGAGTAATACACTTATTTTGATATTGGACATTATAAGGGGACACCTGAATGTTCGACTAAAAGAAATTATTTTACAAAACCTCAATAAGAAAGAGATGCTACCCCATGCACCTTTTAAATCAATAGAATAATGTCTTATAATATAATATAGTCTTTAAACTGATCACTCATATTGAAAATCATGATGAGGATGAAAAAAATTCATTAAATTTAAATCCATATCAAGAGTTTGTTGAACATTTCTCCAAAAAATCAAAATTCAGATCCCAATTAGATATAATTTAATATGACACTCCATGAAATATGATGTCTTCCTTATTGTATTTTAAGGAAATAAGAACCATATATAAATATTCACTAATATAAATTAATTGTTATGACTTCGTATGATGATCCACTACAACCCATAATTTTCTCCCAGTCAAAGGTATGATAAACCATAAAGGTTATCAGTTTCTTTAGTCATATTTCAAAAAAGTGTTACGAAATTATTACTCAAAAAAAAAATTCACTAAAACAAATACAAAAATAAATGGTTTTATTTCTATAAATTTCTCCCAATATATACTTTATCTTCATGAACTCCCATCATGTAGAACCTTAAGAGGGGTATATAATACATTGAACATATAATAAACCATACACTTATAAACACATGAGGTAATCCAATGCTATTATGTTAATCTTACAAGGAGGTATATATATTTCCAAATATAACATAATTCATAGATGATTCATGATTTGTTCATCCAAAATATCATTGAAAAAATTACTTATATATATAATTCATGAATCCCAATACATAAATATTTCAATCCTTCCACATAAATGATTGAAGAATAATCGGGTTTTCATTGTTAAAGAAGTTTATTCTTGAGTTTGGGCATTGAGTTAGGCAAATCCCATGTTCCCCCACACAAAAATTGTTAAACAAATTGAAAAATTATCAGTCTATGAACATATTTTTTACTATGATAAAATCAACCCATCTATTTATGATATTCTTCTAGGATATCCTACCTACCTTCTTGACATGTTAGTAGCATAATATTCATTCCACTATATTCATTACCACAAAAAATGCATTAATGTATTTCTTCATCTTATTGGAAACATAATGTGTCTCGCCTATTTTCTGGTGTCTAATCATATATTACGATAGAAAATTGTGAATAATCAAAATATCATTCTCTCCAGTGATCATTAAATTTGGTTTCTCATATTCTCTATATTTTACATTAGATTCGATTTTGACACGAGTCATTCTAGTTCCATCCATTGAATAATTCCAAATATCATAGTTTGTGAAACACTAATTATTATGTAAAACCACAAAATAATATGAAATCACATTTTAGGATCTTTTCATCATGAAACACTACTTTCAATATATGAAAACATTGAGTAGTACTACATAATTCATAGTAATCATATATTTGAATCCATTATGGTTGTTTACAAAGATTTTGTTAATTTCCAAAAAATATCTCATATGTGTGTTATTCCAGGTGTGTAGTAAGGCATGTTTTCTTGCATCAAGGGATGATAGAGTCTAATTCAATACACCCATTGTCATATTTATTATCCCTAGGTACCTATGTGATTGATAATAAACCACTTATAATATCTATAAAATTATTTAAGTTCTTCGAAATTAAAATTTCTCTATCCATTACGAACATTCCAATATAGTTTTCTATACTTTGACTAATCTAATGGATTATCCATAAAGACATCCCTATAAGTATCATTATAAATAATCCTAGGAATTTCATTAATTTTTTTAAATTAAATTAATATGGTTAAATAAATCTTTTCTATGATACAAAATGTAGTTACCCAGACTTTTCAAATATAGATATTTAATCTTTTCAAATTAATAATCATTATATTAAATAAACTAACTCCTAAAGATCATAATCTTTTAGTTTATTTGGAGACTTGTCTCACTATAGTATTATTTTTTAAATGATCATCAATGTCTACTATTATGATCTTTCAATTTAACACTCTTCAAAAATAAACCCTTATTTTATCTTTTGTTCGTATCTTGGGGAATGGAAAAGTATGAATGGGTGAGCTCAGCTACTCAATAATGGTAAACATTGAGATTTCAATGACCATATAAGCATGAAATGATGTTTTGGGTAATATAACAGGAGATTTATATTTTAAAACCATTACCTGTATATATAATATCATAATCCTGAGACATGGAACAAATCATGGAATTTCATAAGATGTAAATCATTTGCAAAATAAATAAAATGATCCATGAGAGAATAACATCGACAAAAGATAAAAAACTATGGAACTAAAATTAGGAAATAAAATATTATTTCATGTAAATATACAATGATATTCATAAAATTTTATTTTTGGTATAACTACCTATCTTCCTACTACATGATTTAGATAATCTCCCATATAGCCTATTGTTTTGGTCATGAAAAAACAAACCCAATATAACATCTTATTTTAAGCTTGGGATAATCTCATGAGTTCCCTGTTGTTTTGGGCACGGGGTGACATTTTATATAACATATTGTTTAATGCTAGGGATAACCTCCCATGTACTCATTGAGCATATATAATATAAATAAATAAAACAATTATTTGTAGGGAGATATAGGTCCCACCCTTCACATGATAAAAATCATAAATACATGTCCCACAATTTCATAAAAGGTTCTTAATATCATAACTCATATAATGATGTGATTTTTGTAAACATTTTATCATATCCTAACCCATAAAAAAGTGAAATGTTTCATAATAGTTTCATCATTTCGTTATAGCATTACCCGTGAAATGAAGGACTCATAATAATTTCCTCTTGGATAGCCTTTCTAATAGACACATGTTTCATAAATATTATTCCATCTCAAACATAATCCATTTAATGAAATATAATGAATGGTATCCTTGTATCATATACCCAATAAGGCAATTTTAACATCCAAAAATGTAATATTTGATGGGAAATAATTTGAGAAATGATCATGTTACATTTATTATTGAAAATAACATTTATTTTAAACTGAATTTTTAATACTATAAATTCGTAAAATATTATGTAATTAATTTTTACTAAAAATAAAAAATGAACGATATAAAGGAGACTTTAAAATGATTTAGATTAAATAATGAGGAAAATAAAATTTTCTTATTGAAAAATAATTTTTTAAACTGACAATATTTTGAAAATAAATTTCATTCAATATAACCTTGAAATATAATAAAGGAATCCTAAAATAATTGTTTTCATTAAAGTGGTAAATAGCAGTCATTTCATACATGTGAAAACAAATATTCATTTTATAATATCAGTAAAATCTATAAATATATTGTTTTGAAATTGACCTGATTATTACTTTTTACTCATTTTTGTTAAATTAAAAAATGGTTGAAATTTATTTAATAAATAATATTAATATTTTTAAATTTATGTTTGTATGCATGTTTAGAAACCATGGTTTTGGAAGAAAAAGGGTTTTCGACAAAAGTGATAAATAATGTTCCCTTTTCATAATAACATTTTTGGGAACACATGAGTATAGAAAGATAGTAAATTTGAGGGATACATGTTTTGGAAAAAACTACCATTTGAGAATAAAATTCATCCATTTATTTAGAGATATAATATAATATTTATTAATTGGAATCATAGTCATAATGATTCTTGATAAGTGATGAGATTGTAATATTAAAATCATTCCACATTGGTAACATTGAATCATAATCCTCCTGAAATATTAAAATTGAATGATATATATAATATATATAATTCAAGGATATTAATTATATAACATATCCAATGGGAATTATATACACCTTATAGAATAATATAGGTGGATAACATAACTTATGCCTTTGAGAATTCATTTTAAAAAAAAAACCCATTACTGATTTGGTAAATTTTGAGCCCAACCCCCATGGAAAAAGATAGTAGGAATTATATTTATGTAATCATAATTATATGGATAATAACTATTTAATATATCCATGGTTATTACATACACCACATTAATGAAACATATGTGGAATATGTCTTTCATCTCAAAAAAAGGGACACAAAAATCCATTACCTTACGTATCGACATCCTTTAAACACATTATAATCGATCATATAATAAATATAACTATATTATTCATATATTTAGTGAAAATAATTATACATATAATACAATATATTATTTTCTTATAACCCTTTATTTCCCATTTAAAAAAATTCTAATCTAATATAATCATTCCAGTAATAACTTCTTTGTTTTTCATGTATGTTTTGATTTCTTTCTATCCTCTTAAATTGATTATGGTAACATAATATATATAATTTTAAAACATATTTTAAAATAATATATTTTATGTTTATATTAATTTTTACTAATCTATAGAAGATATATATAGAACAATTAATACACTATTAATGAAGATCATAGGGAAAACACATGAAAGCACAATATTTCCATTTTCTCAACATATTGAATGAATTAATGTTAAATAAAATATTACAATTTAAGAATAATTTTAATTTAATATATATCAAATTTATTGATTAAATCCATCCTTCACACCATTCCTATATAATGTGAATTAATCACATCTCTTTTCAAGGCGGTACTCTATCTTGCACATGAACGATGTTATCATCTTACAATGGAATTGAATATAATATGATACATGTGATATCCTGATTTTAGAACTCTATAAATCTCCAAAATATCATAAATAAATATTAATTCCATAATTTTATTCATCCATTAGGGGTTGTAATGGAAAATCTAATGACATCAGTTCGTGAGGTGGAAGTGTTCCATACACATGAATGATGACTACATTCCCCATATAATAGAAGATGAGATAGATATATATAATTAACATAAATAAATATCAGTGTATAAAAGTTACATAGTTTATTATATAATTTTGGAATAAAAATAATTTAATTTTTTGGGGGATAAAATGAAATAAAATGGTTGATTAGGGACGATACCTCATCTATGGACAACTTATATTAGTTTGAAACAAAAAGTATATATGGATAGTTCTCTAAAATTTATAATGAATCTATAACAAGAGGGTATAAATAACGAGTTTATTTGTGTAGTTCATCGCCAAACTAATGTGTTTATTTATGTGTGAAGAGGATAAGAGAGAGGGTGAACAGTTATATGTGAGGTAGGTGGAACACTTGTATGTTTGGAAATGAAAAATGTGTACCCATTTTTTCCACATTACAATGGGTTCCAAAATGGTTCATTGTTGATCACTGATCATTAATTTGAATGTATTTTTATCCGATGGGTGTTGGACATGATTGTGTCATTTTTTACCATTTTATTTGTAGTTTAACCCCCTAGTAAAATGATTTTTCCTTAACCACATTAAATAATTCTTAATGATATTTACCATTAATTATGTTCAATTACTATGAAGAAGTTGTTAAAAAAATTATTCCAATTATGGAAATATTATTTTACAAATTCTATTAAAATAAGTGGAGTGTTTAATTTAAAATTATTCAATTATATACTATGAGATAATGGGGTTTCAAAGAGGAAATATAAATATGTTTTAAACATTTTTAAATATATATACAATAAAAAAAAATTTAATTGGAAATAAATTTTATTAATATATATATATATAATTAAACTACTTTTTAATGGGAATGCATCTTAATACAATTTGATTGTTTTTAATACATTAAAATAAATGAAATGTTTTAATAAATTCCATTCACTTTGAACATTCATCAAAGTATTTATTTTCTGATAAAATACTAAAATTATCAACACAAGATAATTTTAAAAATATTATTTAAAATAAATTATTTCAAATATATATTCTATAAGTGGAAAAAATGAAATTTAAAATAGGTTCAGAAATTGAAAAAGTAAGGATTTTTAGAAAAAACGAATTTTTTTGAATAATTTGATTTATTTATAGATCATCTAATAAAATAACATAAGATAAATTTAATAATATTATATTGAATATTTAATGTAATGTTTTTAATTTTTTTTTAAAAATTATTTTTTTTATTTATTTATGCAAAACATATTATTGTTAAAAAAAATATATTTTCATATAAAAGGATTTCCTTTATATTGAAATAATATTTATTATTATTTATATTAATTTATTCAAGAAATAATTCATTTTATATGAATTTGTAAACCATTTATTTTGGTAATTTAGTTTATTCTCTTCATACCATCCATTACAATGACAATGACATAACTAACATATTAAATATTAATATTTTAATATTATTTCACTTTTTCTTTATTCTCCTTGTTCTGTGTAATGAAATCTAAACTATGTAGTGTTTTTTATAACCCATAATATTTAAATGATTAAATTTATTCAAAAATTTATTTCCAAAATCATCATGGTTTTACATTTACACTCTATTTGATTACAATAATTTTTATTTTTTTGTATTATATTTCCTTTGCAGATTTGGATCCTTTAAAACATGATATATTATCATTATGGTTTGATAACCCCTTATAGGTAGAGTGCGAGTGAGGAGCTATAATTACAATGGTGGATCATGATAGCTCCATGTCATGTATGTTACACGATACACATTTTTGATAATTAGTAATGACCCATTACATAATGAACCATATGAATTCTGAGTAACATGTCTTAACTCAATGATCCTGGTGGATACATAGTAACATGTTCATATCGATGAACCTTATGGATACCAAGGGACATTTAAAAACAGTTTTCCTACTTCTTCAACATTTCTAATTAACAATGACAATATTTTCAAAATGGATCTGAAATAGGTATGACTGGGGGATTGTGGAGGATTTGTTAGAACATAACCACTCAGTATGTGATTTTATTTTATTTTATGATTGACATGAATATATTATTATCATTTCATACAAGTATTTTATATATAAACATTATCTAAATAACCATTAGTGGTTTTTCACTAGGTTTCAGGACTCAACGCTTTTGTCATAATTCTAAAAAACGCATAGAATTTATATGTTTGAAACCATGTAAGAGCAAGGGGCACATGGATGATGGTTGTGAGGAGTAATGTGGAGTTGGTGAAACACTTGTTTAGACTCTAGAGGACTAAAATGTTTTATTTAAATATTTAACAAATTCACTTTATACACCCATTTGAATTTACTTTTGGGATCTATTTAATCTATGTATAACATATGTACCTTTTTGGTTTTCTACATTCAACATGAATATGTGTAAATATTGTTATTTATATATTATTTAGATAGTTTTTGTTCTATGAAAATATTTTGAGGGTATATTATCCCTAATAGTGGACATAAACACTTGATACTAGTCCAAAGCCTCTCACATACATCGAGGAACACATGAGGTCAAGTAGAAATCCTTTTTGGACATAATGGTTCAAGCATGGGTGTTAAAAATAGTTTCATAGAAGATGTATCATTCTTTACTTTTGAATATCCCAAGACGTGGTTAAAATGATATTTATATATAGGACTCAAGCAGTGGAATTTTTCTATTCTTTCCCAACATAGGTTTAATGGACATGTTAAAATACTTGTAAATGATTACTATTATAGTTTTATGATATTTTTTGGTCATTCATTCCATATTATTAGTCGTGTAGGTTCAAATTCTGTATATATACCAATTTTTTGTAGTAGTTCTTTATATAAATTTCATGAATTGTGATATATGTTAGAGATAGATTCTTTAATTTCTTATATATCTATTTTTCATTTATATTATGATTAATATCTATTTTAATTAAGTATATTATCAAATATTATTGTTTTTTTATTTTATATTAAGTGTGTGACACCCCAATATTTTTCCGTCGTGAACTTTTTATATTTCTTTTTGTTCTATAGCGTGCATTACACTGAACAATGTGTATGAAAAAATTATTAAATATTTTAATAATAAATATAAACTATACCTTAGAATGAATGGAATTAATGAGTTTATGTAAATTATTAAAATATATTTTACTAAAAATTATACGTGAATTATTTTATTACCAATAAATTACTAATTAAAATGAAAATCATTTGAACACAAGATTTGTGTTTTTATTAGAAACTAATTTTTTACCACATTGGTATTTTATTTCTATATAATAAATTTATCACAATAATTTTCAAATCATAGTGAATCTTATAGCTTACATATTCAATAAAATGTTTTTTAAATTCAACCAAAATGTTTGATAGTATTAATATAAGAATAATTCAAATTTTATTCGTAAAAGACTATATTTTTTATAGAGTGTTTCCCACATTTTAGCAGAGACGTGTTTTAAATATACATTTTTAATCTCCTAAAAATTTCATTGAAAAAATAAACGCCCTTTTTATTATCGGAATTTCAAAATTACCTTAAGGTGATATTTCTGTATTTTTCTGAAAATATTAATTTTCCAGTGAAAATTGAAAATCCATATTTTTTATAAAATATTAATTTTTATTATATTAGTGTTATATTTATAAATTGAATAGATAAATATCAAATAAATTTAAGGATAATATTTATGTATATTATGAATAGGAATATAATATATTTATATCATGAAATTAGTAAATAAATGATTTGAAAATGATAATTTAATTATTGATATTTTTTAAAACACAAATGACTGTTCAAAATATTCTAATTAAAATAAAAAATTCAAATAATAATAATTTTCATTAAAAATATTCACAATTTAATATTTTTTCTTTATTATTATAAGATTATTATTTTTAGACATACAATTATTTTTCAATGCTTCATCAAAATTGATATAATATTAAAAACAGTATTTTTTTATTAAATAATGAATTTGTTTAAAAATTAAATTTATATTATTTAGAAAATTATTATCATAAAATGGAGTTTATTTTATATTAATACTCTAAGAAAAATTTTGTGTTTAATATTTTGGATTTTTCAAAAAAAAACATGAGTTTTTTTTGGGAATTAGTTAATATTGTATTTTAGAATATAAATAAATTATACATTTAATACATTATTCATTGGGTAATTCCTGATGTAATAACCATAATATTTTACTCCCCTAAATTATATTAACATATTTAGTGATATATTTTAAACTAATCATAGTATTGAAAAGAAATAATGAAATGAAAAAATATTCAAAAAAAAACACACCTCCCCTCCACTATAAATACCACCCCTCAACCACACACATAGAAAGACATGAAATTAATAAAAATTATTCCCATTTCATCTCAAAATCCTCTTTCCTATTTTAGGTTATTCTTTTTCTCAACATAAGACAATTTTAAATAACATGATGGAGGTTCTCAGTGTGAATAATTTCAGTTGTAAAAATCCACTTTCATTTTTTTAAATTAACATTAATTTAATTTTTTTTTCATATAATTACATTACGTAATGTGTCAAAAAATTCATGATAAATACAATATAGTATATATTCCATATTTTTTTTGATAATAGTATATCAATTATCTATTCTATTCTCTTCTTTTTTTATTCTAAAAATGAAAACAATGTCTTGTAGGGTGCCGATTTACCACCTTTATGGACGAAAAGTTTTTGTTTTTCAATTCCACCTTCAAGGATAGTAATGAAACCATTATTATGTTTATAACATATTATAATATATTTTTTATAACCTATTTAATTTTTTCGATCCATTTTATATACGTGAAATTAAATAACGAAACAAAACTAATTTTTTATGATTAAAATCTGCCAATATAATCTAAATAACTATCACTAACATTTTATCTAATGATTCATCCACACTCAAAATAACCATATTATTGATATAACAATTAAATATTTTTTATGTTCATTAATAACATATAACTTCAATTTTGAATATCTTTTTTCATTTCACGTGATCTTGTGTATATGTCTACAGGGGAAAGAATCATTAAATTAAAGGAAATGAACACTTAGGAATGACAGTATTGAATAATATAAATAAACAAAAATTCTATAAATGAATTAAATATAATTATAATAAATCAAATAAATGTTGAATTTGTTTTCAATTAAATTATTAATGACTCTATCTTTATTATTCAGGATAGTATATACATGTTCATAACTCTTACAAATAGAAGGTAAGGGTTATCTCATCCCACCTTTATTTTTTTAGATATACCTTATTCACCACTATTTCATGTGGGCAGTGTATGTATACTGAAAATAGAATTATAATATCAATAAAATATTTATATTGGGGGTATTAATTTTTTCAATTGATTGCAATTAATGTTTTCTGTCATAATGTTATAGTGTTTTCAATGTGGTGAGGTATTCTACCCAAAACTCTATTTTTAATTGGTTTACACTTTCTCTATCATTATAATAATGTAATTATTATTTATTATTATATAATAAATCCAAATTATAGATATATATATATATATATATATTTCAAACACTTGTATCCAGATTATTTCATCATTCTTTGATTTGGAAATACGTATTTTATAAGGAAAACTTTTATATTATTTACATTTTACAAGATCTATTAAAGGGAACATCCCAATTAACTACCCATTTTCTTGTAACATCAATAATATATTTTAAGAAACCATTTTTTTATAATTTCACTATTTATTCCTAGAAATCTATATTTTCCATTCTAATGTTTTAATCAAACTATTAGTACTTTTTCAGTTTATAGAATCTTTTCTATTTTCCCAAAAACAGCATTGAAGTGGCCCATTTTGAAATACTATTAAAAACTATTTCTACATGTTTTAACTACTGTTGGACATATTTTATTCCTTAATTATAATTTTTGTTTCCAGAAAATTTAATTTATTGGATATTATTGTTTAGAATTTTATATAATGATAAATACAAATAATTTTTTAAAAGAAATCATCTTTTTAATGTAATATGGTATATCTCTCAAAAATTTTCAATGCTTTTATTAGATTATTTTTATATATGATTATGAATCAAATATTTCAAAGTGGTATGTGATAATTTTATTTAAATATATTTTTTATATTGATTATTTGATATATGTTGAATGCAATGTACTTAGTATGTGATATGCAAGACTCATTATAGTCGATTGATGCATTGATATATCTAATGAAACAAACTAGATTTGGTTTTGGCTGAGGCCTTACACATTTATGTCTAATTATTTGTTGAGTCATTTACGTTATGATTATGATGTCTAATATTATGCATTCCCTCATTATGTTTTTATTATTTGATATTTCATGTGATTATTCAAGTAGTATAATATTCATGGTTTAGTTTCTTGGTAATGGGATTATTCTTGAAAATTTTTGATCAACTTTTATTCATTCTATATATTTCAAATTTTTATGTTTTAATGGAATACTTTGTAATTCATCATGCATTATTTTTATGTATATATACTCTTAATCTATATTTTATACCCATATTGGGCATATGAGATCACACATTTCATATGTTTTATTTTTCCTTAGATGACATATTGTATATTATGACTGATATTGTAACACTCCAGGTAAATAATGAATATGAAATTTTCATATTTATCCCTATTTGTGAATAAAATATTAATATTACTTTAAAGTGAATTCTATGCTCAATGGAGTACCCAATACACAACAACGAGTTTCATTGAAATCTTACGTTGCACTCTAATAATAAAATAATATTTTTTTAAATAGTAGTTAATACCTAGCCGTTGTAATGACTGGAATGAACAGAACTAACTGAAAAATGATTATATATGTTCGTCAAATGTTTTTACTTTTTACAATAATTGTTAGAGGATAAAAAATGTGAATGAATCTAATTTTAAGCGTAAACATTCTAATAATTTTTAAATGGTCGATTAACCGCCTTTTGATGGTGGACCACTTTTAATTCTACTTTTTGAAAATTGTATGTGTTATATTTGACAAAATTAAATTCCTCTTTAGAATTGGGACATCAAAGTTTACTTTGTGTAAATTTTTGATATTTTTCCGATAAAGATCATTTTTAATGAATAGTGAAAAATGTTGTATTTTAATTCACAACCACTTTTTAATCAAATTTATTTATATGATTAGATTATCTTTTTAATTGGTTTTAAAGTGAAATTAGAATATATTTTTACCATTTAATCTAATGGTGGTCATTGGAATTAATTTCACATTGAAATTGGACATAAACTAGTGTTAAATTTTAATAGATATTGTTTCTTAAAAACACGATATTTGTTTTCACAGCGGGAATTAATTATTAAATTAATTAATGAAACTTATATTTTTTGAATTTTATAAAATATAAATCATTTTTGAATTCGGAATATCAAATATATCTTAGGGTGAGTTGTTGGTATTTTTCTGAAAAACCTCAATTTTTGATGAATAGTGAAACTACTAAGTAGAAGTTAAAGCAACTGATTTTTCGTTTAAATGAAACTTTACCACTTCTGTGATTTGATTTTCAAAAATACAACATACATGTTTATCATTAGGAAGTAAAATGTTGTTCAATGAGAATAAAATATTTTTTGGTGAATAGTAACTTTTATGTTTTATTAATCGCAATTAAAGGTAATTAATGTAATTTAAGGTAAAATAATGTTTTAATAATATGAAATGACCTTGAAACATGTCCTACCCTTATTTTATGGTTCATGGCCGACCAATAAAATCCATGGGTCATCTTGGGGACCCCATGGAGCCACGTTGGTTGGAAAATGAAATTAATACCTTTTTATTTAGAGTAAAAATTAAAATGTCACAAACATGTGTTGTTTTACTAAAACAATTTTTATATGGGGTTATACAAGTTATATTTTTGGAGATAAATATTCATTAGAAATATAAAACTATTTCCTACATCATGATATTTTTTTTATAATTTTTAGACATTATATAATTTTAATTATTTATGACACCATGATGATGCAGCGATTACCTCATTATTTAATGATTTAAATATAATAAAACGATAATGTAAACTATAAGACATAAACGTGTCACAAACATATTGGATGGGTGGATTTGGAATCCTTATTAACTTATCCTAGATATATATCCTTTTGGGACCTTTAAAATCTGAAAAGCATTTTATAATAAATTAATATTTTATAACTTTCCAATAGTGCCCCTCCTCTTCTCTTATAAAGGGACACCACCTCTACCACCTTAACCACACATTTCAAGCCGTTGGTTCAGACAACCTCTGCTCCTTTGGTCTCTCCAAATCCCTCTATTACTCCTATAAGCCTCACTTTTGGAAGATTCATTTCCAAGGAAGCCTTTGAGCTCAAATCAAAAAGAGTTACCCGATTTAAAGGCAATGTCTTCCCTAGTGTTCTTTTATTTTATTTTGATTCTCCAACCCCATAACCACTTTTTATTTATTTATTTTGTAAAAACACCAGTATATTCAATATAATATTATGTTGTTATGAGGAGGATTCGAGCTACACTAACACACACCTCTTTCTAATGGTTAAAGAACATATTGTTTCCATGGATGGCGAATTACTGCCCCACGAAACGATGATTGTTCTATCTTCTCAAACCACCTCTCATGGTTGCCATTATGATTTAAATATATTTATTTATGATAAATATTATATTTATTTCCTCTCTATGCATATTTATTTTATATTTAATACATACCTTTATGCTTTTCATGTTGTGCAAATGCGAAAATTTATTTGAGGAACTGTGGACTACCGCCCCCTCAAGTGATGTGACTTGTTCATGTAATACATGGAATGTATAAAAATGAAATTGATGAACATATTTGATATATATAACATATATATTATACTGGAATTATAATATATATATATATATATATATCTCATCTAGTTTTAATTCCATTAATGTGCCAAAGAAATGAAAGTAGCATTCATGCGTACGTACGGCTTACCGTCTCCATGAACGATACATTTCATTTCTTATCTCCAAATGTCATGTAATATTATAAGTACATATATATAATGGATTTATATGTCATATATTAAATCTAAATTATGTATATAATTCTGGAATTATAATATATATATATCTCTTTTTTAGCTTTAATTCCATTAATATGACAAAAAAATGAAAGTAGCGTTCAGGCGTACGTACGGCCTACCATCTCCATGAAAGGTGCGTTTAATTTTTTGTCTCAAAATGTTATGGAATAGTATAAAACAAATATTTACTGGATATATATGATATTTTTATCATTAATACCATTCTGGAAATGATTTACTTATAACTACATGGGCAATTATTTTCAAACAAGTTCATTTTTGACTCATGTACCAAACATCGAAAAAAACATCTGATATGAACTATCATTATTAAACAATTATTATAACATTATAATATTTAATATGAACTGAATAATAATTTTTAAAGCAGGTCCTTAGGAAATTATAAATTGGCCAATGTTTATAATTCAGGAATATAAAGAAATGAACAAGACAAGTCAGACTTGAGGAAAGGGATCCTACTCCTCTCTTTCTTTTTAAGTACACTCTTTTATGTAATTCCTTTTAAGCTCATATTTATTAGGAATGGGATGTTATTTTATATTAATATTACTGTAATTTTTATGCTCATATGATGAGAGACCCTATTTTCTCACATCAATTCATTTTGGAAGTATGGAGTGGCGCCGTTAGGCTGCAGAATTTTTATAAGAGATCCAACCTCTCTCGTTCTTTTTAAGTACTCTCCTTTATGTCACTTCTTTTAATCTCCTCTTTGTTATGTTAGGGGATGTTATTTTATATTCATCTTTCTGTACATTTTATTTTTATATGATGAGAGACTCTATTTGATCTCATCAATCCATTTTTGGAAGTTTTAAGTGGCGTCGTTAGGCTGCTGAGTTTTCGTAATGGATTTTTCATCTCACTTTTATTCCCGTGAGATTTATGCTAAATTTCTCAACATTTCCTTTGAGTGGTGTATGTAATACCCATTATTATACTCTTTTTGTAATATAATTTCATTTATAGGTATTTACATATTCATTGTATGACCCTTGTTCAAAGGGGTGTACGTTTCGAATGTTACCCAAATTGGTAAGGGGACCTTTCACCCTCCTCTTCTTTAAAAAGACTTCTTTTGTTATGTCTT
Organism: Viscum album; assembly: GCA_963277665.1. Lineage (NCBI taxonomy): Eukaryota > Viridiplantae > Streptophyta > Magnoliopsida > Santalales > Viscaceae > Viscum > Viscum album. Next base: position 392,642,541 of record OY728127.1, on the reverse strand, counting down.
TTAAATTACATCTTATTATGATGGTATATTTTCTTATATATCCTTATTTCTGTAAATTTAATGCAAAAGTGATGATATACCCTTTTTATCTCTCATCAACTCATTTTCTGAATTTTGAAGTGACGCCGTTAGGCTGTCATGTTTTTGCGAGGGAAATTCTTAACCCAATTTCTATTCTTTGGGTTAATCTCCTAAATTCAAATTATTTCATGATATTATTATGTCCAATCTTGTATTTTTAGTTTCCTTATGTGTACATATAGTGAATACACATAATAGATCTAATTTATTTAATAAATGATCTTTGTAAGGGACTTCATCTCAATCTACTTTCATTGAGCCATATTTTGTTCTAATACAAGGCTTTATTTTATATGGTGTATAAACCTATTTTACTTTTAATTTTATACAAATGGAATATTTTTCTACGAATCATTTTACTAGATGAAAAACAAAGAATGTTTCTTTTAACGTACGTGGTGACGAAGACCTTTTTCACCGCCGAAAGTATTATTTGGTCACTGGCTTCCTCAACAAGCCGTAATGTTTTTAAAATGAAATAAATACCATATAATATTTTATGTATTTTGGTATTGAAAATTGTTTTTATAATGTATTTTTTATGTCAATATATTAATGTGATATATTGTGATCAAAGTGTGGAAATTTTTTCTTTCTATTATATTTGTTTTATGTCTTATGATTTTATAATGGTACTTGGACATTTGATGGGTGGTTAATGTGATAAACCATATGACATGTGGTGTCATGAATACCAGGATGGGTGGTTACATTATAACCTCTAATTCATTGGGTATGGACGTCAGCCGTATGGCTACTCCATTAAGTGATATGTGTGGAAGACGACCGGATGGTTATTCCACTTAAATATGTTTATGTCCCAAGTTACTTTTATATGTTATGTGTTCTTTATATGGGTTTTATGGTAATCATTTGTTGACAAATGGTTATTTAATGATCTTTATTCAATGAAGAGTGTTTTATTCTTCATAAAGGTGAAAAGTATTACACTAATAAAGTATTCTTGGTTTACTGGTTGTTTTGAAAAACTAAAAGTTTTCCTTATATGTGAATCCCTTACTGAGCTTTTTATGCCACCCCATGTTTTTGAAATGTTTTTCACAGGACTTAATGTGGAATAAGGTCACAGATGGAATCAAGGAAATTTCAGGCTTTCTAAAACATGGAACTAGACATGTTACTTTTTACGAGTTTTTTATTTTCTGGAAACTTTGTAGAAGGGTCTACTTTTTAATCTTTTGAGTTGAAGTAGTTATGTCCTAATTCTCTAAAACTCTAAACCTGAAAAGATCCTCAATGTGAATTATTCATTTAATTCAATATTAAGTAATGTTTAAGGTCGAGTCCCTATATTTGGCATCATATGTTGGTTTAGATAAATTTAGAGGATATGTTATTCTCTAAGTATAAGTGGCATTACCATTATGGTTAGGATTTCAGAAATAATCCAAGCTTTAGATAAATTAAATGAGTTAGTATATCGTAGTGTTTATCTTCTTAATTAGTACATGATGGTTTTGTAGATATACTCACACTGACATTTCTGTTTTTAGTAAATGGATGGATCTAGCAGGAACCAAAGTGACAATGGGATTGAAGGAAACTGTGATGGTTCTCTTATTAAGAGACTGGATGAAATGGGGGATTCAATTATGAATCTCATGGTTGTTCTAAACCAACTATCAAAGAGTGATGATCAACCACTTTAACCTTGGTGAGTCCTCTAATTCATCATGTACTAGATGACCAACTCGATGTGTATGTTCAGGTTATAATTATGAAGGCAACCATTAGGGTGTATATGATCCTTACTTTTTAGGTAATTATGGGTTACCCTATAATATGATGGAATATGAAAGGAATGAGATAAACAGGAGGTTAAATTATGTTATGGTTATTTTTTAATCTCTTGTAGATTTTTGGGGAATGTTATAAGAATTATGTAGTTTTCGAAAAGGGAAAACACGTAGATCGTGTGACAACCCTTCACGTCGGACAAAGCTGCAGGAATCGAACCCACAACCAAAGTGCAACTGGTATTTATCCCCTACCACTGGACTACGTGAAGTCCCGGGTTAGTATGACTTATTATTTTTAGTTAGATAATTTAATGAATCAAGAATAATATGATTTTGGGTTATCTATGGAAATGATTAGCCTATCATGGAGGATATGTGGTTAGGTAAATTACTTTTCAGTATGAGACTTTAAGAGTAACTGATGTTATTTTGGACAAAAAATGTTATGATTTATCTTAGGAGATTATTATATTAAATCCTTCAGAGATTTTGGTTTCTATATTAGTTTTGTTTACTTTGAATAATTTTATGTAAAAATTGTTTATCGAATGGTTTTTTTTTGAAAATTGGGGTTTGTTGGACAAATTTTGGAGATTAGGAATAGATTTTATTTTATATAAATAATTATTCATTTGTGGATCTTATTCTAACAATTTTGGTATCTGTTTTTTCTGTAGACATGGGAAATATATAGTTCTATTTTGTGGATTAGGTGATTCTCATGAAGTTGAATATAGTTATCTTAATGTGAACAAGATATCGTAAATACTCGTTTTTTGGAGAAAATATGAGTGTGTGTAATAAATTTAGTAAACGTTGAAAGTCAACATGACAATTAAGTATGTTTCCTTATGATTTAGTTACGCGAAAAAATAAATTCCTCAAGGAAAAATAACTTAAAAGAAAAATGTTGTTTGTTAACTTTTCCTACTGGGGAATCAAATACCGATTAACCCATCACAATTTTGTGATCTTCTTATGGTTAACTATTTCCTAGAAATGTTTTCTATCACTCTCCATCAGAACATTACGCTTTGTTTTCTCCTCCATGTCCATGTTTTACTACATGGAATCCTATTATGGGTTAACTCATGTGACCTTTGTACTTCTCTTTATTTTAAAGTGATTGTTTTATTGACACTTGTTCCGATTTCTGATTTTCAAGGAAGTTTCCAAGCACAATTTTTAAAATTGAGAGGATGCAATTCCCAAAAAGGGGGAAGGATGTAACACCCCAGGTAAATAAAGAATATGAAATATTCATATTTATCCATATTTGTGAATAAAATATTAATATTACTTTAAAGGGAACTCTATGCTCGAGGGCGTACCTAATACCCAACAACGAGTTTCATTGAAATCTTACGTTGCACTCTAATAATAAAATAATATTATTTTAAATGAAAGTTAACACCTAGCTGTTGTAATGATGGGATTGAACAGAACTAACTACAAAATTATTATATATGTTCATAAAATATTCGTACTTTTTACAATAAATGTTAGAGGATTAAAAATGTGAATGAATCCAATTTTAAGCGTAAACATTATAATATTATTTAAAAGTTCGATTAACCACCTTTTGTTGGAGAACAAAATTTAAATCCACTTTTTGACAATTTTATGTGATATATTTTACAAAATAAAATTATTCTTTAGAATTGGGACATCAATGTTTACTTTTTGTAAATTTTTTATATTTTTCCGATAAAGTTAAATTTTTAATGAATAGTGAAAAACGTTGTATTTTAATTAAAAATATCTTTTTAATATAATTTATTTATATGATTAGATTATATTTTGAATTGGTTTTAAAGTAAAATTAGAATATATTTTTACCATTTAATCCAATGGTGGTCATTGGAATTAATTTCACTTTGAAATTGGACATAAACTAGTGTCAAATTTTTAATAGATATTGTTTCTTAAAAACACGCTATTTGTTTTGACAGAGGGAATTAATTGTTAAATTAATTAATGCAACTTAAATGTTATGAATTTTTTAAAATAGAAAACATTTTTTAATTCGGAATATCAAATATAGATTAGGGTGTATCTTTGGTATTTTCTGAAAAACATCAATTTTTGATGAATAGTGAAACAACTAAGTGGTAGTTAATGAAACTGATTTTTCATTTAAATGAAACTTTACCACTTCTGTGATTTGATTTTCAAAAATCCAACAAACATGTTTTTCATTAGGAAGTAAAATGTTGTTCAATGAGATTAAAATATTTTTTTGGTGAATAGTTACTTTTATGTTTTATTAATCACGATTAAAGGTAATTAGTGCAATTTATGGTAAAAATAATGTTTTAATAATATTAAATGGCCTTGAGACATGTCCGAACCTTATTGGATGGGTCATGGCCGACCAAGACAATCCATGGGTCAATTTGGGGTCCCCATGGATCCACTTTCGTACGAAAATGACATTAATACCTTTTTATTTAAAGTTAAAATTAAAATGTAACAAACATGTGTTGTTTTACTAAACCAATTTTTAATTGGGGTTATACACATCATATTTTTTACTATAAATATTCATTAGAAAGCTAAAAATATTTCATACATCATTTTTTAAATAATTTTTAGACATTAAATAAATTTAATTATTTATGACACCATGATGATGCAACGATTACCTCATTATTTAACGATTTAAATAAAATGAAATGATAATGTATAATATAAGACATAACCTTGTCACAAACATATTTTATGGGTGGATTTAAAAACCTTGTCACCTTATCCTAGAAATATATCTTTTTGGGACCTTTAAAATCTGAAAAGCATTTTATAATAAAGTAATATTTTATAACTTTCCAAGAGTGCCCCTCCTCTTCTCTTAGAAAAGTCTCCCACCTCTACCACCTTACCCACACCTCTCAAGCATTTGGATCAGCCAAAATCTACTCATTTTGTCTCTCCACATACCTCTATTACTCCTAGAAGCCTCACTTTGGGCAGAATCCTATCCAAGGATGCCTTTGAGCTCAAATACAAAAGAGTTACCCGATTTAAAGGTAATGTCTTCCCTATTGTTTTTTTGTTTTATTTTTCTTCTCCAACACCCTAAAATCTTTTTATTTATTTATTTTTTAACAAACACAGTATCTAAAATATACCAGGATGTTGTTATGAGGAGGATTAGAGCTAGACTAACACACACCTCTGTTTAATGGTTAATGAACATATTTTTTCGTGGATGGTGAATTACTGCCTCATGAAATGATGATTGTTCTATCTTCTCATACCACCTCTATTGGTGTCAATTATAATTCCACTATATTTATTTGTGATATATATTATATTTATTTGCCTCTATATGCTTCTATATTTTATATTTAATACATACCTTTATGCTTTGCATGTTGTGCAAATGCAATAATTTCATTTGAGAAAGTGTGGACTACCGCCCCCTCTAGTGATGTGACTCGTTCATGCAATACATGGAATGTATAAATAATTAAATTGATGAAATTATGTGATATATATGAAATATATATTATACTGGAATTAATATATATATATCACTCTCATCAAGTTTTAATTCCATTAATGTTCCAAAGAAATGAAGGTAGCATTCATGCGTACGTACAGTTTACCATATCCATGAACGGTACATTTCATTTCTTTTCTCTAAATTTTATGTAGTATTATATGTACATATATAATGTATATATATGTAATATATTACATCTAAATTATGGTTATAATTCTGGAATTATAATATATATATCCCTTTTAGCTTTAATTCCATTAATATGAGAGAAAATGAAAGTAGTGTTCATGCGTACGTATGACCTACCATCTCCATGAACGGTGCTTTTCATTTTTTATCTCCAAATGTTATTGAATAGTATAAAATGAATATGTACTTTATATATATGATATATTAATCATTAATACTATTCTAGAAATGATTTACTTATAACTACATGGGAAATCATTTTCAAACATGATCATTTTTGTCTCATGTACCAAACATCGGCAAAAATGTCTAAAATGACTAACATTATTAAAAAATTATTATAACATTATAATATGTAATATGAACTGAATAATAATCTTTAAAGGAGATCCTTAGGAAATTATAAATTGACCAAATTTTATTATTCATGAATATAAAGAAATGTACAAGACAAGTCAGACTTGAGGTAAGGGATCCTACTCCTCTATTTCTTTTCAAGTACACTCTTTTATTTCATTACTTTTATGCTCATATTTCTTATGATTGGGATGTTCTTTTATATTACTCTTACTGTACTTTTTATGTTCATATGATGAGAGACCCAATTTTCTCTCATCAATCCATTTTGGAAGTTTTGAGTGGGGCCGTTAGGCTGCCAAATTTTCATAAGTGATCCAACCTCTCTCTTTCTTTTTAAGTACTCTCCTTTATGTCACTTCTTTTAACCTACTCTTTGTTATGTTGGGTGATGTTATGTTATATTCCTATTGCTTTAAAATTTATTTTAATATTATGAGAGACCCTATATGATCTCATCAATCCATTTTTGGAAGTATTAAGTGGCACTGTTAGGCTGCCGAGTTTTCCTATGGGATTTTTCATCTCACATTTTTTCCCGTGATATTTATGCTACATTTTCCACCATTTCCTTTGAGTGGTGTATGTAATTCCCATTATTATACTCTTTATGTAATATAATTTCATTGTTGGTTATTTACATATTCTTTTTATGACCCTTCTTCAATGGGGTGTACGTTTTGAAAGTTACCCAAATCGGTAATGGGACTTTTCACCCTCCTCTTCCTTAAAAAGACATATTTTGTAATGTCTTTTAAATTACAACTTATTATGTTGGGATATGTTCTGATATATCCTTATTGCTATAAATTTTATGTACAAGTGATGAGATACCCTTTTTATCTCTCATATACTCATTTTCTGAATTTTGAAGTGACGCTGTTAGGCTGTCGAATTTTTGCAAGGAACTTCTTAACACAATTTCTATTCTTTGGGATAATATCCAACATTCAAATTATGTCATGAAATTATTATGTCCAATATTGTATTTTTACTTTTTATATGTGTACTTATAGTGAATACACATAATAGATCTAATTTACATAAAAAATGTTCTTTGTAAGGGACTTCGTCTCAATCTCCTTTCATTGAGGCATATTTTGTTATAATACAAGGCTTTCTTTTATATGGTGTATAAACCCCTTTGACATTTAATTTTATACAAAACAAATCTTTTTCTATGAAGCATTTTACTAAACGAAAAAAAAAGTTTCTTTTAACGTACGTTGTGACAACGACCTTTTCCACCACCGTGAGTATTATTTAGTCTTTGGCTTCCTCAACAAGCCATAATGTTTTTAAAATGAAATAAATACCATATAATTTTTTATGTATCTTGGTATTGAAAATGATTTTTATAATGGATTTGTTATGTCAATATATTTATGTGATATATTGTGATTAATGTGTGGAAATGTTTTCTTTCCATTATATTTGTTTTATGTATTATGATTTTATAATGGTACTAGAACATTTAACGGGTGGTTACGTGATAAACCATATGATGGGTGGTGCCATGAATACCAGGATGGGTGGTTTCGTTATAACCTCTAATTCATTGGGTATAGAAGTCGGCCGTATGGCTATTCCATTATGTGATATGTGTGGATGTAGACCGGATGGTTATTCCACTTAAGTAGGTTTAAGTCCCAAGTTTCCTTTATATATTATGTGTTCTTTATATGGGTTTTATGGTAATCTTTTGGTAAAAAAAGGGTAAGTAATGATCATTATTCAATGAAGAGTATTTTCTTCATCATAATGGTGAAAACTATTACTTTGATAATTTATTATTGGTTTACTGCTTGTTTTGAAAAACTAACAGTTTTCCTTCGTTGTGTATCCCTTACTGATATTTTTATGCTCACCCCAAGTTTTTGAAATGTTTTTCACAGGACATAATGTGGAATAGGGTCATGGATGGGATCAAGGAAATGTCAGGATCTCTGAAACATTGAACTAGACATGTTTCTTTTTAAGAGTTTTTTATTTTATGGAAAATTAGTAGAAGTGTCTACTTTGTAATCTTTTTATATGTAATAGTTATGTCCTAATTCTCTAAAACTCTTAACCTGAAATGATCCTCAATGTGAATTATTCATTTAATTCAATATTAATTAATGTTTAAGGCCGGGTCCCTATTGATAGGAAGTGTTTTGTTAGGATAACATCAATGTTACCAAAAGAATATATTTTTGTATTTCAATTTTTAAAATTTAATGTAAATATTGTTTTTGTATATATTTTCTAAAAATCAAAAATAAATTTGGTCATTATGGATACGAGCACTTATTCATAGTACTAATGTATTAATGTAAGGCACCAGTTCATGGATACATGGGATGGGGACTTTATTGGACTATGTTTAGTATAGACTTGGAAAATCATTTTTAGAAAATTCATCATTAGGGAAAATTACCGTAAGATATAATTTTAGGATAAGTATAGAATAATGTCCTTTAATTTTGGAAAGGTGGAGATTATTTCGGGAAACATTTTAATACATCAATATATGGATACTATAAGTGGACATGGTTCTAACAAAAATTTACCATGGAGTAACTGGTCTTAAAATGGGTGTCGGGCCTGACTCGACAAAACCTAATATATGACAATGAATCATACTACTCACCAGGTTTGACACTCCCAGGGGATATTGTTAGGATGATTCATATTATCATTACAAACCATTATGAAGTACATAATAGTAAATATGTACCCAATGAAACAATATTTATTATTATGATATTAGATGTGAATAATTTATCAATTTTTGTTAAGTTATTTTCTACTTCGAGATAATTAATTATGATTTATAACTTATATAGAGTATAATATTGTGTAAAAATGCTGCCTAGTATAAGTAATGTAAACCAAACCAATGATGTAATCAGAAGATTATTATTGGTAACCAATTATGAGATATTAATCCAATCATTCAATGCAAAGTAGTCTACCTAATTATATCTTTGTCTCATGAAATGATATCTTGATCTAACAAGAAAGAGATGAATTATTAAAATCTAATGGCATAAAAGGGATGTAAGAGAATATGAGGAGTTATGGGGAAATGATATGTAACACCCCAAGCTTTCTAGGTACTCTTCTATTTGAATAATACAGTAGCGTGTGTTGTACGCAACTTTGAATTCTAACACACACCACAACCAATCAAAGTAGCAGTTATGAATAGTAATACCCACTTTTTGAAACTATATATATTTTATATTTCAAAATGGACTTCATTTTTTGATTTGGAATATCGAAATTATCCTATGTTGACTTTTTGGTATTTTTCTGAGAACTTCTAAATTTTTATGAATAGTGAAAAATACTTAAATACAACTTTTTTAATCAAAATATTTTATAGTGATAAATTATACTATTTAGTTGTTTTAAAGTATAATTAGAATATATTTTTACCATTTTATCCAATGGTGTTCATTTGAATTAATTTAACATTGAAATTGGACATAAACAATTGAAAATCTTTTGATATAAATTATTTCTTAAAAACATGTTATTTGTTGTAACAGCGGGAATTAATTATAAAATTAATTAATGCAACTTATATGTTTGGAATTTTTTTAAAATAGACATCATTTTTGAATTTGGAATATCAATTATAGCTTAGGGTGAAATTTTGGCATTATTCTGAAAAACTTCAATTTTTGATGAATAGTGAAACCACTAAGTGGTTGTTAAAAAACTACTTTTCGTTAAAATGAAACATTACCACCTATGTGATTTTAATTTCAAAAATCTGACATACATTGTTGTAATTAGGAAGTAAAATGTGTTTTAATGGGATTAAAATAATTTTTTGGTGAATAGTAACTTTTAAGTTCTTAATCGCAATTAGAGGTAATTAGTGTAGTTTAAGGTAAAAATAATGTTTTAATAATATGAGATGATCTTGAAACATGTCTTACCCTCATTGGATATGCCATGGACGACCAAGAAAATCCATGGGTAAACTTGGGGACCCCATGGAGCCACTTTAGTTGGAAAATGACATAAATACCTTTTATTTAATGTTAAAGTAAAAAATGACACAAACATGAAATGTTTTAATAAAACAATTTTTATATGAGGTTATACAAGTCATATTTTTTACTATAAATAGTCATTGGAAAGATACAAAGATTTCCTAAATCATAGTAGTTTTTTTATAATTTTTTTACATTAAATAATTTAAATTATTTATGACACCATGATGATGCAGCGATTACCTCATTAATTAACGATTTAAATAAAATGAAAAGATAATGTAAATTACAAGGCTTAAACTTGTCAAAAACCTATTGTATGAGTATATTTAGAACCCTTATCACCTTATCCTCGAATTATATAAGTGTGGGACCTCTAAAATCCGAAACTCATTTTATAATAAAGTGACATTTCTTTACTTTCCAAGTGTGCCCCTCCTCTCCACATATAAAAGGCCCCCACCTCTACCACCTAATTCACACATTCAAGCCATTTGGATCGGCCAAACTCTTCCCAAATACTCTCCAAACATCTCTCCCTTACTCCTAGAATCCTCAATTTGGGAATAATTCTTCCCAAGGAAGCCTTTGGCTCAAATCAAAAGAGTTACCCGATTTTAAGGTAATGTCTTCTCTTATGTTATTTTGTTTTATTTTGCTTCTCCAACCCCATAAACTCTTTTTATTCATTTATTTTTTAACAACACCAGTATCCCCAATATATTAGGATGATTTTATAAGAAGTAATCGAGCTACACTTACACACACCTACATCTAATGGTTAAAGAACATACTGTTTCTGTGGATGGAGAATTTTTCCCTCACGAAACGATGATTGTTCAACACTCATATAACACCTCTAATGGTGGCCATTATGATGACACTATTTTTATATATGATATATATTATGTTTTTTTTCCTTATTATTTTGTATTTTTCATTTATGTCATACCTTTATGGTTTCCATTGTGGGTAAACGCGATATTTTCATTTTAGGAAGGGCGGACTACCGCCCCCTCAAAGTGATTTGAATCGTTAATACCATATGTGGGATGTATAAAGGATGGAGTAAATGGTATTATATGATATATTATACTGGAATTATATTATACATGTATATCATTGTGATTTCATTCCATTAAATATGAAATATCAATGAAAGTAGCGTTCATGCGTACGTACGGCGTACCGTCTCCATGAACGGTGCATTTCATTTTTTACCTCTAAATGTTACGTAATATTATGAATGAATGTATATACTGGATATATATGATATATATGATATCTACATAATTAATATAATTTTGGATATAATGGATATTTCACCACATTAACAACTTGTAATTATAAGAAGTTTATTGTTGACTCAAGTACCAAATATCGACAAAACGACCGTTATTAACTTAAATAATTACATAATGTTCATAACATTGTAATAAGTGATATAAAAAGGATAATGAAATTGAAAATGGTTCTTAATAAGGTAGTTATTAACTCTAGTTTATTATTCAGGGGGTTAAAGAAAGGTTGAGTCAAGTCGGACACGAGGTAAGGGAATTTCTTAACCCAATTTCCATTCTTTGGGTTAATCTCCTACTTTCAAATTATGTCATGATATTATTATGTCCTATCTTGTATTTTTACTTTCTTTATGTGTAATTATATTGAATACACATAATAGATCTATTTTATTTTGAAAATTATTTTTTATGGACTTCACCTCAATCTCCTTTCATTGAGGCATATTTGGTTTTATACACAACTTTCTTTTATACGGTGTATAAACCCCTTTGACTATTACGTTTACTCAAAAGGAATATTTTTATACGAAGCGTTTTACTAAACGACAAAAAGGTAATGTTTTTATTTCCGTACATATGCGGAGACAATGAATTCTCCTCTGCCATGACCATTATTTGAGTTTTGGCTTCCTCTACAAGCCATCTTTTTTTTAATGAAAAATAAATACAAAGTTTTAACATTCTTTTATTTTGGTATTGAAAATGGTTTTGAAAGAATTTTTATTATATCAATGTGTTTTATTGATATCATGTGATTAAAATGTGGAAATGTTATGTTTCCTTTATGCATGTTTTATATGATACAATTATGTTATGGTTTATGATATGTTTAGACCTATTCATATGAGGAATGAATTGGACTTAATAAGTGACGGGTGGAGCCCGATATAGCTTCTCGATGCATCTGTAGGTCTCATGATACAAACTAGTGTCTTGGCACGAGGCCTTGAAAAAATATTATTTGTGGTCTTGGCACGAGGCCTTGGCTACATGGTTATGAGAGTATGGAATTATGCATTCCATCATTATGAAAGTGGTTATTAAAATTGCATTTGATTATTCGACCAGTAGAATATCCATGTGAATAAGTAAATGGAATTATCTCATTTTACTTTTTCCATATTATGTTGAAATTCTTGTTTAAAAGGATTTTGTTTTAGTTATACATTGCCTTAAATGTTAATGTTTATTTATGAAAGCTTCTGCAATATTGTTATACTTACTGAGCATCTGAGTTCACCCCTTTCAATGTTTTAATATTTTCCAGGATGTGAAGAAGTATTTTATGAATGACCTGCAGAAATAGACAGAATAGGATATGAGTGTGTACTATGAAGACTTTGTTATTAGTTTTTCACTTTATGATGTAATGTAAGACTTGTGAATGTATCTAGTGTTTCCAAGGCTACTAAACTAATCGGTCTTTCGAGACTTGATCTTTTGTGATCATACCAATGTTATGAAGTAATGCACCGACTCCGAGTAGCTGGGGTCGGGGCGTTATAGTTGGTATCAGAGGCAGGTTAGTACTAACCTTGGAAGCTAGATTTAGATAAACTCTGATTAGTGCATATAACCCAATGATTGACTTTGAGGATTAGTATAGAAGAACATCCTTGAATTTTGGTATTATAGAGATTTTGTGAGTTTTCTGAGCAATACATCCCTGTCTGGATACGAGCAGGTAGAGGCGGCTCTGGCACAGATGTACCTAGGGGTAAAACCCAAAAACACCACTTTGATCTAGACTCAAACGGGAACTGGTGCATGACAACGGGCCTTGCTGCACTCTTGGTTACGACACTCCCGGGGGATATGCTTAGGATAATTCTCATTTTCTTTAAAAACCACTATGAATGGTTATGAGTATATACTTTCTCAAAGAAAACATTTTTATGATTATGGATTATATCCATAAATAGTTCAATTAGTGTTAAGTGTTTTACAAGTATGGAATTATGTATTTTAATTCATAAACTAATCTAGTTTATGGAATTTTTTAGAAATGGTGCCTAGTGCAAGGAATAGAAACTGTATCCATGCACGCACTCCGTGTAGGGATTTCCCTCCTGCTCAAGATAATTATTGTGGATCTCGAGATACAATTGGTGCTGATCAACTTATTACCATATTGGGACAACTCACTTAGGTTATGAATAATAACCTTACTCGTACGAATCACCATGATCCACAACGTGGAGGATCAATGTTAGACCGCTTTATGAGGCAACAACCGCCAACATTTAATGGGGGTAAAAATCCATTAGTAGTTGAGCAATGTATAAACTCTTTAGAGAAAATATTCCATGCATTGGGGAGTAGCGAAAGGGAGAAGGATGTCATGGCAGTTTACCGCCTCACTGGAGATGCCGATCAGTGGTGGTCGCTGATTCAAAACACAAAGGAAGATGATGACGTATTGAATATGGAATAGGGGGAGTTCAGAGAGATTTTCTTAGAAAAATACCTTACTCATGACCATCAAGAAGATATGGAAAGGAAATTTCTGAGTCTGAGGCAGAAGGAGGATGAGAATTTCGCAATGTATGAGGCTAACATTACAAGGTTAGTGAAGCATGATACAGAGTATATACGTAACCCAAGAAGTAAGATTGATCGTTTCTTTTATGGGTTAAAACATTTTCTCCATAGAGCTTTAGTATAACAATATTTCTCAGCATATGAGGATATAGTCTCATGTGCTATCAAGACAGAAAAGGAATTATCTAAGTCTTATGACAACAAAGTAAAGTAAGAGAAGAAGAGAACGATGGAACAAGAGACAGATAAAGGGAAAAAGGGAAAGAAGGATTTTCCATTATGTGATAATTGTGGGAAGAATAAACCTGGTACTTGCCTAAAAGGAATGGGAGTTTGTTACAAATGTGGAGAAAAAGGTCACCAGGCTCGTGATTATAAGGAAAAGAAAGAGGCTATCAAAGTTGAATTCTATAATTGTAGAGAAATGGGTCATTATGAAAATTAATGTCCTAAGCCTCAGGGAAACTTACCTCAAAAAAGGCCAAGGTATCAAGGCCAATCTTATTCTATGACTACAGTTGAAGCGGAATAATTAATGTATTAATGCTTTTGGACTCATGGATTATATTCTGGTTATTAGAATAATGTGATACATATATATAAGGATTGTACTGCAGTACATGTTGATTTAATTAAGGTTTTAATATGATGAAGGTTATCATATTTTTGTATGTGACAAAAAGAGAAACTTTACCTTGTTTTAAGAATTTGATGATAAAATTGATTTTGGAATTTTGAGACCTTTAAGTGAAAGTCTGGACAGAGGTATTTTTGATAACTATTAAGGTTTAAAGGGATTAAGTTGAACCATGGATAGTATTGTTTAAGGTTAAAACATTTCTGAAGATTATTTTTAGAATATTATGATACTATAGTTTTAGGAAAAGGATAACCTGTAGGGTGGGACATAACCCGTTGCGTCGGACAAAGCAGCAGGAATCGAACCCACAACCATAGTGCGACATGACTTTATTACCTACCACTAGCCTACATGAAGTCCCTAGTTATTACAAAATAGTTTTACTAATCTAAATGGTATGCGTTAATATTTTGAGCCTTATACAATTAGGATAAATAGAATATTTTTGAGTTCTATTACCTTTTAGAGTGAAATACGGTTTTGTGGTAAAAATTTATTAAAGAATGAATGTTTAAGTATCAAGTTTGTATATTCCCTTACATTCTTAGTAAATCTCCTAAATAAATTCCTCAACTTTATAAAAGGTATCTTAAAAGAAAAACGGTGCCGGTTAACTTTTCCAACTGGGGACTCAATGACCGTTTAACCAATCACAAGTTTGTGATTTTCTTATGGTTAACTTTCTCCTAACCCTGTTTTCTACAACTCTCTGTCAGACCTTGATGGTTTGTTTCTCCTCCATATCCATATTTTCATAGAATCCTAGTATGGTCTATCTCGGGTGACATTTGTACCTATCTTTTTATCTTTTAATGTTATATTTTTATTGACCTTATTTCCGATTTGGGTTTCCACAAAGGTATTTTCTATTTTCAACCTTTTATTTTTAAAGAAAATTTTCAAATTGCGAGGAGGAAATTTATTTAAGGAGGGGAGAATGTAACACCCCAATCTTCCTCGGTACTCTTCTCTTTGAATAATACAGTAGCGTGTGTTGTACGCAACTTCGAGTTCTAACACACACCACAACCAATCAAAGTAGTCGTTATGAATAGTAATACCCACTTTTTGAAACTATATATATTTTATATTTCAAAATGGACTTCATTTTTGGATTCGGAATATCGAAATTAGACTATGTTCAATTTTTGGTATTTTTCTGGGAACTTCTAAATTTTTATGAATAGTGAAAAATTCTTAAAAAAAACATTTTTAATCAAAATATTTTATAGTGATAAATTATACTATTTAGTGTTTTTAAAGTATAATTATAATATATTTTTACAATTTTATCCAATGTTGGTCATTAGAATTAATTTAACATTGAAATTGGACATAAACAATTGACAATCTTTTAATATAAATTGTTTCTTAAAAACACGCTATTTGTTGTAACATTGGAAATTAATTATAAAATTAATTAATGAAACTTATATGTTTGTAATTTTGTAAAATAGACATAATTTTTGAATTCGGAATATCAATTATAGCTTAGGGTACAATTTTGGCATTATTCTGAAAAACTTCAATTATTGATGAATAGTGAAACCACTAAGTAGTTGTTAAAAAATAGATTTTTCGTTAAAATGAAACATTACCACCTCTATGATTTGAATTTAAAAAATCCTACATACATGGTTGTCATTAGGAAGTAAAATATGGTTCAATGGGATTAAAATAATATTTTGGTGAATAGTAACTTTTATGTTCTTAATCGCAATTAGTGGTAATTATTGTAGTTTAAGGTAAAAATAATGTTTTAATAATATTAGATGTGCTTTACACATCTCCTAACCTCATTGGATGTGCCATGGCCGACCAAGAAAATCCATGGGTCAACTTGGGGACCCCATGGAGCAACTTTAGTTGGAAAATGACATAATACGTTTTATTTATTGTTAAAGTAAAAAATGACACAAACATGAAATGTTTTACTAAAACAAATTTTACATGGGGTTATACAAGTCATATTTTTGACTATAAATAGTAATTGGAAATCTAAAACCATTTCCTATATCAAAGTATTTTTTTTATAATTTTTGGACATTGAATAAATTAAATTATTTATAACACCATGATGATGCAGCGATTACCTCATTAATTAACAATTTAAAATAAATGAAAAGATAATATAAAATCCAAGGCATACACTTGTCAAAAACCTATTGGATGAGTAGATTTCGAAACCTTATCACCTTATCCTCTAATTATATAAGTGTGCGACCTCTATAATCCGAAACTCATTTTATAATAAAGTGACTTTTCTATACTTTCTAAGAGTGCTCCTCCTCTGCACTTATAAATGGCCCCAACCTCTACCACCTAATTCACACTTTCAAGCCATTTGGCTCGGCCAAACTCTACCTAAATACTCTACCAACTTCCCTACCTTACTCCTAGAAGGCTCACTTTGGGCAGAATTCTTCCCAAGTAAGCCTTTGTTTCAAATCAAAAGAGTTACCCGATTTTAAGGTAATGTCTTCTCTTATGTTATTTTGTGTTATTTTGCTTCTCCAACCCATTAAACTCTTTTTATTCATTTCTTTTGTAACAACACCAGTATCCTCAATATATTAGGATGTTGTTATAAGAAGTATTCTAGATGCACTTACACACAACTACATCTAATGGTTAAAGAACATAATGTTTCTGTGGATGGTGAATTTTTTCCTCACGAAACGATGATTGTTCAACACTCATATAACACCTGTAATGGTGGCCATTATGATGACACTATTTTTATATATGATATATATTATTTTTTTGTTTTCCTTATGATTTTGTATTTTTCATTTATGGCATACCTTTATTATTTACATTATGGGTAAACGCGATATTTTCATTTTAGGAAGTGCGGACTACCGCCCCCTAAAAGTGATTTGAATCGTTAATACCATATGTGGGATGTATAAAGGATGGAGTAAATGGTATTATATGATATATTATACTGTAATTATATTATACATTTATATAATTATGATTTCATTCCATTAAATTCGAAATAGAAATGAAAGTAGCGTTCATGCATACGTACGACTTACCGTCTCTATGAACGGCGCATTTCATTTCTTACCTCTAAATGTTACGTAATATTATGAATGAATGTATATAGTGGATATATATGATATATATGATATCTACATAATTAATATAATTATGGATATAATGGATATTTCACCACATGAACAACTTGTAATTTTATGAAGTTTATTGTTGACTCAAGTACCAAATATCGACAAAATGACCGTTATTAACTTAAATAATTACATAATGTTCATAACATTGTAATAAGTGATATAAAAAGGATAATGAAATTGAAAATGGTTCTTAATAAGGTAGATATTAACTCTAATTTATTATTTAGGAGGTTAAAGAACGGTTGAGTCATGTCGGACACGATGTAAGGGAATTTCTTAACCCAATTTCCATTCTTTGGGATAATCTCCTACTTTCAAATTTTGTCATGATATTATTATGTCCTATTTTGTATTTGTACTTTCTTTATGTGTACTTATATTGAATACACATAATAGATATATTTTATTTTAAAAATGATCTTCTTAAGGGCTTTGTCTCAATCTCCTTTCATTGAGGCATATTTGGTTGTATATACAACTTTATCTTATACGGTGTATAAACCCCTTTGACTTTTACGTTTACTCGAAAGGAATATTTTTATACGAAGCGTTTTACTAAATGAAAAAAAGGGAATATTTTTCTTTCCATACATATGTGACGACAACGAGTTCTCTGCCGCGGTGACCATTATTTGAGTTTCGGCTTCCTCTACAAGCCATCTTTTTTTTAATGAAAAATAAATACAATGTTTTATCTTTCTTTTATTTTGGTATTGAAAATTGTTTTGAAAGCATTTTTTTATATCAATGTGTTGTATTGATATCTTGTGATTGAAATGTGGAAATTTTATGTTTCCATTATGCATGTTTTTTATGATACAATTATGTTATTGTTTATGATATGTTTAAACCTATTCATATGAGGAATTCATTGGACTTAATAAGTGATGGGTGGAGCCCGCTACAGCTCCTCGATGCATCGGTAGGTCTCATGTGACAAACTAGTGTCTTGGAACAAGGCCTTGACAAAATCTTATTTGTGGTCTTGGCACGAGGCCTTGGCTACATGGTTATGATAGTCTGGCATTATGCATTCCATCATTATGAAAGTGGTTATTGATATTGCATGTGATTATTCGACCAGTAGAATATCCATGTGAATAAGTAAATGGCATTATCTCATATTACTTTTGCCATATTATGTTGAATTTCATGTTTAAAAGGCTTTTGTTTTAGTTATACATTTCCTTAAATGTTAATTTTTATTTATGAAAGCTTCCGCAATATTGTTATCCTTACTAAGCATCTGAGCTCACCCCTTCCAATGTTTTAATATTTTCCAAGATGTGAAGAAGTAATTTATGAATGACCTGCAGGGATAGACAGAAGAGGATATGAGAGTGTACTATGAAGACTTTGTTATTAGTTTTTCACTTTATGATATAATGTAAGACTTATGAATGTATCTAGTATTTCCAAGGATACTAAACTAATTGGTCTTTCGAGACTTGATCTTTTGTGATCATGGCAATGTTACGAAGTAATGCACTGACTCCGGGTAGCTGGGGTCGGGGATTTACATGATAGATAATGGAAAGAAGGTAAATAAGATTTTTTCTACATGTGATAGTTGTGGATTGAAAAAACTTGTTATATACTGAAAAAATGAGTTTGGCTCATGTGTGTAGAAAATGGACACCATGCTCATAATTTAAAGAGAAATAATTTTTTAGAATATTTTAGGATTCAACTATAATAATAAAAGGCACTATAAATATGAATTCCCCAAGTTTCATGGGAATATATATTAGATTAAGAAAAGTGATCATGTTCAAGATTATGATACAACATTAGATGAAGCGTCATGATTAATATGATTCTGTTTGGACTAATGAAATATTTTATTTGAGTATTTCATCAATAATTATTTGATTATAATAATAAAAAGATATTTAAGGATTGTAATATAGTAATTATACATTAATGTATTTAAAGAATGTGATTAATAATACTAGTAATCATGATAAGTGATTAGTTTGTAAGTTGACTTTCTTAAAAACACATTATTTGATTATAATATAGTAATTATACATTATTAGATGTTTGGATTTTAGGAATATATTCAACAACATCTGAATTTATTGTTTGAAGAATGTGTGTTTCATTAAGGATTTAATGTGGTTAATGTATTCATATATTTGTTATCTTTATTAAGAGATACATTAGTTGGATAATATAATGTTAGTATTTTTTAAATATATTTACCTTCCTTCTAAATTTTTTGGTCTTTGAATGTGGACATACAAGTTTTTAGTGAATCATACAATTAATTACATATTGAATAAATGAAATCAAGCTATTGAAATTATTTTTGAATCATAACATGATAAAAAATTCATTGTTTCAATTAACATTTACAGTTCAATGTAAATATTTATGGACAATTTGATTCGTTAATAGTTCTTCAGGAATGAACAAAATTATTCTTGAACTTTCATTTCCATGTGAAAGAGATGAAGTGAAAATTGGCTAAACTAAACCCAAAGGATGAGATTATTCTGATGAAAAAGAAACTAATAATGTTTTATTTTTGTAATTTTCTTATACTAATATTAATATAATCCCTAAACTATAAGAAAAATATATCTAAACAAAAACATTATCAGTTTACATTTCATTTTGAGAAATCAATGGTCTTTTAAATGGTCACAAGATTTATGGTTTCATGATGGTTAACATTACAAATAATATGTTATCATTCACTATACCTCATAACATTATAGTTATATTTCTATTCCATATTTACTTTATCTCTTTTTAATAATGATTTACTTCCTCAAATAATAGTTCTATTGTGACCTATGCTGCTTATATTTCCATCTAATTAATTGTAGATTTTATAAACCCTATATTCGATGTGTGTTTTCTATAATGGAATTTTGAAGTATCAAATAATTATTTTCTAAGTAAAATTTAAACTTTTTAGCATTTTATTTATTTTAGGGGAGAATTTATCATTTTATGACATTATGGTATCTAACTTTTTAAATTTATCTTCTTCAATAGTGTAAATTTCCCAGAACACCAAGCCTAAACAAATGATAAAATATCATTATGATAGTCAGCACACAGCCATTGGAATGAGAGAATGAAATATATTATTTAAATCATTAAATTATATTTTTAAAATATATTTAAATGAATTTTTTTATTACTAAATAATTATAAATCAAAATAAAAACAATTGAACATAATAAATGGATCTTTATAAAAAATATCTTTACGACCACAATGGATTTTTATATGAACAAACTGAATTAATCACAATTATTAACATATCATAATGAAACATATATTTTATATATTCATCCTAATTTTTTTTCAATTCAGATAATGTTATAAAACTCGATAGTGATGAGTGAATAGTCCCCACATAGACAAAACATATGACCTTTCTTCTAGTTGGAAACATCTAAAATTTAGAGAGATGAGCTAGAGGATATGTGGCCAATTGGGATCAAGTTCTAATTCTGTGGCATCTGGGTTCATGCCGATAAAAAGTGGTATCATGCATTTTTTCAATATTTCATGGTTACTTATAGACAATATAATGGGATGGGGAGGAAATAGATTTTCGTAATGAGTAGTTCATGGGTGTATCTAACCCTCCTCCATGATAAATATAAATTTTCTGGAATAAAATTGTTAATTTCTGGATTTTTGCTGTAATAATTAATTTAATTAAATCATTTTGGGATGAACATTAATTATGACGTTTTCATTGATATGATTTAGGGTTCTATATTGTTGCCATTAAATGATATGAGGGTATTCCATCGCTTGCATCATTTTAGGAACCTACAAGAATACACATTTCGGGCACTATTCTATTCCATATAGGTTGCATTATTGTATTTCATTCTATTGTGATTTCTTCCAAAATTGATATTCATGTTGTGTTATTGATATTATGTGTATGAAATATGAAATATTGGTTTGTAAATAAGGATTATTACATGACCTATGAAATTTATTCTGATTAGGCCATAATAGCAACTCTATGTAGCTAATTATAGCAGGTTGAGTGACGGACCAAGAGTCTCTAGGACTAGAACATGTTATGGTGTAGTTCAGGTGGACACCATATTTTGGTTTAGGAGGAATATCATCCCTCATGTATCATAATTGGTGAACCATTTGGTTAATCCATTTTAAATTAATTATGATATAATTTAAATTAATTAATAATTAAATAGAAACTGAAATCACTATATAGTAGAGAACATTACCCGTACCGACCATAGTAATGGGTAGTTTGATGTATCTCATTCTTTTTTATGATATGTTTTTCTCTTAAAACTAACAAAAAGAAAAGGAATGTTCATGAGTTCTTATATATAATTTCTTTTACATATCATATACTAACGTTTTCACTTTTACCTTCAAACATTGAAAAAATTCTTAATCCCAGGTGTGTGATTATATTTTTAACAGGAATCCAACTAGGACATCCTTCATTCACATTAAAAGAGGGTTGAGGTGATCATGATTCAAAGGTGGTGAGATATGAGATATATCTATACCAATTCATTTTTATATCTGTGATTCCATTGATTGTAGCAAGATATGAAATTTTGTTGTAGGTATAGGTAAGAGAAATCACCCTAGAATAAGATTTTTATTATTATATAGGAGCAGGGGAACATAGGATCGAATATAGGATCATGATTCCACCATGGACTATTTTTCCATTTTTGGTATTTTGGACATGTCTTGTATTGACTCTATGTTTTCTTGATTTCTATTCTTTCTAGACATATTACATGACATGTTTGATTATCATTTTGAATATGATATTCATAATAGTATTGTTTATTAAATGTATTATAGGTTTTCTAAATTTTGATTGATTTTATTCTTCCTCTTTTTATATATTATTTTATATTTAATATGCTAAAATATAGTGATAAAGTCATAGTATCTATACAGACACCCCCAGGTCCTCACTTCTAGTTGGCATACTATAGCATTTGGGGAGAAATTCTTGCGACCATGTTTCTAATCGATCTCAGGGAATTCTTCATAAGTAATTGAGAAAATTCATTAGAAAAAATTACAACAAAATGATCAACAAATAGTGTCAAATATTGCTAAAATGTTCTCTAATCACATATATATATATATAATGAAGTTGGGTTTGTCCTCCCACCAATCCCATAATGCTCGTGTCTAGTTCATATTTCCTAGATGTCTCAGTCACCTTTAAAAATAATCTCCTCACCCTCTACTGATGTGAATGACTCCATATAATGATAGAAATAAGATAATTATTCAATTATAATGAACCATTCTCCACAAGAATGATTTCCACAACCATCATATTGAGTAAAAATAATTCACATATGATGTAACACCGACTAATCTCATGGGGTAACTCCTTTAAATGACATAAGTTCTCTGTTCTAATCCCCAACATAGAATCACGAGTCATGAAACCATCAGAATACTAAACAATGATCCCAAGGAACATTTAAATTTTAATAGATATAAATATATGAGAATAGATTGCATCAAAATGAATATATAGAAAGGTAGATGCTACTAAAATAATGCCTCTCACATTATAAGGCATGATATTTTTTTCATCAGGTGTCTATTTCACTTCATTTATCGGTTCTGATCCACGACATTGTTATACATCATAGATACCCAAAGAAGATCTTCTATTATATCATTTCAAAAATAGAGTCCTTTTACCATGATCACAACCACTACCTTGGCCTGATCGACCATCTATACTCTAGCTCCATGCCTGATGAGAATATTTTCACCCCACTCTTGCATATGGAGTCGTTGAAAACCCTCTCTCAGTGGATGTTGGAGGAAATGTTTTCCATTAATAGTGTAGATGAGACAAATTACCATAGGATCGACACTCAACATGGTATCACATCTACTGAGGTCTTGTATGTATAGGACATGCACACTCTTTAAACCTCACCTACCTATTGTGTATATGATTTAGCTACTAATTTTTACTAATTGATGCTCAAGATGAGGATTCCTAATACTGGTCGATGTAGCACCAGATCTCAGTGAAGAACAAAATTAATTTTCACACTATCCGCTCTTAGGTTACAAAATATGATAAGAACATGATTTAGTTTTCCAAAAAAAGTAATCATCCAAAATAAAGTCACATGTGATTGGATTCTGTACCTAAGAACATCCTCAAATATAATTGCTTTAGAGAACAAATCATCCATCATAATAGGTGAGAAGTGTTGGAGCATAATAAAATTAGAAAAATAATACATAATTTATAATGATTCTGGGTCTTAGATCATGAACTCTCAATTTCTAATATTCCTCAATGTATCTGGATAGAAGTAATCATAGAAGGCCATATGAAAATTCCTCAATTCTATCTCTCGGTGATGTTATATGTGAGTGATGAAATTCCCACACATATTTGATGAATCCTAACGAATATATGTAGAAAAAATTACACACCTCTTAGGATGTGTCACAATTTTCATGATGATAGATAGAGTGGCCTATATCTATGACTCCACAACATGTGGTCTAACATCCCCCCAAAACATGGGCAGATACAGCAGTTGGATCTCACATATAAACTCTTCCATGGTAAGGGAAGGTATCAATAATCCATGAGAGGCATTCATGAAACACATAAATCCTTCATTTTATTGGGCCTCAGTACCTATATCCATGTCTTGGTTAGAGGATGGAACCAAAATTTTTGTGGAGAAAGAGGAATGAAACAAGATTAGTAGAAACAGTCTGGAAATGAAGTAGTGTTAATAATAACCATTAAATACATGGAGAGAGAGTAGGAGGATCCAACACTATTTGATAAACCATTATATTTGAGGTTCATTCAAGTGAAGAAAATATGTATTTTTTAAATACTATAGATTTTTATAGTTTTCATATTGTTAGTAAACCTTGTGCTCTAACCATGTGAAGTGACCCTCATTACAATAGTGGTTGGATGATTGGCTTGATGTTTGGATAACTGTATAACAAAACCATGAAGCCCTATATTTTGGGTGAAATTATGAATTTCCCTTAATTAATTTTATATATCAAACCTACTTTCTTTTCTTCCTCCACAAATCAACATCACCCTTTGATATATCCTTAAAAGTTCCATAAAGTGAATTGAGAGATCAACTCCATATAATATTGGAAAAATGATCCATTAAAAGCATCATATAAAACTTGGTATTATGTCCATTCCTATTATTTCATTATAAATTCTGTTTTGTATCTAATTAACAATATACATGAATTTTAATATTCAGTATTTTTATGTTATCTTTTATTAATCATATCCCCCTAGCAGAGTCAAATCTGAAGCTAATATTGGTTGAAAACATTACTATGGAACAATGGTATTTGGTCTCATGATTTTATATTAAATTAATAGTGGTTATAAATAATTAAGTATTCTTAATTTCTAGAAATCATATAATTTCCCTTGAAATATAAATTATTACAAATTTAAAATGGATAGGCATGACTAATGTAATTAATGAGACTGTTCATAACAATTAAAGGTTATAGACTGAAAATTAAAAACACCATGTGGGTGTGTTATTTAATTAATTTCACCACCATGGGTGACATTTTAATTTGGATACCTTTTTGGTGTTCTAATTATCCATTTCCATGTGATGAATACAAATGAATTGTAAATTTTAAATGAATTGATCGAATAAATGGAAGTGAAATGTCATGAAACGTGAATATTTTCATATAATTGCTTGTAAAGAATTATTACCCTTTGTATAATGATATTCTCATTTGTTGAAATTAATTGGAAAATACTTCTAAACATATTCAATCCTTGAACCATATTTGAGGTGATAATTAAATGAACTAATCAAAGTGATTCACTTGGAATAATTAAATAATATTTATTGTATGCATGTTTTTTATATGCCTTGGGTGACATAAGGGTTCATATATGAATTCCATGGACACACTCATATGGATTCTGCATTGCCTGTGAAAAGGTGACACTTTGACTCTCTGGGGGGTTGATTGTTATACGATGATGTGATACATGGATTCATTATGTAGTTCCAAGGATGAACTGTGAGGGTAATTAATCTCATACACCATGTGTGATACTTGGTCTCCATTAATGCACCTCCATGGATGGACTCAATTGTTAATGATGTTATACCCCACCAAGAGTGGTAGTGAGATCCTAATGAGGAATCCCATATATTAGGTTTTATGGTGGTTGGATTATTATATGACTAGAGTGATACCTGGAAAAAATAGGGAATTCCATGGATGGGCTCATGTTCTTAATTCATTAATGAATAAATTTATTTTTTACAATGCATCTACAATGAAAATAGTATTCTTGGAATCAACATGTGTATTACACATTTTTATGGCCTTATTTGGAAACTCATGATGATATATAATGACTAGGGATGTTGGGATACATTGCAGGTCCTAAAAATACACATTTAAAGAGATTTTTAAATAAACGGTCTTCAATATTTAATGATCCATTGATAACTATATATTTAGATACATTCCATATAGACCGAAGTATGTAATCGTGGAATGGTGTCCATGGGAACCTAGAACATTATGGTTTGTTTACATTAAACACTTCATTTAAAAATTATATTATTTTATTCAAACTGTTATTTACATAAATCCCCTAACATGATGGAACTAGACCATTCTGTGGATGACTATGAGGACTGTATCTCACACTCACTTTGGGCCAATGTGGGTACCCAGAAAGACTATTTGGATTCATGTATAGATAAGTAAAGTTTACCTTCTATTATATTTTTACTAATTCTTAGGAGTAGTGGTGAACATGATAGAGATGATGCTCATGATTTTATCTTGTATATTTTTCGTCTTTTTGGTATTCTGTCACATGTATTGTTTTGATGAAATGAATACCTGTTCTGGATGCATTTTAGATATATAACATGGAATGTATGATCATTATTTTGAAAATGTTATTCCTAATAGTACTATATATTATATAAATCTTGAATTTTTTCCATTGTTTGATTGATTAACTGCTTGCAATTTTTTTTATTGTAGTATATATGTCATGATTAACTTTGATGATGAGGGCGTAGTCTCCCCACAAACACACTCTAGGCCCTTGATTCTAGTCTTTTTCATTTTTTATATGGGGAGATGTTCACGAGGATATGTGGTCAATCATGCTTGGGGATCCTTTCAGTGCAATATGGGTGTGAGATGTTAAACTTTTAGTCCTGGTCTATATGTATTTACTTCTCATAAGAGTGGTAAATATCATATTGTATTCTATACAACTGATGATTTAACCACTAACGTACCCAACCACCCCTGTTTTTATAAGATACTAATTAATTCTGTTAGAATGATGACAATATATTAAGGGTTTCATGATATGAATGTCACCATCATTAGGTAAGAAGGATTGATAATAATAAAAAACTCCTAGTTATATCAACGATTGTGTGAGATTTAGTGGGATATACTATAGTCATCTAGTCTATGTTATATGTCTATACTTATTACATTATGAATATATATTTGACATATCATGTTCCCCATTTTCCAAAATGAACAATATTACATTGATGTTAATCATTATATATCATCAAAACCCAAACAACTATGTTATTATCCTTAGTTAGGGATAACTCATCATTTTTTATTGGTCGATACTTTTTTATTCAACACCTAATGTAATGTTATTTATTTCAAAAATAATTGTATAATAATGAATGTCCAAAATTATTCTTATATACATAAAATTTCCAATATTTTTATTTACGTAGGAAATAATCCAAATCATAATAGTTATGATTCCTATAATAGTTATTTTAAAAATAGTTGACCCTATCTATTTTATAGGTAATTCCAATGTAATGAGTCTTATTAGTTGTTATTCCAACCCAAGATATATTTTTGGAGGAAATTATCCTAATATTAGTAGTGCTTATTCATTGAAATTTTATCTAACAAATCATTTTCTATATCATGTTTATTGATAAGGCATTACATTATTTATATGGTATCCTAACCCATAGGGTTTACTATGAGGATTTAACCCATAGAAAATGTCATGAATAAGATAGAAAATTAAAATCCATATGAACACTAATTTGTATGAACCTACCCATGAATTATATTGTTTCACACGCAAATTACTTTCAAATATAGGTTAATCCTTTGGTACACTACTTTTAAAGAACCATCCTTGATGGATTATTATGGTCATGGTATGGAATAGATTTTAAATAATCTCACACATATTAATGAATAATTTTTTTAATTTAATACATATTTAATATACATCATAAGAATAATAAGATTATATCTTCTTATATCTGATGTAGTCACTATCTTATAATGTTCTATTCCCTTGTGCACGTGTACTTTTAATGATTCAGTTTTAGAATATGCATTCCACCCAAAAAAATTAATGTGGATATAACACATTAATGTCTGACCATTTATTACATCCAAAGTTTATGTTAATCGCCCAAATATACAATCTATAACTATTCATATATATTCAAATAAATCGTATGAATAGGGTATAAAAGCTATGAACAAATATTGATAATCTCTACATGACTATGTTTAGATCCATAGATATCCAACCCCCACCATTCTATATTGATTCCCAAAACTCTAGGGCAATGGGTAGTCAATCCCAAAGTCTCACCACTATTGTATACTATACTCGATATTGAATAGAACTCCAAATAATCATTAAATATAATATTCATTAAACTATGATCAATAACTAAATCATAGACAATTAGATAAATTATATTATAAGGTCAATATAGAGATAAAACTAAATTTTAGGGAGTCTTACTGTTAATAATATATAGAGTTCTACCTTATAGAATCAATTATTATAAAAAAATTAAATACCAAATATTAATACTTCATATAAAAAATTACTGAATACTTATTTAAATGTAATTTGACAAATATATAATAATTTTTCATATTTTATAAAATATTGAAAAAAATGAAAACTTTTATTCCATATAAAATATTCTCATGGAAATAAATATAATCCCTCAAACATATGATTTGTAGTAAATTTATAAATTAAAATTAAAATTTTTAATATGTAAATTTTATAATTTTTTTGTCAATGTTATATTTTTTAAAGCTATATGGATAGAGAAGTTACGTGTAACAATTTTATTTTATGACAATTTGTTCAATCATAAAATAATACTCATATCATTTCTTATAATTGGTGATATTATATAACACCAAAAGTATTTAATGATTCAAAATATATCATAATTACATTACAATATATGTTTTCATTAAACCTTTACTGTATCACACATTATGATATCACATATAATTATCTACTATTCAAATGAAAACTATGTGTTCACATTATATCATATATTAATATATAGAAATATCTGATTCTATTGTAGATAAAATGAAAAAAATATAACATTTTATATATTATGATAAAATTTTATATAAATTACAAAACAATTATTTGAAATCCCCAATGAATTATACACATGTAATGCATAGAGAAAAAGTCTATGATATTAATATAATATTTTTTGAGATTATCTTTTCATCAAATGAATTGGAAAGAACAAATTTATGTTCCCCATCTATATTCAAGAATGAAATTTGAATATGTTAACAATGGCCATTGTAACAGAACTATCATAATGGTAGTATACAAATTTCTTTATTTAGGGACAATTTTTAATGAAGATCATAAATATTTTATCAAATCCTAATTCATCTGAGGGGGGATCGCAAACCATTAAACTAAATCTTGTTTCATTATATTTACAACATTTCTCAAATGTATTCTCGTGCCTTAATGAGGAAATGATGAAATTTTTTTGGAGAATAGATTGTTCATCAAATATCTTTACATGAGTTTGTTAATCATTTTTCTCACACAATAATAGGGATTAAATTCTTCTATATATTGATCTTTGATGCTCCCTATATAATTTAATGTGTTGATTATATGGAACATATCAGGTGCCTTAGTTATATCCCTTAAATCCATTAATTATAAAATATTTGATAATTAATCCATTCATAGTTGATTAGTAACTAATATAAACTATTTAAAAAAGAAGTTTAACATTCATAAACACAACCTGTCATGTGGAAGATACAAGAAGTCATCATATATTATGTTTTTTGAAATTTATTTTATCATATGTGTCATATGAATAAATTTTAACTGTTTAACAATCAAAATTTGTGAATTTAGTTTCATTTTTATTAATGGAATGACGGTCTTATATATTTATTTTTGTTTTAAACCAATAATCCAAATTATATATTATATGTATAGAATATCACAATGATTTAAGCTCCTTTATTAAAAATCAATGAATAAGATTATTATATTTGAAATTTGACATTATAAATTCATTTGGTACCCTCAAATTTGACATTTAATAAAAATCATGGAAATATGTGGTATGTATTATTGATTTATCAAACTCATTATTTCCATTCAACAAATCTCATGTCCCTCAATTTTATGAATAGTGTGTAAATGATTATTGTTCATGTGGTTTTATAAAAGTTTAACTCTTATCATATATCTTTTTTTCAAATTTGGATGAATATAATTTTAAAATATTCAACAATGTGGAATATTTTTTTTTTGTATTTATCCATTTAAATTACCTATGTATTCAAGGAACATGGATTATATTATTTATATTGATGAAATTTTACTTTTTTGTTATAGAAATGATTATAATTGTAAATAAATCAAAAGAATTGTGATGTATTATAAATAGGTAATTGGAAAATACATAAGATGGTATAGTTCTATAGATCTATTCGAAAATGCGAAAACTAACAGTAGAAATAGACACATCACAATGAATCATCTTTTCAAGATAGAGAGTATAATATTTAGAATTCAGTGTGTCAAATGTTTTCTCAATAAAAATTAAAAAAACATATGTGGATTTAATTAAAAATAATGTTTATTCATAGAAATGATGTTGTAAATAAAATATTTTATCCAATGTATGAAGGATATGACTACATAATCATCTGATATCATACATAAATAGACCAATTCCATAATTCAAAAATGTTTAAAATGATTTTTTGGAGAAATATTTATAGACAATAGATATAAATATATCTTAAAAAAGAATATCTATCATTAAAATAATGTTATTTTGATAAAATATACTACGAAGTTTCCTTAAAACCTAAATGAACCCACTAAAAGTTTTATCAGTAGAATCCATGACATGTTGCATAGGTAAAACATACATTCTTTGGGGTTCTGCATCTATTCACCATTTTTATATTCTTATGGTAAAATTAAATAAAATAATAAAAAATTACCATCTTTAAATTTAATTATAAACTCTTAAAAATTTTATTTTTTGAATGGTTTATATTTGATTCCTGGGTTTTTCCCACACTAATTTGTAATTTTAATAATTTTTATCCTCCTGAATCATACAATAAAATCAAAAAAATCATTCTAAAAATCGTTATGTAGCACATCCAAAAAAATTTCTAAATTATAGGATATCGATATTTAGGACCTTAAAATGTTAGACAATATTAATTTCATATTATATAAAAAATATTAATATAGTGTTGATGATAGCCATCCCAAATGAATGGGTTTTATTAGAAAAAACCTAACATAAATAGTTAGGGTAATAGAAAATCCATAAAATATTGAATAATAGAATAATAGAATATTATATTTTAATGTTTTATTCTATATAGGATACATAAATCTTTATTATCTATTTAAAAATATTGAAATCTTTCAAAACAATTTACTTGTGTGGAATTTAACCAATGACAAATCAAATCACTTATTCAAACTATTTTGTTGTTCACTTTCTTTTGATTAAAATATGGATCATTATATAGAAATCATGGGGAATCACCATCATTGATATTATCTTGGAAGTATAATGTTTTCAATTATTTATTATGTTTTCTATTATTCATAGAGGTAAAATATTAGTCTTAGATTTTAGAGGATATCCACACCTCTCAAAATTGTTATCCCATGCACTGGAAAGTATATTAAACTATTATAATATGTGTAGTATGCATGAATGAAAATTGTAATGAATGATATCATTATCAAGATGAGGCTTGGAAAAAATGGAGTTCTTAGTCTCAAGTATATAATATATGTTAGATGGGTTCAATGATTTGATTGGTTTGTGATATGTTTTGACGACCAAACATTGTCGAAAACCCAATATATTGGTATAATATATATTCATTAACACAAAATTCAAATATAAATGATGATAAATATGTGTCAAACATACTAATATCAGCCTACATCAAATGTTCTCATTGGAGAAATCTTTACGAAGATCACGATGTAGTACAAATAATCCTCTTTCTTCTCTGGGGGAGCACTAACCAACAGATCCATGTTCATAATTTTAGGATTCTAAAAATATTGTTATTGATATTAGTTCCTTTATGGTAACATGATGAATGAGAATAAATAAAAATTCTTTTATTAAAAAAACAATTAGACATACTGATGTTCTTTTTCTATATAAAATATTATGGACAACATCCCCTTATATGTCTATCCACAACATCTTCCAATTTATGAAATTTTTATGCTATATGAAATGTATAAGGTGTATAGATTAATTACTATTAGATTAATACACTACTACCATTCAATTTTCATGAAATATGGAATTACTTTATTCAATATTTATTAATAAATTAAATATATGAAATGGGAAGGATATGGAAGACACATTCAATCAACCTATGATGTGGAAAATGTATACACTAATCCTGCATTATGCTAGGTGAAATATATTATATCATAGGTATCATAGAAATAACCTTTTTTTCACACCAAAAAATATACAAATTGCATAAATATATATAAATTCTTCATAACATATAATAAAAAATATCATTAACCCATCTACTCGTTCTTTTAGATATGGTTTCATCAAACTCACTACAATCTGGAACAAAATCATTATCCAAAACACTATATTATTCTAAAGGAAAATTTCTATCATCCTAAAAGACATAAAATCATTAAATTCAAATATAAGATCAAAATTTTTTATATTTAATTAAATATATCCCTATATAAATGATTAATTCTACTCAACCAACTGTGGGGTACATATAACCTTGATCAAACATACCCATATATCTAAATTTGCATTCCCTCCATAAGATTTAACGTATACATCAAATTTAATTATACATAATACCCTTTTACATGAAATAAAGTGACCACTAAAAATTTATCAAACAACTTGATATTTTAGTGGATTTCATTGTCTGAATGCGTATTCAACACACACTACAATGTTTAATCAAACTACAAAATATTATTAAAGTAATGTTTTTTATATATGATCATTTTAACCAAAAAATTAAATTTGTAGGTATGAATGGAATTTAATAATTTTTTAAATGAATATAATGTAAATAAAAAACTTAAATTAATATATAAATTTTCAATAACTTGTCAATCAAATTTTATCCATGTCATTTTACTCATTAAAAATGTGTTTCCATCAAAAAATCCTTTTGACAGCTTTTTATGAAATATCATATAATTAATCATTTTCACTTTTGTCAGAAAATGTGATGAAATAGACATAATATTTATAATAATAATTTCTATTTTAACAATTATTGATGTTTTTGTATTTCTTTGAAAATATTACATTATATGTGATTACTGAAAATTACCGATTTATATAAAATTAACATTCACTTTAACTAAATTAATTAGTTAAAATGTCACATTATTATTCTTATTTGATTTAATATTTACATAATTAATTATTCATTTTATTTATATCAATTAATTACATTTTAACCATAGTAATTCTGTATTTTCGAATACCTTTTTTTTATTTGGCTTAAAAACACATTTTTTTCTAAATATAGTTTTAAAGTACAATATTTTTTTCTATATTAATTATTTAAAATATCCACAAATTGGGAATTATATAAATGAAAATTATAGATCATATATATTTATATATTAATTTTAATTAATTTATTTATGATTAATATTCATTAATTAATTTTAACACCATCACATGCAATGAAAAAATTCATTTCTTCCAAAATTGTCTTCTCAACACATCGACAAGAGTAATTTTAATTTATATTCTTGAAGTTACAATTGATAAATTTAAAAAAAAGGATTCTATATTAGTGATAAGAATAAAATATAATATATATCAATTTTAAATTAATTTTTTCCCTAATGAATGATGAAAATAGTACAAATTAATTACTATAGGAAATTTACAAATGGGTTTACTAGTTGATAAAATAAATAGTTATGAGTTAAACATGACACAGATAATTTATTATAACTATTATATGGTATTAATTATTCCTTATATATTATAATTATATTTACTATTCAATAAAAAATCCCTTTATCAAGTTAAATACAGGGTGTAAATCATTTTTTCAAAAATTCCAAATGTGACCTTTCCCCAAATTATAAAAGGACACCACGCTTCTAATCCTTCATGTACATTAAAAATTGATTCAGAAAATAACAAAAAAAACTTCCATAATTCCCTCTCAACATCTAAGAGTCTTTCATGAACGTAATGGCATACTATGATGACTTTTTAGAGAATACCTATAGAAGTTGTCTGAAGAAGAGGTAAATACCCAAATAGATTTATTTCTTATTTCAATTTATTGGATTCCAACACAATATTTCTCATATAATAACATAATTATCTATAATATGGTAATTATTTATTATATTAATGGAACATCACAAATCCATTTCCACATCCATTAAATGGGTTGAAATCGTTGATTGTGGCTATGGAGGACTACCACCTCGCAAACAAGCATAATTCATTTTACATCACAATTTCACAGGGAATGATATAATAATGTATTAATTGTTTATATTATATATTTATTATATAATTATTATTATTGATTTACAATATCACATATAACATCATAATTTACATTCCATTAAGAATATGATTATGTCGCGCATGCGTACAACAGAAAACCACCTAGCAAAAAAATGTTATTAATTTGTCACATATACTTTACATGGAAGGTAATAATAATTACTATTATTTTCATAAATTATTTTATTAAATATTAAAAATTATATTATGTAAATATAACTTTTAATTTCTTACCTTACCATCCATTTAAAAAATGATATCATTTTTTTGTGTATGGTGAATTACCACCTCATAAAGCGATGTGAGTCCTTATTCCAGTATCACATGGATGTTATAGTGTAGGATATTTGAATAAATAATATCATATTTATGATATCATTACCATCCTATATATATGAATAAAACTATTAATATCTTTCCATAATGATCATCAAAAAAAAGGAAATATAATACATGCATAAGTATGACCAACTTTCTCTATAGTTGTAATGTACATCAGTTTCCAAAACCATATTCCACTTTTTTTGATTAAAGTTTAATTTATGAATATAAATTATAAATATTTAATTATTTCAGTTCTATATTGTATTAAATTATAATATCATTGACCTCATTGAACTTACAAAAGTGACTATATACATATGATACATTTATCGTTAAACTATCAATGTGAAATTCATTAATTATCTAAATGAATATTAAATGGTAAAATAAAATATTAAATGAAATAATTAAAATAAAATATTTATTATTAATTTAAATAATTAGTGCATTTTTTATTTAACATGGTGATGAACATTCTTGAGTATTTGGAATCTAGGTAAGGGTCTCTTCTAAAAGCATCATTCTTTGAGACACATGTTCTTTAATAACCGAAATTTCATTTATATGGTGTATAAAACAATTAATTACATAATTTATTTAGAATAATTCATATTTAGGGTATTTTATAATTATATTATCTTACTCCATTCATCTGGTTTATGATTCACATGTGAAGAAAATATAATGTCTTAATGATTTGATCGCATTTAAATCAGGATTGTTTGTCACACCCGTAATCTTTGAATGAGTTTTTCCTTATTTTTCTCAGCGTCGGGTAGTGAGGGGTTAAGCCCGACTTAAAATTTGCGGTT
Source organism: Viscum album (assembly GCA_963277665.1). Taxonomy (NCBI): domain Eukaryota; kingdom Viridiplantae; phylum Streptophyta; class Magnoliopsida; order Santalales; family Viscaceae; genus Viscum; species Viscum album. The sequence goes on along the minus strand of OY728127.1, from coordinate 392,606,977 downwards.
TTAAAAAAAAACTTGTATTGGTATTGATTTCATTCAGCGCATCGCGGTCAAAGCCATGAAACCTCGCTCCGGTCGCCGTGCGACCCCGCCCGATTAACCGCATTGCCTGCTCGGTGCACTATTAATTAATTAATTATCAAAGTAATTAAGTTAAATGGTTAATAAAAGATTTAAATTGAAAGGTTTTATAGATGATAATTTGATTATGTTTATCACTATTATCAGCTTTTTTTTCTACTAAAAATTTTATGGGCCGCCCGGAGTAACCACGTAGTTGCCCGACTATTTAAAAATAAAGTTGATCAAATGAAGTTTAAACAATTACTTTAATGATAATGAATATAGTTATTATTATTATTATTATTATTATTATTATTATTATAGTTGTTTTATATTTTATTTTATTAACACCATTTTATAATTATAAATACTTTTATGTTTTCGATTTTTAGTTTTATTATTATTGTTTTTATTTTATTTTATTTTATTTTTCTTCCCCTTTTCATTATTATTTTATTTTTTTCTTTCTTCCTTTTCTTTCCCATTTCTTTTTTTCCTCTTCCTCTCTTCCTCTCTTCCCCTCTCTCTCCCATGCCCCATCTCCCCTAACCCTAGCGTCGCATTTTTTTTCCCAGGCCCATCGTTCCCATCGCCCACCTCCATCTCCCGGCCTGCTCACCCCACCGTCGGCTCCCCGTCACTGCCGCTTCTTGGCCAGCCACTCCATGTCGGCTCCCTGTCGCACTCGTCGCACCCGTCGGGAGCCCACACCGCCTCCCTACACCAGATGTGACCCCTCTTTGCGCTGCTCCCCTTTTTCCCATCGTCGGCCTGAATCTCCATCGGCACAGCGCTGCCCTCTGATGAACCCAACACCCCCTCACCTAGTCCGACAAACCCCGTACCCCTAGCCCAGCAAACCCCAACCCACACCTGCATCCTCCTTCTGATGACCATCCTCTTCGCCTGCGCACAACGAATGCCACTGGCACCTCCTCCTCCCTGACGTGTTGGTTCCCTTGCCAAAGGGCCTTCCCGTCGTGTTGCTCCCCTTAGCCAAGCGCCACCCTGGCGCACTGCTCCCTGCTGGTCCAACCCCTCGGGTTAGGCCTCTCTTATGTTTCTTCCTTCTATATTTAATTTTTTCGTTTTTGCATTAAATTTTGAGTTATCTTTTGAGGTTTAATTTTTTGTTTTAGGGTTTGATTTTGGTTTATTTTGGTTCGAATTCATGTGTTTGGGTTCATTCTTGGTTCCTTTCAGTGCAGACGACGCGCGATTGAGGTTTCCCGCTAAACTTTAAAGATTTCAGATCAATTTTCGTGTTTTGATGACAAGGTAGGTGGTTCCATGACATACCATCTTTAGGTGATTTGAATTGCTCATTGATTAAATTATATTGTGTTCTAGTGATAAATTGCGTGATGCAAATTTTATTTTGGACGTGATCCGATAAGTGTATTGATGAATTTGAGTCGTTTTTAAGAAAATACCAATGTTTTTCATGTGCGTTATGTTGTTGAAATTTTCAGATGAGTTTTAGATAATTTTTTATGGTGTGAAAATAGTGTTTTCATGAACGCTTGAGGTACGGATGTTATTAAACAGAGTTTTTACAAAGAATGTATACTCTTTTGACGTGTTGATTTTTATTATGAATCTTGAGTATGTTTTAGGGGTGCGAATGAGGTTTTATAAGGGTTGGGATGTACAATTGATTTTCAAATGGTTCTGGAATTTAAAATTTATGTGTTTTAAAGTGAGGAATTGTGGTATGCATATGTTATGTTTTATTAATTGAGAAATTTTTTAATTAAGTGTCGTTTGAGATTCCGAATATGGTTGGGATGGTTTTCAGGGTTGTTTGGTAGATACGAAATGTTTTTTCCGGTTCTTTGAGGTGTATATGTAATTAAATGTAGACTATCAATGAATGTCAGTCACTTTGGGTGTTTTTACCATGTTGCATACTTTTGGAATTAAATTGAAAATTGATTGAACAATGGGAATACATGTTTTGGTTTGTATAAGCTACATTTTTTTTAATCGACGTTCTTATATGAAATCGAGTTCTTCATTCTTGTGAAAACCTTTTCTTTCTAATTTTAAGTGTTTTATAAATTTTTAATTAAACATATTAAATTATATGTGGAGCGTGAGAGTTTTGTTTGAATGAATTACGTGTGCGTTACGTTTTTAATGGGATTCTTACATGTGAAATTGGACATGTCTCATGTGCAAACTCTTATTGTGCTATTTAGAAATGTTCTTCAAATTGATTAAATAGTTTATCATGTCACGCAAGCGATCTGAACTATGTTATAAAAAGGTTTTGGTGTGCTTGTGTTTTTCTTAAATGGTGTTTGGTTATGCAAGCGGTGACTTGTATGTGTAATGTTTTGTATGTTTTGGAAATGTGAAAGTGATATACATTATGTGAACCTGAAACATTATTGAGCATAAGGGAAAAACCTGGGTATCTAGGTGGGCGGACCAGAACTAGTGCACTAGTGAGCCGGATGGGTATCGTCACTATTTCACTTAGCTGGACTGACGATTACAGCACCAACTAAACATATGATGACTGAGGGTCGTGGCCTTCTAAGGCACATTTTCTGAGGGTCGTGGCCTTCTAAACCACATTTCTGATGGTCGTGGTTTCTATGCCACGTTTTACCGAGACACGAGGTTCTAGGGTCCCACTCGAGCTAGATTATCCTTAGAGGATTTACCCATAGTGCTCTACCATCAATGTCGTGGTGCCTTCCGTCGGCATATGGAGGACCACTTGTGTGTGTGTGTGAGTATATGTGTGTGCGTGCATGTGTGGGCATGAGTATGTGTATGTATGTCCTTGATGAATTTTTCTCTTTCCCTTTCAAATTGGGTTTGTGAAATGGGTTCTATTAGTGTTTTCTTTTAGTTTTTAGCTTGTAAATGTTTTCTTTAAAAACATTTTAGAAGTATAATTTTAATAAACACATTAAATTTTCTTTTTGATGTTGTGGCATTGAACATTTTTATTGGGTGACGTCCTACTGGGCCTTTCGGACACACCCTGCATACACCTTCGGGTGTATGTTGACTTTGTTTCTTGTGTATTCTAGGTTGTGCGTCGTGCTCAACGATGGTGGTTTTGGTCATTGATGGTCTTCTAGTGTAGGTTGGTGTTCTGTCTTGCGGATGCTACACTGATCTTGTCGCTTGGAGGTTTGAGATAGTGTTTTAGTCTCTTTTGTTGTCGTTTATTTTTGGATGTTGCTTCTTGTTGTAAACCTTTAAATTTGATTTCAGTTCAATGGTCTGTTTGGTTGTCAATTTCCTAGTTTCATTTTATTATCATGTTAGTGTTTTTGTATACTATTTCAGGTAAACCATTCCCACATGCTACTCTTGATACCCGGGAACTTGTGCCAGCCCGTGGGGATCAGGAACGCCCTTCGGTCCATGTCGCGGACCGGGTCGGGGCCGGGTCAGATGGCGACCCGACCTGGTTCATGAAAAAATGGTTTCAGAGGGAAATATTTTCTCTCTTGGGATTTTTTCTTTTGGGATACAGTCACAGTAGACTTGAGTTAATGTTTTCAGGACTCGACATCCTTGCTACGAGTAAGGTGCCAGGCCAGCACACCTCGTGGAGGGACTCAGGTTACCGAAGTATGTTGGGGTTTGTCTGATTTTTTGGCCCTCACAGTTAATCATGTCTAAGGGAAATGAAAAGGGAGTAAGGTAAGTGGTTTTAGTGAGCTCGTAGGGTCTGGTAAGCCTTGTGGAGCCGGGGACACTATCCTAAAATACTCTCTGTGGCCAATGGTGTGATTGGCGTATGGCCGCCAATAATATGCTCCAATCACCCACGGACACCTGTTTCCTCCCGTATTGTTTCTCATCTCTTTTTTTTGGATTCGTGGAAATTTGGATTTTAAGTAAAAATGTTTTGGTCCTGGAAAATGTTTTCAAATGAAGCACTTTAAAAATGAAATGGTGTGTGAGGTTTGGAAGGTGTGGGTTGGATGTTTTGGTTCTGAAAAATGGAATGGTTTGATTTTAATCCTTGGTGTTCTCATGGGCATCCACATGCATGAGTGTATATGGGAAAAGGAAATGGATAATGGAATGAGTGGATGAGTGCCTAGATGGACATGGGGTGGGTGCCGGTGTGGCACGGGAACATGCATGTGCAAGACCATGGGACACCATTGGTGTTTGTGCAACCGACTAGCTTCATTTCATTTCAAAAATGTTTTGTAAAAGGAAAATTTGGTGTTTTAGTAAAAATTGATTGTGTGGCGTGTCCTTGTGTTTTGAAAATGTCGGATGTGAGTCATTTTGAGCCGAGGAATCTTTTTGAATGGTTGTGCCCTGAGTTTGAATTCGTATTTGTATGTTGGTATGCAATCGTGTAGCTAGTTAATTCTTTTGAAAAGTATATCGGGGTGCCCTTGTAGTGGTTTCCCCTGCATGTTTGGTATTCGCTTGTGGTATGTCATGACCATTGGACCAGTTTGGTTGGGTCCATGGTTTTCTTTCATGGCAAGTGTACGCCCCAAATAAAGAGTTAATGTGTGAATGAAATGAGACCATAGATGGTTTGTCGTTGGCTGACCCTCCAGTTGACTAAAGTAAGGAATCTTCCAATTTAGTGAAAATGCTATGTCTATTCCTTTTTTTCCATCAGTTAAGCGGATTCTCTCACAGACAAATGGTAGATGCGAGGACAGTTGAAGGGAGTTTTGGTCTTTTGGGGTTGTCTGACTCGTCAGGTATGAAGTTGGAATCGTTGTGTCTAAAGGTTCCCCTGGAAGCGGTGAAAGAAATTCCAACGGGGAAAGTTGAAGGTGGCTCAAAATTATCAGTGTTGACCAGTTTCTTGAAGGTCTTTGTAGAATTTTCATCAGCCGTAAGGGTCATGCTCGGTGACCTCTTGCAGCGTGAGGTCCCTTTGCTAGTTAACGTTTGTTTGGAAGCGGTAAAGGAGACTCCAGAGGGGAAAAGGTGGAAGCAACCCTATGTTTTTGGTGTGGTCTATTGTTCTAAATGACCCCTGGTCTTTGTTTTGTTTCGTTTAAGAAAATGTTTTTGTTAGGCTTCTAGTTTGGCAGACCCAGTCATATGAGGCTGATATGGTCATTCGCAGGAATAACATGTTGTTCAAGACGTTGTTTAAATTTTTTCTCAGCGTAACGGTATTCTCAACATCAACGGTCATGTTCAGGTGACGATTGGTGGTGACGTGTTCTCATTCAGTGTGACAAAGGTTAAAGGGAATGCACCATTTCAACTCTTGTGTTGGTGAATGTTCCGCGTATGATCAGTTAGATGCTGTAATGTGTCGTGTTTGCTGGTGTTCTATTGGTTGGAGTGTGGTTTCATGTGACACCAAAAGGGGAAGCTACATTAGGGAGTCATAGACACCTCACTGCGAGGGAAGAGATTATTCAAATATCAAGGCTGCAGCTATAGGCCTCGGAGTGAAGCTGGCGCGTGGTCAGGAATTCCAGGAGTGTAAGGGACCCCGAATTTATTTCTGTCATCGGTGTTGAAAGTGAAAGTAGCTTAAATTTTTTTCTCTATGGTTATTCCATTTTGAACGAACCTTCTGGTTACGTAAGGTTTCAGTGACTATGAGGAGACATGTCCACCTCGATGACTTGAAGTATTGGGGGTAGCGTCCCATCTGAAGTAATCAATTTTAGTGGTCCTTATGGGGTTTATTAGGTAAATCACTTTCAAATTTTAATAGTGGTCATCCAGGGATGTGAAGATTCTAGTTTGTTTTGGGTTGTGGTTTTAACGCCCCAGTAGTTGGTCCCCTCCCTCCCCGCCCTTTGTGGTGGGGTGTTTGGTCACCATTAAGAATTTTCAAAGTTTTGTATCCTCTATTAGTTTTATTGGCGGCAGGACCCATGATGGGTCTCGCACAATGGAATATGGAATAAATTGGTGTTGGAAATTCATAAAGGGTGGGGAGTCTGCTCGAACCTCCCAGTGTTGTTTTTCTAGTCTCTCCTTGGGTGCTGGTAGGTTCTTAATGGTGGGAAGAACTCCTTTGTGTCTCACACGAATTTCTCTATAATGAATTAGTGCTGGACTTTTCTAAATGGTAGGGAGTCTGCTCGAACCTCCCCGTGTCATTTTTTCAGTCTCGTTTCAAGCTTCAGTAAGTTTCTAATTGTGGGGAGCCCCTAGGGCCTCCCCATGTTGATCTTTTTCTTCTGTTTTTAAATATGGTTTGGTGATAAGTGATATGAATGTTCTATGGATGTGGTTTAACCTTATTTGTTCATTTTAGCCAAGTGGTGTGGTTTCAGTTTCATAGTGCTTGAGGTGTTTCGGCTTGTGAAGTTGGTTCTCATGGGTTCAAGAGTTTTGTTTTCTAAAACAATCAGCTCGAGGCATTCTAGCTCTCTGGGGCAGGCGACACATATCAAAAATGTCTTTATATGATTTTATCGAAGTTGTATTTGAGTCACTTTCTCTAATCACGATACGTTTTCCCCTTCTCGCTTGTTGTTTGTGGGAATCTTCTTGGAACATTTAGGGGGTGTTGTTCCCTACATTAGGTCTCGGCCTTAGTTGTGGATTTCCACGGATAGAAAGCTTTATGGTGGGGAGAATTGTCACACTCCTCATCTTTAAATGAGTATTTATTCATTTTTTCTGCGTCGGGTAGTGCAGGGTTAAGCACAACATAAAATTTTAGGTTTTTATTTAAAAAATATTATAATGGTCTTGATTTCATCCAGTGCATTGCGGTCGAAGCCATGCATCCCCGCTCCGGTCACCGTGCTACCCCACCCGATTAACCGCACTTCCTGCTTGGTGCAATATTAATTAATTAATTATCAAAGTAATTAATTTAAATGGTTATTAAAAGATTTAAATTGAAAGGTGTTAAAGATGATAAATTGATTATGTTTATTACTATTATAATATTTTTTTCTGTTAAAAATTTTATGGGCCACATGGAGTAACCACGTAGTTTCCCGACTCTTTAAAAATAAAGTTGATCAAAGGAAGTTTAAACAATTATTTTAATGATAATGAATATATTTATTATTATTATTATTATTATTATCATTATCATTATTATTATAGTTGTTGTATGTTTTATTTTATTAACACCAATTTATAATTATAAATACATTTATGTTTTAGATTTTTAGTTTTATTATTATTGTTTTTATTTTATTTTATATTATTTTTCTTCCCCTTTTCATTATTATTTTCCTTTTTTCTTTCTTCCTTTTCATTCCCTTTTCTTTTATCCCTATTTCTCTCTTCCTCTCTTCCCCTCTCTCTCCCGTCGCACATCTCCTCTAACCCTAGCGCCACATTTTTTTCCCAGGCTTGTCACGCCCATCACCCTCCTCCATCTCCCAGCTTGCTCGCCCTGCCGTCGGCTCCCCGTCACAACCACCTCTTAGCCAGCCGCTCCCCGCCGGCTCCCTGTCGCACCCGTCGCGAGTACACGCCGTCTCCATACACCAGCCACGACCCCTCTTTGCGCCGCCCCCTTTTTCACGTCGTCTACTGGAATCTCCACCGGTGCAGCTCTACCATCCGACGAACCCACCACCCCCTCACCTGGTCCGGAAAACCCCATACCACCTATCATGGAAAAACCCAGCGCACCCCTGCACTCCTACATCCGATGACCAGCCTCCCCCCCTGCGCACAATGACTGCCACTGGAACCTCATCCTCCCTGACGTGTTGGTTCCCTTGGCCGAGCACCTTCCCGTCGCACTACTCCCCTTGGCCGAGTGCCTCCCTATCACGTTGCTCCCTGCTGGACCAAACCCTCGGGTTAGGCCTCTCCTATGTTTCTTTCCTTCTATATTTAAATTTTTCTTTTTTTCATTTACTTTTGAGTCTGCTTTTGAGTTTTAATTTTTTTTCTTAGGATTTGATTATGGGTCATTTTGGTTCGAATTCATGTGTTTGGGTTTGCTCTATGTTCCTTGCTGTGCAAACGACGTGTGATTGAGGTTTCACTCTAGAATTTAAAGATTTCACATCAATTTCCAGATTTTGATGACAAGGTAGGTGGTTCGATGCCATACCATCTTTAGGTGATTTAAATAGCTCATTAATTAAATTATAATGTGTTCTAGTTATAAATTTCATGATGCGAATTTTATTTTGGACGTGCTTCTATGTGAATATTGATGAATTTGAGTCGATTTAAAGTAAATGCCAATGTATCTCATGTGCGTTGTGTAGTTGAAATTTTCAGACACGTTTTATTTAATTGATTAAGGTGTGTAAATTTTGTTTTCAAGAACTCTTGAGGTATGAATATTTTTAAACTGAGTTTTTCAAAAGAAGGATAACTATTTTGACGTGTTAATTTTTATTATAATCCTTGAGTATGTTTTAGGGGTGTGAATGAGGTTTTAGAAGGGTTGGGACGTACAATTGATTTTCAAATGGTTCTGGAATTTAAAATTTGTGTGTTTAAAATTGAGGCCTTGTGGTATGCATATGTGATGTTTTATTAATTGAGCAATTGTTTAATTAAGTGTCGTTTGAGATGTGGAATATGGTTTGGATTGTTTTCAGGGTTGTTTGGTAGGTGAGAAATGTGTTTTCAAGTTCGTTGAGGTCTATAGGTAATTAAATGTAGATTTTCAATTAAAATGAGTCACTTTGGGTTTGTTTTCCATGTTTCGTACTTTTGGAATTAAATTGAAATTTTTTGAACAATGAGAAAACTACTTTTGGTTTGAATAAGCTACACTTTTGGTTTTAAAGAGAAGTTCTTATATGAAATCGAGTTTGTCTTTCTTGTGGAATCCTTTTCTTTATAATTTTAAGTGTTTTATAAATTGTTAATTGCACTTATTAAATTATATATGGAGTATGAGAGTTTTTTTGACAAAATTACGTGTGCGTTACGTCTTTAAAGGGATTCTTACATGTGAAATTGGACATGTATCATGTACAAACACTTATTGTGCTATTTAGAAATGTTCTTCAAATTGTTTAAATAGTTTATCAGGTCATGCAAGTTATCTGATCTATGTTATAAAATGGTTTTGGTGTGCGTGTGTTTTTCTAAAATGGTTTTTGGGTATGCAAGCAGTGACCTGTATGTGTAATGTTTAGTATGTTTTGGGATATGTGAATGTGATATACATTATGTGAAAATGAAACATGATTGAGCACAAGGGAAAACCCTGGGTATCTAGGTGGGCGGACCAGAACTAGTGCTCTAGTGAGCCGGATGGGTATTGTCCCTGTTTTACTTAGCTAGATTGATGATTAAAACACTAACAGAACATATGATGACTGAGGGTAGTGGCCTTCTAAGCCACGTTTTCTGAGGGGCATGGCCTTTTAAACCACGTTTCTAAGGGTCATGGTTTCTAATCCACGTTTCACTGAGACATGAGGTTCTAGGGTCCCACTCGAGCTAGATGATCCTTTGGGGATTTACCCATTGTTCTCTACCATCAATGTCGTGGTGCCTTCTGTTGGCATATGGAGGACCACTTGTGTGTGTGTGTGAGTATATGTGCGTGTGTGTGTGTGTGTGTTTGCGGGAGTATGTGTATGTATGCCCTTGGTGAGTTTTTCTCTTTCCCTTTCAAATCAGGTTTGTGAAATGGGTTCTATTAGTGTTTTCTTTTAGTTTTTAGCTTTTAAATGTTTTCATTAAAAACATTTTAGAAGTATAATTTTATTAAGAACATTAAATTATCTTTTTGATATTATGGCATGGAACATTTTTATTGGGTGACATCATACTGGGCCTTTCACTCACACCCTACATAGACCTTCGAGTGTATGTAGATATTGTTTCTTATGTATTCCAGGTTTTACCTCATGCTCAGCGATGGTGGTTTTGGAAATTGATGGTCTTCTGGTGCAGGTTGGTGTTGTGGCATGCAGATGCTACATCACTCTTGTCCCTTGGAGGTTTGAGTTAGAGTTTTAGTCTCTTTTCTTGTCATTTATTTTTGTACGTTGGTTCTAGTTGTTAACCATTAAATTTAATTTTAGTTCAATGGTTTGGTTGGTTTTCAATTTCCTAGTTTCATTTTATTATCTTGTTAGTGTTTGTGTATACTATTTTGGGTAAACTGTTCCCAAATGTTACTCTTGATTCCCAGGCACTTGTGCCAGCCTGTGGGGATCAGGAACGCCCTTCGGGCCATGTCATGGACTGGGTTGGGCGCTGGGTCAATTGGCGACCGTGCCGAGTTCGTGACATTGTTTATGCTGGAATTTCAATTGATGGAAATTATTTGATCATTAAATAATAAAAAAATCAATTTTTTTATAATATGGTTATTTATTAAATTTTCAAGTAATATTACCATTTTACACTATTAGGTTCTTAAAATGATTGATAATGTATTTTTTAAAAAATAAACATCATTTTACTCTAAGGTCAACCATCTTATTATTTCGAAACCACGTTTTACAAAAATGAATCATTTCTAAAACTTTTTAAATGATTTAATAAATAATTTTTTAGCATTAATTATAAAATTGTATAAAAATAATATTCCCCCTATTTTCCAAATGAGGAACTCTGTATTTTCTTAAAAATTATAATGTAATTGGTTATTAACAATGAAAATATTTATATAATTATCTGACATTATTTTTTTTAAAATTTATTTATAAGACTCGATGTATATTTTTATGAAATGGATTCCAATGGTATTTCATGTCTTTTTCTATTAAATTATTATTTTCAACATTAAAAATTATATTTTCCCCGATATAATTATTAATCTTTTTTAAAGTACATCTATTTATAAAAAAACTTTATAATGTGATGTAATACATCTAAATTCAGGATATATGTCTCCCCACTATATAAATAATTTATTATACCTTCATATTAAGGGTAATAAATGCCTCATAATAATTTCTCAAATTCCATCATTATGATATTTTCATTGATTATGACATGAAGAAAGATAGTGTACCCTATTTTTTCCATGGGTAATTATTATATTACTCCTAACGATTGAATTCATTTATATGGAACACAAATAGGAGGAATTTTTTTTGAATGGTTCACCTATATAAAAATAAAATTCATTGGGTAAATATTTATTCTCATGAAGATTCATGTATGGGGTTAGGGATTAAACGTAATAAATTAGAGGAATTCTTCCACCATGTGTTTTTCTATATGATTTTAGCCTTGAATCATTCTTAAGAAATATTTTATGTTGCTTCGAAATTTCATTCATTACCATGATATTATAAAACCATATTAATTTCATTATGTTTCCATGTGATTTTTTTGTGTCCTGTCTTTTATGATATCATGTTATATATTTTACGCACAAATTATTCTTCGTCATCACTTTTATTTCATTAGTGAGATTTATAGATGTATCATTTATCTATATATTTCATAAGAGATCACATCTAGTTTTATGAGATAGAAAGGATTTAAGATATAGTTATATAGAATAAAATAATGTATTATTTTTCCCACAACTTTTTGTTTCATGAACCTACCGTTCCAACGATAATTGAACTCACGATATTAAGGTTTTAGTAAATAGGTATTTAGGTTAAAAACAGATAATGAGTTATGTAATGGGATTGGGTCTCTATTATTGGTATCATAGAATAGTTTTTGTAATCTCTTAAAAATAATATTGCAAAAATATATTTGAACTCTATAGAAGGATTAATATAAGGATACAACTTTGTATAAGAAAAAATCTATGAAGTTTGGTGAAGTTTAGAGTGAGTGATTTTAAAAAAATTACATCCCTTGGTAGATAATACAAGTGCATGTGGCTCTAGAATAGTTGTAACTTGGGATAATAAATACATAGTGGGTGGATTTTTCTAGAAACGATAATAATCTCATGTATAAAAACAAGGCATATAGAACACTTGGATTGACACTTCTATGAGATTTTTTTTAGAATTTCAAAGGCTATTTATGAATAATCACGAAGGAATTAGATAGATTATAATAATTTATGAAATAGGCTAACCGTAATGTGTCGTGGGTTTATAATAACTTTTTTACCCCATTTGTATAGGTAAAAATACAACATTTTTCATTTTTAGTTATGGAGTTATGATATTAATAAATGTATATTGACATATGATTACTGTAATATAATCTTTGGGATTAGTATGAGTTTTTAGGGAAAAATTATTTAATAGACTTCATCATATTTGTTGGAATGTTGGAGGAATTATAATTTTATAAAAATAGTTAACCCATATACCATACCACAACTCATAGTATCCAGCAAGTCCATGGAGCTTGCACCCAAAAACGATGGGTGATAAGGATGTATCACCTACCACTAGACCATGTAATATATTGGTTACCATTGAATTGTTTTCACATTAATGACACGGTGGATAAATATTAGGTTATTTTTGGAAAACATATTTTGGGATATAACTTTTTTTATTTATTTCAAGATTTTTTTTATTAATGATATTTTGGGTAACATTTTATTGGGTTTTGATATTTATAAATCATAGGTTTAATGTAAAGGATTATTTTTTTGGAATGTTATTAAATTCATGAAAATTCATGTTGAATGTATATGAAATAAGAATTGATGTTAAAACCTTCCTCAATGATGATTTTATTGAAGTTATTTCGGATATAGAGATATTTATTTATGGATTGATCAATGTTAAACATTTGGTTTCATTATTGAATTTTGGAGATTAATATATTCACATACATTCTTAGTATTATCTTCAATTTATCTAACAATTTTGGTTCAATAATATATAGCATGAGTACATTGTTATGAGTTTATGGGTCATATGATCTTTTAAATGATAATTTTAGTTTTTTATGAACAAAAAATTAATATTGGATTTCTATTCCTTAGATTAAGATGTAAAGTGTAAAGTGGTCAAATACCAACCAAAATATGAAATTATGTTTATGAAAAAAAAATAATATGTGCAAATATTTTATTTTATTCCATAAAAAATTATATAATAATCACTCATCTATAGGGAAAGTGTATTAAAACCAATGTTTTACCATATAATTATCATATATGGTGAATCAATAGTGATTCAATTTATCAGAAAATTATGGTTTTATAGAGGAATACTTATTAATGATCAGGAACATTCTTCTGATCAATGATCTCAACCTATATCTATAGTCATTTATTTTTTTATTCCATATAAATATCATGATTTTAAACTAATATTTTTGGTTGTATAAATATTTTTATGTGATGAATTTAATATTCCCCAATCACTCTTTTTAAGAGAATTCTTTATTAACCAACATTACAATGCTGGTTTATACAGAAACAATTTATCAACTTCCAAACCCATGATATTTAAAAATAATTCAAAAATTAATGGACATAAATTATTTATTTGGGTAGAATTTAACACCCATATATTTTAAAAAAATCAATTTTTTAATAAGTATTCATCATGAAACACTGAGTTTAATCGAACCACGATATACTTTTAAAATAGTATTATATAAATATGAAACTATTATGTAACATCCCAAGTAATTTAAGATTATTAAATTTTTAATATTTATTAATACTTTTAATTAAATAAAATGGGATTCTATGTTCGATGGCGTAACCAATATGCAATAACATGTTTCCTTGAAGTCTAATGTTATACAGATTGTTGAGTCCTACTGAAAAGAATAATATAATATAATTTTAAATGTTAGTTAATGCCTAGTCATTGTATAGGATTGAATAAAGAGAAATAACTAAAATATTATTATACATTTTTTTAAAATGTTTTTACATTTAACTAATAAATGTTAGAGGATTAAAATGTAAATGAATATAATTTTAAGCATAAAAATTCTAATATTCTTTAAATAATTGATTTATCGCCCTTTAATGGAGAACCTTATTTAAGTCTAGTTTTGTCACTTTTATATGTTCTATTTCGCTAAATAAAATTCATCTTTATAATTATGAAATAAAAATTACTTTGGCTATATTTTGAGTATTTTTCTGATAAGAATCATTTTTTAATGAATAGTGAAAAATACTGTATTTTAATTAAAAATTGCCTTTATATATAATTTATTTATATGGTTACATTTTCTTATTAATTAGTTGTCAAGATTAATTAAATAATACTTTTACCATTTAAACCATTTTTGGTTATTGGAGGTAATTTTTCAATCAAATTCCTAATAAACAAGTGTTAATCATTTGATCGTTATTATTTCTCAAAAAACACTTTTTTGTTTTGATAATTAGAATTTATTTTATATTAGTTAATGAAACATATTTGGATTGAATTTGGTAAAACAGACATCATTTTTGAATTCATAATATCAAATATTTCTTAGGCTGATTTTTTTCTATATTTTAGAAAAACATCAATTTTCGACGAATAGTGAAAACCCTAAGTAATAGTTAAAAAACTAACTTTTTCATTTAAATAATATTTTATCGATTCTAGGAATTGAATATAAAAAATATGACATACATTTTTTTTATTACTAAGTAATATTTTGTTCAATATGATGAAAATAATTTTTGGTTAATAGTAATTGTTGACTATTATTTATCGCAGTTAAAGGTAAATATGGTATTTAAAGGTAAAAAATGATATGATAATATAAAGTAACCATAAAACTTGTCCTAACATTATTGTATGAGTAATGGCCGACCAAGACAATCATTGGGTGAGACTTTTTGCAATTTAATGCCACTTGGGTAAGAAAATGATATTAAAATTTTTTTATTTAATGTAAAATTACAAATATCATGAACATGTATTTTTTTATAAATTTTTTTCTGTATGTTTATATATTTGATATATTTGAAAATGAATATCCATTAGAATGATAAAAATATTTCCATCTTTATGGTATTTTTTTTATTATTCTTGGGCTTCAATTTAATAAAAAAATTTATAAAAAAATAATGATGTAGTGTTTACCTCATTAATGAATGATTTAAATATAGAAGAGTATAAAAATTAAGCAAATAACCAAAACTTGTCAAAGTCCTATTGGATTATTTTATTTTGAACAAGAGTCATCTTATCTTCTACATGAAATTTTTTTGTACATTTAGACACCAAAAATTATTAAATAATAAAATAGTATTTTCAAACTTTCTTAAGGAGACACTACTCCCCCTTATAAAATACCATCACCCCTTGGAAAATGTTTATTGGAATGTATAAATAAACATTATTTAATTATTTTGGAGATTAATGAATGAAAATTTCATGTCAGACATGAGGTAACGACCTTCATCTCAATATCCTTTCAGTGATGCATATATTGTTTTATACATGCCATTTTTTTATACGGTGTATAATCACCATGGAAATTTCATTTCATTCCAAGGGAATCATTCTCTACGAGGAATTTTAATAAATGAAAAAAAAATTTCTTTTAACGTAAGCTGTGACAATGTCCCTTTCTGCTGCATCGAGTATTTTATGATCTTTGGATTCGGTAACAAGCTGTAATGTTTTTAAAAGGAAAATAAATACCATATACTCTTTTGCGTATTTATGTAGGGAAAATAGATTTGATAATGGATTTTTTATGTCAATATATTTAAATGATATATTGTGATAGAAATGTAGAAATGTTATCTTTCTATTATGATTGTTTTATACGCTATGAATATGTAATGGTTCAAAGTCATTGTCTACAGATACATGTGGCTTGTGAATATCATAGGGCAGGTGAGCCCGAAATAGCTCTTCAATGCATTGGTTAACATGACAGAGGTAAATGTGAATGTTTCTCCTTTGAGATTTAGAAAGTATACTGTGATGTGCATTCCAAATGTGACACTCTATGCAGTTGTAAAAGATGAAACATAAGTATGTTATGGATTCCACAAGTTACCTTTATGATTTGTGATTACTATGTGTTATTCATAAATCTTATAAATTAAGGAGGTATGTTAAAGATATTATGTTACGTATATATTGATGAACTAATGTTTTCATCCATTATTTTATAACCCTTACTCATTATTTTATTCTCATCCAATGTTTTTAAATGTATTTCATAGGAAAAAATGATTAATAGGGTCAAATATGGGATCAATGAAAAGTCTTGTTGTCTAAAAAATAGAACTATACATGCCACATTTCTTCAAGTGTTTTTATTTGATAAAAAAATAGAAACTGAGTGGAAGGGTGTATATTGTTATTTTTGAGATATCATTTAATAGTTATGTACTGATTCTCTAATAATCAAAAACTGAAAAGAACATTAATGTGATTTATACACTGAATTCAAGATTATGTAATGTTTTAAGGGTGGGACCTTATAGTTGGTATCAACAGTAATTTTAGATATCTTTATTTTTTATGATGTTGTTAAATTAAAATCCATAAATTATTTTATGTTAATACTGAAATGATATAGAATTTACAGATTACCATGTTTCATCTCCTAATATATTTCTGTCTTCAGAAGGGTGTTCTGATGTGGAAATATGGATGTTGTGATGGGAAAACATCAAGAAAAAGTCTTCCTTCCAAATCAGCTACCTGAGATGGTCAGAAATGGAAATTAATTGTTTGTTGTTGTGACGACACAGTTGACTCATACCAGAGAATAACATGTCAGTAGTGGAGAATTTCATGAGGCAACATCATCAATCATTCAAGGGATCATCTAACCATGTGTTATCTGAAGGGTGGATTAAAGCACTAGAGAATATTTTTGATGTTATAGGGTGTTCAAAACATCAAAAGTTTAGTCTTGTTGTATATCGTTTCGATGTTGATACCAATTAGTTGTGGTCGATGGTGAAAAATATCGGGGATATTGTGGATATTGAGAGCACTTGATTTGAATGAATTAAAATGTTTATATATTGAGAAATATTTTCCTAAGGTAGTTCATCATAGGATAGAAACACAATTCCTATAATTTAGTAAGGAGGATGACTCAATGGATTTTTATGATGCAAAATTCCCATGACTGGAAAAGTATGATCCAAATTTCTTATGATATATTGATAGTAAAATCAATCATTTTTACTCAGGATTAAAGACAAAGTATATATGGGATTTATCCTATCATTAGTTCAAATGTTATGAAAAACTTGTTTGATGTACAGAGAAGGTGGAAATAGAGCTTTCCAGTGATCATGTTTTCTTTGAAAAAATATAAAAATAAGAGGTCGAGGTAGATAATGAAATGGAATAACTATTCAAAAATGCTTGATGTTAAGAAACATAAGATTACAGTTTTTGAAAATTGTTGTTAAAATCATGTCGGGGAATGACTTTTTAATTCTGGTTAGTGGTACCGATGAGGAAAAATGGGATATAAGGCTTGTAGTTTCACTGAAAAGGATTAGAATATTGGTAAGACAAAATCTAATTTACAGTCATTAAAATGTTTTAAGTACAATTAAAGGGGTCCCTATGCAATGAGTGTCCATCGAAGTACATAAATAGGGGAATGCAGCCAGACTACAAGCAAAAATGGGTGGTGAAATCCCTTCCAACTACCTTTGCTGATGTTGGGAAATCAAATGAAGTAGAATTAGGTGAACTGTTTGTTTGTTCATATTATGCCAATGTGTTGTTTGATTCAGGGTCTACACATTCATTGATTTAAAAGATGTTTTCTATTAAATTGGTAATTTTACATTATGATATGTGTCCTGATGTTATGGTAAAATCTCTAGGGGAAAGTTTGAGGCAAAAATAAATTTTAATAAAAATCATGTCATTTTATGCTGAAAGAATCTACATAAAAACCACATTGTTTTGCCTCTAGTAGAGTTTTATGTTATTTTGGGTATGGATTGGCTTTCTATTTGTCATGCTAAAATTGACTGCAATGATAAAGATGTTTCTTTTAGAATTATTTTCAGTATGTTTACAACAACGATCCCATAATTTTGATAACATATCAAGAAGGTGATAAACTAGTAAAAGATATAAATTAATGTTACCTTGAACATATTTTTGAAGGCAAAGTAACTGTCATGATTAATTATGTGCTGATTGAAAATGAGTGTCTTGATGTTTTTACTGATTAGTTGTCTGGTAAAATACATGATCGGGATGTTGAATTTAATGTTGACTTAATTCTTTATTCTAATCCAATTTCAAAACCCCTATCAAATGGATCAAATTTAACTTTTAGTGTTAATTAAGCAGTTAAAGGATTTATTAGATAAAGGGAACATTCGACCTATCACATCACCATGAGGTGCTCCTATATTGTTTGTTAAAAAGAAATATGGTTCTATAAGACTTTTCATTGATTATAGAGTATTAAATAACATAACTTTAACAAAAGGAATTCATTGCCTCATATCGATGAGTTGTATGATCAGCTCCAGGGAGCGAAGTATTTGTAGAAAATTTAAATGAGGTTGGGGTACCATCATTGGAATGTAATGGAATCATTCAATCCAAATACCACATTTTGAACTAGATATGGCCATTATGTATTTGTAGTTAATCCTTTTGGGTTAACCAATGCACCTGCTGTATTCATGTTTATTATGAGTAGAATTTTATTTTAGTTTAGATAAAAGATTTTTGTCATGTTTATTGATTATATTTTGGTTTATTATAAAATAAAATAGGAGCATGAATGTCATTTAAGGATTTCCATTCAATCCTTAAAAGAAAAGTAATTGTTTGGGAAATTCAAAAAGTGTGAGTTTTGGTTTCAAAAAATTTCATTTAACGGTCTCATTATTTCAAAAAATTTCATAATTGTTGATCCTTATAAAACAAACATTGTGGAAGAATGGCCAAGACCCACAAATATAACCAAAATACATATTTTTCTATGTTTGGAAGGTTATTCCTTGAGGTTTTTTGAAATAATTGCATGTTTATCAATCCCACTAACTATGTTAAATTGAAAAAGTGTTTAGATAATATGGACAAAATAATGTGATGATTGTTTTTAGGAATTGAAAAGGTGATTTTTGCATGTTCCAATTATAGAATTACCTACCACAACTGGTGAGTTAGTTATCAATAGTGATGCATCATTAAAAGGACTTGGTTTTTTCCTTATATAGAATGATCAGGTAACTGCTTATGCTTCATATTAGCTAAAAACTCATTAGTTAAATTACACTACACATGATTTGGAATTAGCTGATTTTGTTTTTTCTTTGAAAATTTAGAGACAAGAATTTTATAAAGTAAAATGTCAAATAAATACTAACCACAAAATATTAATGAATATGTTTCCTAGGAAATTATTAAACATGGGATAAAAGAGATGCGTTGTATTAATAAATGATTATGATTTCACGATCCATTACAATCTAGAAAAATTAAATAATGTGGATGATTCATTGAATCAAAAAATTAATGCTTCATTAACCATGATATATTTGGGACAAGATACTTTGGTTTTTGATTTGAGGATCTTTGGCATACATGTGGTTGCTGTGGGAAATTCCAATTATTTGTTTTAGGTGTCAGTGAGAATATCTCTATTAGACAGAATTATTCAAGTGCAGAAATAAAATATTGCATTGAAGAAAATGGTATTTTTTTCAGAAGGATAAGATTCCATATTTTTTTACATTGGTAATGATAGTGTTTTGAGTTTTGGGAATATATTATGTGTACCTTTTGATTCAATGTTGAATAAAAAGTTATTATGTAACGCTCAAAGATCCTTGTTTTCAATTCATCATGGTAGTACTAAGATATAAAAGGATCTGCAGGAGTATTACTAGTGGGATGGAATGAAAAGAGATATTGCTGACATTACAGTGAAGTGTTTGACTTGTCAGTAGGTTCAAGCAGAGAGACAGTTACCTAAAGGGATACTTCTTTCTTAACAGTAGTAGAGTGGAAATGGGAAAATATTTCCATGGACTTCATTGTAGGATTTCCATAGACATCTCGAGGTTAAAATGTATACTATGTTATTGTTGGTCTATTGATGAAATCTGCTCATTTTCATCCTTTTCGAGATACATTGCCTCTAGTTCAACATTCTATGTTTTATGTTAAAGATATTATTATTTTACATGGTGTTCCCCACTCCATTTCATCTTATGGTTATCCTAGGTTTACTTCTGTCTTTCATAAAGGTCTTTATAAGTCATTTGGTACTCAGTTAAATTTAAGTATAGATTTTCTTCCTCATTAGAATAGGTAGTCATAACGAACAATTCAGACCTTTGAGGTTATGTTATGTGCTTGGCCGATGGATTACCGTGGAAGTTAGGACCAACATATTTCTTTGGTGTAATTTTCTTATAACAATAGTGATAAATCCTGTATACAGATTTCTTCCTTTGAGGCTTTATATGGGAAGTGATGTTGAACACCAGCTTTTTGGGATGAAGTAGGTGAAAGGAATCTAATGGGACCAGAATTGGTAGATGAGATGGTAGAAAAGGTTCAGTTGATTCAGAAACACATAAGAACAGCTCAGAGAAGGCAGAAAATCTATACGGATAACCAGAGGGAGGATCTTTCATTGGAGGTAGGTGATCATGTCTTTCTCAAATTTTCCCCATGGAAAAGTGTGATGGATTTCGATTAGAAGAGAATATTGAGCCTGATATTTATTGGGCCCTATGAAATCCTAGAGAAAAAGTAGGATATGTTGCCTACCGAGTGGCTTTACCTCCATGTTTATCCTAGTTACACAATGATTTTCATGTTTCAATGATAAAAATTTATATGTCGGATCCACCTCATGTTTCCAGCCAAGAGGTAGTTCAGTTGGAAGAGAATATCTCATTTGAGGAACAACTAGTCCAAACTCATGAATAATGAGATAAAGTGTTTGGAATAAGGAAATTCATCATGTAAATATTTTTTAAAAAAACCACATGGTTGAAGAGGGAACTTGAAATCTAAAAATTATATGAGCGGTAAATACCCCCACATATATTATAAGTGAAGAAAAAATTTGAGGACTAAATTTCCAAAAGTGAGGAAGGATGTAACATCACATGTAAATTACGAATAATATATTTTGATATTTATTAGTGTTTTTAATTAAATAAATGAGGATGTTATGTTCGATGACATACCCGATATGTAACAACAGGTTTCTTTGAAGTCTAATGTTACACACAATGTTGAGTCGTACTGAAAAATAATAATATAATATAATATATTAAATGGTATTTAATTCCTGGCCATTATATTGGTGGGAATGAATAAAACTAAATACAATATGATTATACATGTTTCTTACATGTTCTTATATTTATCCAATAAATGTTAGAGGATTAAATTGTGAATTAATATAATTTTATACATAAATTCTCCAATATTCTTTAAAAGGTCGATTTAAGCCCTTTTAATTGTGAACCCTCTATAAGTCATGACTTGGTCACTTTTATATGTTTTATTTGACCAAATAAATTTCTTCTTTTGAACCAGGACATCAAAATTTACATAAGAAAAATTTGTGGTATTTTCCTGATAAAATTCATTTTTTAATTAATAGTGAGAAATAAGGTATTTAAATTCAAAACTTCCTTTTAATATAATTTATTTATATGGTCATATTATAATTATAATTGAATAAAATGTGTAATTATATTATATTTTTTAAATTTAATACAATGTTGGTCATTGAAATAATTTTACATTGAAATTAGAAATAAACCAGTGTCATTTTTTTGATTGTTATTATTTCTTAAAAACACGTTATTTTTTTTGAAAATGCAAATTTATTTTAAATCAATTAATTAAAATTATATTGTTTTTATTTTTAAAAATATAATTAAATTTTTAATTCTTAAAATAATATTTAGATTATGCAGAATTTTTTTTATTTTCCTGAAAAACATCTCTTTTTTTATGAATAGTGAAAACACAGAGTAGTAGTTAAAAGAAGACTTTTACAATTTAATGTAATTTTACCGCTTCTGTGAATTAAATTTCGAAAAACTGACATACACGGTTGTAATTAGTAAGTAAAATTTCTTTCAATAAGATTAATTTTTTTTTGATGAATAATAACTTTTGACTTTTATTTACCGTAGTTAAAGGTAAATAGGTTAATTTAAGTTAAAATTAATATTATTATAATAAAAAAATAATATAACACTTCTCCTAACATTATTTTATGAGTAATGGCCGGCCATGAAAATCCTTGCATGAGACTTCTAGATTTTGAAAGTGACTTTGGTTAGATAAGGATATTAATAACTTTTTATTTAATGTATAAATAAAAATATCAAAAAGAAGTAATGATTTCCTAAATGAATTTCAATATGGGTTATATAATTGATATATTTGACTATAAATATTCTTTAGAATTATAAAATGATTTCCTAACTCACGTTTTTCTATAGTTTTTTTACATCAATTAAATAAAATGATTTATCACACAATAATGATGCAGTGTTTACCTCATTAAAAGTAGATTTAAATAAATAAGATGAAAAGAATTAAAACAAATATCTAAATCCTTTAGAATTCTTATTGGATAATTTTATTTATAATAGTTTCATCTTAGCTTCAACCTTAATAATTTTTGGTCCTTTATAAACCTAATATCATTATATAATAAAATAATATTTTTAAACATTCATAAAGAGCCCCTCCTCTCCCTTATAAAAAGTCATCACCTCTAACCCAATACTCAAACCTTTAAAGCCCATTGTCTCGTCCAAACTCTACCCAAGTAATCTATCAAGATATATTTATTAAACCTAGATGCCTTACCATATGTAGAAGGAAATTCCTGAAATACTTTTTGTTCAAACCAAAGGGAGTTACCCTGCAAAAAGGTAATGTCTTCTTTTATGTTCATTTCTTTTATTTTACTTCTCCAACCCCATTTACACTTTTTATTCCATTAATTAATAACAACACCAATATAATCAATATTCTAGGTTGTTTTCATGAGAAGTATCTGAACTACACTTACACCAACCACTATCTAATGGTTAAAAAACATACTTTTTCGGTTGACGGCGAACTACTGCCTTGTGAAATGATGATTATTCAATCTTCTCCCACTACCTCTTATGGTGGGCTTGATGATTGTACTGTATTTATATGTGATATATATTATGTTTATATTTCCTCTACTCATCTTTATTTTTCATTTATATTCTTCTTTTAATTTTTCCTTATTTTGTATTGTGATATTTTCATTTGAGGAAGTACGGACTACAACCCCATCAATGTGATATGACTCGCTCATGTATGTGGAACATATAAATGTTGGTTTCAATGATATTATATATATTTATATAAATATATGATATTACACTATAATTATAATACAACTATGCATATTAATGTTTTCATTCCATTAAATACTAAATAGAAATGAACATAGCATTCAAGCGTACGCACTAGGGATGGTTACCCAACCAAATTGTAACTGAGCATTTAATTTCCCATATTAAATTTCTTACAACATCTGTGGTCCCCACCACCACCGCTAAATAGGTAGTAGGATAAAATAAAATTACAATTTTGTAATTTTATTAATTCTAAAATTTTGAAAACAAAACTAACTTTTTCTCCCAACCTACTACAGTCGATGTGAGTCCACCCATAAGCGAATCTTGGCAATGCGAGTTCAATGGTGGCCCCAGATTTCAATTCTGAGCACCGGTTCAAAAAAATAGAAATTTTCACCCTCACGATTACTGACCATGCATTAATAATGTTCCATAAATTATTAACAGTCATCCACGTTCGACACCATTCATGGTTAGGCTCTGATTAAGGGAATCACACCCTCATGAGATCAATGGTACTCTTGGATTTATAATCTGTTTTACCTCTAGGAATTATAGAAATTAAAAATAAAATAATTGTAACTTTTTTAGTTTCGTTACGGCCAAAAAATAACTTCTACTAGAGGCCCGCGTGGGATAATGTTAGGATCTACCTATGAAAATCATACCCTCATGAGTTCCACAGTGGTCCCGTATTTTTAATCAGAGACGTCTTTAATGAGTAATAATAATTTTAAAAATAACATAATTTAATATAATTTCTTTATTTAGACTTCTTCCATTTTCGGGTTTGTCACTAAAGGCTTGCGCCAACATAACTTAAGTCGTTCCTTGGTTAACCTTGCAATCCTGAACACAATGGTTCCCTCATTTTTCTGATCGAGGAAACAATTTAAGAGTAATTCCACATTGTCAATAAAACTACAAATGCACACTATTTTAATCTTGAAACTTTTTCAACGGATTAGGATGGAAAAATTGGGACTCAGAATCACATGTTTTCAGATTTCATGGTCTCATAATAATCTCAAATAATTAAAAAAGATTATATAGAAATTATGGCTCTTTACACCATTGAAAAATCATTTCACAATTCCAAAACATAAAACTTATTAAAAATTTATGAATTATAATTGAGATAACCAATATATATATATATATTCATATTTTTGTGCACATTATTTTTTACAAATAATATTCGAGTGAGGTAGGCTCGTGTTGAAATTATATTTTATATATCAGTATTTAGTTATAAAATACGACCCATATCATTAGTTATTATTATTGATATTTTTTTAAAAAATATTTAATGATATAGTGAGTATCATAATTATTTATGATACACTTCATTCATGAAAACCCTAACTAAATCACTCTTTAGTATATCGTATATCGAAATCAAGAATTCTAGAAAAAATAATAATTTATGTAATATCATACGTTAATATAAAAATATATCATATGATAAAGAATATATTAAAAAATAATATATATATATAACCAATCACATATTACTCGACAACCACATATTAATTATGAGTTACATTATTCATAAACCCATTTAATTCATCATCATTGGACCACAAATAGTAACCCACTAATACCATACATGGGTTTATTAATATAATATTAATATCAGATGTAGTAGAAGAAACCCATATATTCTCCCAATATATATTCTCAAATAAAACATGCATAGCTAAATGATTGTAAACATACCTACAGTGTGATTATAACAACATCTATATTACTTTCGTAAGGGATAAGGATTGAAATGGATAAAAAATTAATTAATCTCATCCTCTTATCTCTGACTGAGGGGGACACAAAACAGTCGATCCATCATCATAAAATGAGGAATACAACATTGATTTATGGAATTAATGTTACTTATAGGAATATTATGAATGTGTATAGGGAGAATAGAGTGGTCCACAGAGAAATTTTACTAAGAATAATTAGTATTTCCCCCAAAAAATAGGATAGATCACATCCATTTAATTTTTTAACATTTTCAGTACCACATTAATGAATCACATTGACCATACAATACATATCAATTCAGAACATTTATTCCTTTTACAATCCCAACATTTTTTTGAGTTTAATTAGACTTGATTTTCGGTAATATATTTCCTTGTGTTGAGTATATTTCATTTGGGTTTTACCTTGCAGTTCGTTTGGGGGAAAACTGAGAAAATTAAATAAAAATGGATACTATATGGTTTGTGGATAATTAGGGAATTCCATGAACACCAACCTAGAAAACCATGTAAATCATGAAAGCAGGTTTTTCACAATTGGTGTATGGTTTGTCAAATTGTGGGCCCTAATATGAGTAATTTTTCACCCATACAAATTAGGTCCATTTTTTATCAGCAGCATTATGGGAAACAATGTTCCCCAACCAAGAAAACCCTAAATTTAATTTAATTTATCTAGAATTTTAGTTTTTTAAGTACCTAAACCCCCATTTTAATCCCAATTTTACCCCCTTTTACAATAGCCCATCATTCACAATTTTAGATCCATCTAGATCAATTCCATGACATTCCAACATTAGTTCATCATGATTCAATGTTTTGATCATAGATTAGGATACCTATTGGTTAGTGGGTTATATCATGTTGGATTCTTGTTCATCTGACTTTTCGTCCCATCATTGAATGGGGATATTCTTATATTTTGTTGAGATCGAGATATCATATTTTAAATCTTGATATATATTTTAGGGATCTATATTTATTGAATCTTGAATTAGGGATTTATATTTGGAATTATTTTTACGCCATTGTGATTCATAAATTTTGGGAATTCCATTGGTGAGGGTTATTTATCAAAACTGAGGAATGTGTTTTATAATTCAAATCCCATCATAATAAGAGAAATTAAATGTAAGTAAGTATAGAAATTATTTTATATTTTTATAATTTTAATTCATTAACGAATTAATTAATTTAGTGAATTAATTAATTAGGTTTATAGGAATTTGGGAATTGTGAGATTTTGGTTTAGAAATATAATTATTGAACTAATTATAAGATTTTTATATTTTTATTTACATAATTAATAATAGAATTATTTATGAGATATAGAATGTTTGATTTAGTTTAATAATTGGAAAATTAATTATGAGATATTTAGTAGTTCATTTAAATAATTAATTGATATTTAAATTATGAAAAAATGAGTTATTTATTGAGATATTAAATTGATTAATTAATTATTTGATATTGACTTATTTTGAGATAATTAATTGTAGAATTAATTTTAATATCTCGAGTTCTGTGTGTTGATAAAATAATGAAAGAATTAATTAATGTGATTGATGTAATTAATTAATATTGGGATTAATTAATGGGAGTTATGTGATACTCAATTTGTTGAATTAGTAATGTAATTTATTTTCTTAGTTAATTTTTAGTTGAATACTAGAAATTAATTAATTAATTAACTTTTGAATTAATTAATTTATTTGATGTGGTTAATTAATTTTTTAATTAATTAATATTATTGATGTGAATTATCAATTTTTAAATTAACAATATGAATAGTTATGTTAAAATTACAGTTGAATTAGAAGTGGAATTGATGTGTATAATTAACAGTTCACCTAATAATGTGTGTATATATGGGAGCACAACCATTCAAATGTGAAATTACAAATTGTAAAACGAAAATTAAGTTGTAAAATTATATTGGGAACATGGTAATTCTATTATGTGCATTTGAATATTAAAATTTGCATTTTGAGATATTATGTCCCTTGGTCATACTACTGGATTAGGCACAATCCAAATCATATAATGAGATATAGGTTTCAATGAGTTCTTGGGAATTTATGTGGTTAAATAGATATTTTTTGATAATTAGATAACAATTTAATTATGCATTGAAATTATATATTTATAAAACCGAATACACATTATTTTGAAAGGATTTTGTCTTATAAACTGTATGTTGTGGCCTACAATGTTGTACTCACACCCTACTCGGGATGCCTGATATGTTCCCAAATTGATTTCATTGTTCCAAGATAGGATTAGAGAATATTCCCTATATTAGATGTATGAGTCAGGAGGGGGCATGGATGAGGGAACCATACATGGTTCGTGAACCATTTCGCAGTCATTTGTGCCTTTAATTTTGAGTTTTCATTTTTATAAATTGTATATAAATTATCATGGAATTATTTATTGTTCATTTTTTATATTTCATAAATATTTTGTGGCTATATTGTGATCATGGTACTGTTCTATTATGGTTATATGTTATTATAATATTTTTCATATTTATGTTTGTGTATTACTTTGATAAAAGTGGGTATTGTATCCCCATTAATGATATTAGAACCTCACTACTATTTAGAAACCTCTAGAATATGTGGAGGCACACTTGAGTTCTTATTAATGACCCGCTCGGGGCACTAGTTTGTGGAACAAGGTTCAAGGCATTACAATGTGGTATTAGAGACCAATTTTCATTTTTTTGTTTTTCCTTTCTATTTGGGAAGGCTAGATAGACAATTTGGATGTGTTGTTCATTTTTTAGGATCTCATTCATGGGTGTAGATTACTCATATATGGGTGGGAACTCAAGTAACTAGGTTGGGAATTATTGTTTTTTCTATTAACTCTTACAATTGAATTTTATTACACCTTGGGTGATTCACATGAAATGTGGTTTGATTATTTATATTGATATCTCGTAATACTAACCCATGTATCAGTATGAAATTATAGTTGAATTACATTAATCATTCTAGGCACTCGTGATTATTGTGACATGCACAATATTAAAAATTCATGAAAAATAGGCTTTTAGGCATGACGGTGAACATTAATATTTTCGCATTATTGTAAAATTTAATTTAAATTTTTTCTTAATAGAAAATTGAGAAATTATTTAAATTTATGAAACTTGAAAATATGTGAAAGTATAATTGTCAATCATTTATAAAGTGATTTTGTTTACCCTTATTGACTAATACCTAGGTAAAGGATGTTTAATGATGGTGATATTGCCTATGTTTTGACAATTTGGTGGGGTTTGAGGAAATAATTTATTGTGGCCTATTGTGTTTACCTCTTAAATAAATATGCTAAGGTTGTGAACTATTTCTAAAGGAATGTTATTTTCATTATAGAGAGTATGTCTCCTTGGAGATGTTTGTTGAGAGTACGTCTACCGTACATTGCTTGGGATGACCATTTAGGGGTGGTACATGAGTCACCTACCATGCCATGTGAGGAATCGAGGATCAGTTCAAAGAGAACATTTCCCAATTCATGAAAAATAGGAAAAGAGACCCATTGTGGGGTTTGAAGAGTGTGTCTGACATGAAAAGGGAATTTCAGTTTGAGCACTGCCTGTCTTTTATAGGAGAGGGTGGACCTAACAGAGCTGACTTATGGGTCGATTTCATTGAGATGATACTTGATCACATCAATAAGACAGTAGATAGTAGGGTCAGTTTTTTTTTCCTTTGCCATTTGGATTAAATATGTGCATGTGGGACATTCAGGAATATGTTGGACATCTTGATTGTATGTTATGGAATGACTTATTAGAGATGTTCTTGAAGCACTTCTATATAGAGATGATGAGGCAAGAGTGAGATTCTTCATTCACGAGGTTTTATCAAGGGAATATTTATATGATGGAATATGTAGGATTATTTATATACTTCTTATACATTTCTACAACATCTTTATGGGATGAGACAACTACAAAACGAAACATTAAGGATTGTGTTAAAAGTGATATTAAGTTACAGGATAAATATTTTCAGTAAAATGAGATAGTTGATGTGGTGGATAAAGCACTCATAGATGATGGGAACCAGAAGGAGGCTTCATGTGAATTATATATATATTCTACTAGATGATCAGTATTTGTGAATCTCAAGAGTAAAAAGTTTCTCTAGGTCAACGTTAGTTAGGTTAGTGTGGAGAGTGGTGAACAGACATATGGAACAATTTTTTATTATCTTACTTGAGTGGTATTTCACCTCTGTGGTATACTGGGACACATACAAATATAGTGACACTGAACCCATGTAGAGTGTTAGTATTGTAGAAATAAGGGAGATTAATAGAGGTTCATTACTCCCCAATATCTGATGATAAGTGATAAATAATCATGATATAACAATGGTGTGGGAAGAGGATCTCTAATAAAATATCATTCTGGAAGTTGGAGTTCTACTAGCAAGGGTGGTAGAGGCTATGGAAATGGTGCTTCAAGGAAGGTGTTCATGTATTATCAGTGTGTTGAAGCTTATGGAAGTAAAATAACATCCCTATAAAGTGGTATAGGATGGTTCCATGTAGTGCATCCAACACCTGTGGAGAGTGATACTGGATTGTTTATAGTTGGAAGTACAAATCCTACAGCTCCTATATTAACTGATGCCTTATTGGATACCCATCCCTCTCATTCCATTATTTATTCACAAATTTTGAACAGTTTAATCAGGATGGTGGAGTTCGTGAGTAGGGTTTTGATGAAATAATCACCTCTCGGAATAGTTTCTAGAGACATTTTCTTGGTCAAGAGGCAATCTGTTCAGGTTTTGAAATATCATTGTCTATGGGATATCATTATTCTTGACATATCTAGATTCAACCTAATTCTAGGCATGGAATGGTTAGTATAATAATAATCACACATTGATTGTTGCAATATGATTGTGAAATTAACATATCATAATGGTGATAATTATATTAACCTTAGAGAGTTTCATATCTAGGAAATCTTATCTTGGCTAGTTACTCAACAATGGGGATAACACATAGCCCATGTTTCTTGTATATTGCTCAATGATGAAGGTGAAAATAAAGATGTATTTCTACCCATAGTGGAAATATTTTAGGGTGAAATTTATAATGACATATCATTGTTTCCACATGAGTGAGTTGTGAAATACACTATTTAGATTATTCAATGATCTAAAAACATTTTCATTCCACCATAATGAATTGAATTAATACAACTTCAAGAGATCAGGAATCAACTAGAGGAGTTTAAGGAAAAGGTATTTATCTATCTGAGTATATCACCTGGGCTTCAGAAATAATTTTTTCTATGAAAACATATGAGATCGTGCATTTTTTGTCTTGATTTCTAGAAGTTGAACCATATGACCATGAAAAACAGGCTTTCTCTTCAGTTTATTGATCTTCTTTTTGACCCGTTTTGGGGATCTTTTGTCTTTTCAAATATTTAATTGAGATCAGGGTATTATAATTTGAGTTTCAGGACATCAGGTATACCATAGACTACTTTGATAAAAATATATGTCATATATGAGTTCTTAGTAATGTTAATTAGATTGAAGAATGCCCCAAAAATGTTTATGGCCATAATGAATATGATATTCTATACATACAAAGATCATTTTTTGGTAGTGTTGATTGATGGCATCTTGGTTTACTCCATGACACATGACGATCATTCCCAACATACAAACATCATTATGAGTACACCAAGAGAGCATCATCTATACACCAATTTATCTTCGGTTCAATTTTTGATGGACTAGGTACACTTTTTATGTCATAACATCTCAGAGGAAGGTGTTTTAGAGGACCAATGGAATGTTCATAAAGTGTTTTCATGGGGTGGGGGTCCATGAACATTTTCAATATCCATAAAATTATAGTGTTTGTAGGATATTATCAAAGAATCATTTATGACTTTTCCCATTTCGTAGTAAAACTTTTAGGATTGACCAATAAGGGGATAAATTTTTTCTTCTCAGAAGCCTATGAGAATTCATTCTTGGAGTTAATGAATATCTTGGAAATATCATAGAACTTGATTATCCCCGAGCGAGGAGAGATGTACAAATTTTATTGTGATATTTTTGGGATTCTCTATGTAACTATGTTGATGAAGGGAGATCTAGTATTGGTATATGGATCATGGCTATTGAGGCCTCATGAACAAAACTACAATTTGAACAACATAAAACTAGATGTTTTGGTTTATGCTTTAAAGTGTTGTTTGAATTTTATGTTGGGTGAAATGTATACTATGTTTACAGACCACCAGATATTTAATTATATCATTAAAAAACAATATTTGAATATTCATCATTGGAGATTGGTTTTGTATAGAGATTAATTTAATTTTGATGGGACATATATTCCTAATTGAGGGAATAGTGTTACTCATGCTTTTAGTACAAAAAACAAACTCATTCATTATAGGAGTCTATCACTATGTTGAAGATGATGGATTTACTGGATGAGATGCATGTTGTGGTTAATGATCTTTTGGAGAAGATGATGTGGTATCAATTTCAATGTATTATACACTTTTTATATAGAGCTGAGATGGGTAATATGAGGATATCGAGTGTTTGGACTTATGGGAAATCATTCCAGAAAGATAGGAACCCTTATATTAGATAATGGATGAATATGGGATCATATATATGAATAATATGATTGATGTGACTATACGTGTGTAGGAGGATCTAGTTTGTGAGTTTCATTCCTCAACGTACTTGGTAAATCCATGTGTGATTGAAATGTACCAGGACCTATGGTGATTGTTCTGGTGGCTGGGCATGAAAAAATATATAGCTGGTTTTGTTATACAATGATACACCTATCAGTTTCCGAATGAAGAGAATCAACAACCTATATGTTTTCTATTTCCGTTTACCATTCTATAGTGGAATTGTGATAATGTGATAGTGGAATTTGTGGTAGGTCTCCTAAGGTATTCTCAGAAGAATGATTGTATTTGGGTTATTGGGAATAGACTATCAAATTTATCTCATTTCATGACAATATGAAATTTTTTTCATTATATAATATTAGAGAACTACAAGTTTTAGAGATAGTCTATCCACATGCAGTTACAAGGACTATTATTTCATATCGTGACTTAGAGATTAATTTACTCTTTTAAATGGGATTATAGATGGTTCATAGAATATTGGTTTTGTAGAGTAAATCCTTCCTCACACACATAGAGATGGGCAGTCAAAGTGTAATATATAGGTTCTTGAGGATGTTTTGTATGTATTTGTCCTAGAATTTAGTGGGTCTTGGGAGATCACCTTACTTTTGTATATTATTCAAATCAATACAAATTCTAGTAAACTATTTATATAGATTCAAAATAGACTCTTTATTAAAGGCCATGCAGATCATATTTGGACTGGATGAAGGTAGGAGAGAAATAGTAGTTGGGGCCGAGTCTCGTGCATGAGATTTCAGAGTAGGTTCAACTTATTTTTAAATGAATAGATATTGATAAGAGTGCATATAAGTTGTATGTCGGTTGAAGTTGAAGACCCTTAGAGTTTAAATAGGGGGATTATATATTCTATCAGGTTTCATGTATGTTTTTTCACCATATGATATAAAGATAGGGCTAGAAAGTACCAAATTTCATTAGATAATTTGAGCATGTGGAGTGAATCAGACATGTGGGGTACCATTTGGATCTTTCATTGAAAATATATTCTATGCATAATGTATTCCATGTATCCAAACTATGGTTCAATCACACCCAACCATCTAATGTCATCAATGATGAATATGCGGAACAAGAGATATATGTATCCTTTAAGAAGAATCTGATATGTGTGGTGGATAATAGTGAAAATGTATTGTGTGGAATGGGCATGAAAATAGAATGAATGTTTTGGAAACATGGTCATGTGTATGAGGTAGATTTGGAAATGGATGTAGCTATTAGGGCTCAATGGCCCAATCCTTTTGACTAGGAATCATTTAAATTATTGGGAGTATAATTTGAGGATGATATATTACAATGTATGTGGATTATAAGATATAGATATCTTCTAGATTTGACTCAGATATGATTGTAGGTACTCTTTATTACTTAAATGGAGTAGCTTTTATTTGGTGTTTACCTTGAGATGAGTTTGGATGAATATTGAAAAAAATGGAATAGAAAGGTGATGTGTACAGTGGGTTCATGGTTAGGGTAAACTATGGACCCCGACCCATCATACTGTGAAACCCGTGATAGTGGGGTTTTGTATGGTTGGAACATTGTATATCAAATTGTAAACCTTAATATAAGAAACTGTGCACCCCTAAAAAAGATTCAGACAGTTTGGCTTCATGATTTGGGGAAACTATGCACCCTTACCCAACAAACTATGTGTGAGAATTAATAGAACCAGCAAATTATTAATACAATTACTTGAACCCTCATTTTAATAGTAATTCAACCCCCTTTAACTAGATCCTATGATTCATTAATTTTGATCCCTATGTATGTATTAAAATCTATCCTTACCACAAGTTTTTGATATTCAAATCTTATATCATAGATCTTTACCCCTTTTGGGATGTAGATACTATCCCATTGGTTTTTCGTTTATTCTCCTGTCTTCAACTAACCTTAAAAGGTGTTATTCTTCTGTTTTAATTTTATATATTTTTAAGATTGTAGATCTAGATATTGATTTTATAGATCTTGTTTTATTCAATCCCAATTAAGGGGTTTTTATAAGGATCACATTCAATGTTATTATTCTAATTATCTTTGGGGAATTTTGTCGGTGATTTTTCATTGTCAAACCTGCG
This sequence comes from Viscum album, assembly GCA_963277665.1. NCBI lineage: Eukaryota > Viridiplantae > Streptophyta > Magnoliopsida > Santalales > Viscaceae > Viscum > Viscum album. The sequence goes on along the minus strand of OY728127.1, from coordinate 392,573,239 downwards.
ATTTTTTTTCTATAATTCGAATCCCATGGTATTGATTTAAATTTCAACTATGTAATTTTATAATGGATATTATATATTTATCAATTTAGTTCCTTATTAGACTAACTATTTTGGTAAATTAATTATTTAGTTCTATTTGAAATTAGGGATTTATAGATTAAGGATCAGATTATTAATTGTTGAATTAATTATGAGATTTTGATTTATTAATTTAGATAATTAATTTTAAATTTAATTATGAGATATTGAGTTGTTTATATATATAATTAATTGATGAATTAATTTTGATATATCTAGTGGTTGATTTATATAATTAATTGATGATTTATTTATGAGATATTTATTTTATTATTTGTAAAATTAATTGAATAATTAATATTAGATATTAGGTTGTTGTTTTGGAATAATTAATTATAGAATTAATTATGACATATTGAGTTGGGTATATTGATTAATTAATTGAATAATTGAATACTGTTATTAAAAAATATAATTAATTAGCTAATTAGTTAAGGTGATTTATTTGATAAATTATAAGATTAATTATTAATGAAATTAGTGTTCTTGGTGATTTTCTGAGTTGAGTAAATGAAATGATGTAATTGACTTATTTTTTTAGAAATAATGTATTTGATATAGTTAATTATTTTTTCAATTAATTAATATTGTTTATGTGAATAAATAATTGTTAAATATTCTAAGAGAATAGTGGTATTAATTTTTTTAATTAGTAATGGAATTAATGTAGATAATGAATTTCTAACTTAATTATGTGTTGATATTGGAAACATAGACATTCGAATGTGATGTTATGAATCGTAACAAGGTCATTTTGTAATGAAATGAAGAAATGGAACTTGATAATTCTATAATTGGATTTTGAATGGTAACTGTGGAATTCTAGACACAATGTCCCTAGGGTATTCTTTGGGATCTTATATGAGTTGAAGAATAAATTGATATATGGGTGTCTATATGAATCAATGAAATTATGTTAATAAATAAATAGTATTTTATAATTGTATCATTTTTTTACTTATTAATTTTAATTATTTATTTATACAGTTACCTAGAAGTTCTATTAACTATATATTGTTGTAGTCCCCTTTGGTGGATACCTACTTAGTTGTACTCAGACCCTACTTAGGATGCCTAATCAGTACCCGAATATATTTCATGGTTGTAGGACAAGATATATGAGAATTCCTTTGGTTAGATGACTGAGTTAGGAAAGATCATGGATGGGGGAACCAGACGTGGTTCAGGAACCATTTGGGTGTCTTCAATGTCTTTATTTTTTTCATTATGATACATGTCTCGTACTATAGTGTGACAAGTTTTGTAGTTTAGTTATGATATTTTATCTCTAGTTTTTGGTCATCTTGTAAACTTGTTACTATTTTGTTATTGTTATATATTATTCTTCTATTGATTCTAATTTCCACTAGTGTATTACTATGATAAAATAGGGTATTGTAATCTTTTGATTAGTATTAAATACATTGTTCACATTGGTAGCCAGTGACATTTAAGGAAGTGTGCTTGAGGTCATGTGATCGATTGTATTGAAGAACATGTGTGCGTCTCTGGGGTCGAGAAGTTTCATTCCCATAATTGTTATCCATTGGACCCATTAAATTATATATAAATATATAATTAATATACTCATGAATTATTAATATCAAAATAAAACTATGTGGTAAGGAAGTGATTTATGCATTCCCTGTACCTGGGAAGTGATAGATGCATAAACTCCACATAAACTAATTTATGTGAAATGTATTCTATAATATGTATCATATATATAATTTTTACTTAACAAAAAACCTTTTTCATCATAAATCTTGTCCAATGTTGATGGTGAAACTGTTGGATCATTTCGTTATAATGTATATGTTGGTGTATTAAAAAATAGCTCAGGGTTCATCAAATGATTAATTTTTTCACTTTCTTGTTTTCTTTATCTCATTATAAATATAACATTAGATTATTATTCATGGTAAAAAATACTTGACATAATGAAAATTTGATATCAACCTTTTCAGAATTTACTTTTAATTTAGTTTCATTGTCATCAAATATTGATCAACACTTGTAATATAGGATATCTTCTTGGAATAGAATCAATTATAAAAAGAACATATATTTTATATTGTTTAGAGTGTGAGATGTTACTAAGGAGTTAAATACGGTTTTAAATTTTCATTAAAATAATGATATTGAATGAAAAGAATACATCAGGTCATTTATTCATGGTGATAAATATATAGATATATTTTTAATGTCAGATATGATGTTTATAAATTCCTTTACCACCATTTTTTATAAAAATATTTTTATTTATAAATTCACATTATGGTCTGTCTTTATAGCACATGATGATTTTAGGATGACTGGTCTATAATAATAGAGAAATCCTAAAATGGAGAGGTGTATTGAAAAATCCTCCATAAAGCTCAAAATAATTAATCAATCACATTGAATATTGAGTCACCATGGAATTTATTACCTCTATATACAAATAAAATATTTTGTGGTCTCTCTTCTTGATATAAAAAAAATTACATCCAAAACACCCAATAAAATAATTATATGCTATTTCTTGGTTAGACACAATTGGTGATTTATCAAAAAACTATTTTAAGGAACTATAAGGATTGAGACAGTTGAAGGAGATCATATGATAGTCAATTTTATTACAACTAATTGATATATGAAAGGAGATAAAAATCCATTTAATTTTTTATAACTTAACAGATAAATTTTTTGGGCTGAATTTCATATCGAATATAGAGCATTCTCTAGTCCAAAAAAATTCATCTCACTCCTCCTTAAATGTAGAAATATCTTCTATCCCTGATTCTTTCTCCAATAGAGATAAAAAATCAGGATAGCCTACATAAAACCATTGAGTGTGTTAACATTTTAAAAACCCATTATTCTATAATAAATTACTTTACAAATAAATATAATTTCATCGTAGGATTTTAATACATTCTATCTAGAGTATAAATATATCATAATACTATACCATTATATCCACAATGTTATGTTGGAATAATAAATAATATATGTTTTTTTAGAAAATAATATTTTTAAATGTTTTATATAAATTAAATATTTTGATCAATTAATAACCAATTCATAGTAAACTTGTTTTATTCATTAGAATAAATTTTACCTAAAAATAGTTTTATTGAGAAAATAAATTATTTAATTTATTCCACTTATATATATATATATTATTAAAAATTAAAATTAATTATTCAAATAATAATTTCAAAATTGTCATATATTGAATATTTTATAATTTTAGGAAATAATTGATTTTTTATAAATAGTTATTAATGTATTAATTTTTAGAAAACGTTCTCTTAAGTTAAAAAATTATAAAGTTAACCTTTGTTTTAAAATTTTTTCAAAGTAAAATTAATTAATTTATGTTATTAATAAACCAATTCATCAAATTGTAATAATTTTTTTTTGTATTTTTGTATAAAAACCATTTATACTAAAAAAGATATATTTTTCAAGAAAAAGATTTTTTGTTTATTATAGGGTTATTTTTATGTGAAATTATACCACATCATTGAATTAAAATTAAAAAAAATGTGTTCCATATTTGGAATCATGAGGTTCAAATTTGATGGAGTGGACCCTTTTATTTTTTTCATCTTGAATAATAACCATGGTAATTTGTTTTTACCTCAATAATAGTAAATGTAGCAAAAGTGGGTTAGAAATTTTGTATAAGGCTATAATATATCTATATAATATGAATTTATCTTATAATATGAGTGTATTAAGGCCATTTAAAAAAAGTAATTAATATATGGCCACTTTGTTCAATTTATCATTAATTATTACCATTAATTTATTTTATGAAAATAAAAAATAAAAAATTCCACTCTTTTCACATGAATGTCTCGTTGAATTTTTAATAAGTATAAAAAAGGAAATTTTGGTTATAAATTTTTAATATAAAAATGATTTATTTATTTATTATATATTTTTTTATTTATTTTTAGTTTTTATTTTATTATTAATTACCTTCAGTGCTTACACATAATCGATGCAGTATTTATCCAATTAATTGAAAAATAAAATGGATTTTAATAAGAATTTAATAACAATTAATATTTTAATGAATTATCATTTTAAAAAAATGATAAATATTAAATAGTAGAGTTGTGTTAAAGGTAAAAATTTTAATTTCCGAACATTCATGATTCCATTAAAATCATTGAAAAATAATAGTTAAAATTCTGATATTATTGATATTTTATAATAAAAATTATTTTTTAAATATTTAAAATTCCTAAAAAACCTAAATTTAATTCATCTATTTGGTATTTGGTTTCAAATATCAAACATTTTCCATTTATAGGAGTCTATTACTTCAATGGTAACATTCATTACCATTAATGAGTTGAAAACATCGATTATTAAAAATAGTCAAAAGTATTAATTGGTACTAAAATTAAGTGATTTTGGTTAACATATCACATAAACTATTAAAAATATTAACGGATTAGATGATTTAGGATAATATTTATATAATTTTTTTAATATATCAATTCAGAGTCATGATATTGGAAATTTTTTTTATATTAGTATAACAAATTAGTAATAGCAAAGAGTTCCCCTCCCCTTACTTCTTAAAGAGAGTCTTTTATCTCATATTCATCAAAGCTTTTAAGTCATTCAACATAGGAATTCCCAACAATAATTCCATCCCATTTTCCTTATCCTAAAGCTTTTGGAATTTTTAAAATCGCATATTTTCATGTCTTAAGGTGTAATCCATAAGTGGTTTCTCAATGAGGCTGTATAACTCATAAAAAATTTATTTTTTTACTCATACCGTATAAAAATCCATGTTATGTATTTAAAAATTATGAATTTATTATCATTTTATTACTTAATATATATTATTATTATGTAACATCCATTAAAAAACATATTTCCTACCATCGTAAAATGATAATTTGTCTCTTGTGTATGTGGGGACCACCACCTCAACAAACCGATGTAATTCATTTCTCATTTCCATTTCAATTTGATTGTAATTAAAATAGATTTTATGAATATATATTATATAAATTATATTATAATTTTTAATGAAGTATGAAATTCTCATTACTGTTCTTTCATTTAATTGGTCATAAAATGAAAACAACATTCATGCATACGTATGACCTATAATATCTTTAAAAAAATGGATTTATTTCAATATCTATAAACATTGTTGATACATATATATATATATATATATTATAAATATATAAATTACTTATTCAATAATTATCATTAAAGATATTATGGAAATAAAAACATTGTTCAAGGAATCGATCCACAAACCTAAAATTATAAAGGAAAAAAATATTGTCAACACCCAGAAAGAATTATTTTAGTATTGATTTATTAACAAATGGGTGTTAGAATTTATGAATTAGATCATATATTTTTTGAAACTTATATTCATGGGTTATCATTTTTAGGAATAATTTGTTCCATTTTTCTTGCTAGTGTTCAAGGGATAATGGTAAATATTCATTTAATATTATCTTGGTTAGTTTTTATGATAATGATATTTATACCAGAATAGGGAGTTTAAACTAGAACAAGAGCTTGGTGGATATTGGATCAGTATGAATTTCCATGAAATATTCAACAGTTAATTAATAAATTATTAATTAACTTGGGTGTGCTGGATTGGTGATATATTTCTAATGGATGATTAGATTCATCTTATATAACTATAGTTGAGTCTAGAATTATGGGTTTTCTATAAGTGACGCATAACCTTTCATGGGCATCAAGCCGGCGCCCAGACCCATTTTCACTGAAATTTCTTTTCCTTTTTATCTTTTATCCCCATTTCCTTTTTCCTCTTTTTATTATTTATTTTACCCCTCGTATATACGCATAATTCTCTATGGGATTCCCCCTATAGGAAATACGGCTAAGAGAGGGACATGGAGATGAGAGAGGGTGAGGGAGGAGGAAGGGCACTAATATCGAGCTCAACTTGCACCCTAAAATTGTGTAACTTTTTTTGAACAAGTATTGGTATGATTATTTTATTGTTCCCCCATGTATAGGACTGTTTTATGATTTATTTTTTAAAATCCCGTATAATTATATGTTGTATACATTAAGAACACATTGTGTAGTATTACATGTCCATATTCATGCCCATGTGGTCAAGTACATGGGTAGATGACATTTTGGTAAGCACAGTCTCGGTAATTTGGGTACACCACATGTAGCAATTCATGGAAATGTGGATATGTGATTTTGAATACACACATTGTGATGGGTACATGGCTGTGTTGATTTACACCGACTGTACATTTCCCCGGAAGGTGTTTTTGTGTGGTTTTATGCCCTAGAGTCAAAAATGATCTTTTGAGTAGTCCAGTATAATAGTGTTTTCCTATATACCATAATGGTAGAAAATTTTCTCTGTTTTTAGGCCTTCTAGATTGTATTTTGTACTTAGGGAGTTTATAATGAATTTTTTCTTTGAGTTTTGTATTCAAAATCCTCCTTGGGACTGGGTTGTGAGTTGTGTGGAATGGGTGAGTATTATGAACTCGGTGATTGGCCATGATGGATAATTCCATGCACATCATTTTGAGATTATAAGGATTGATAGTTTATATTTTTATCGAATTTCATCTATTTAAAATATATTGGATTTTCATTGTGTGGAAGGAATGAATTTTCGATGTCAGAGGAACTGAGGATCAGTTCAAGCGTTTCAGGATTGGAACTCTTAGAGACATTTAATTGGGATGGAACCTTTGTATGGTGGTTACATATTTGTTTCATTGATATATTAGTATAAATCTATGAAATTATTGAGGAATTTAAAATGGGTTTTTATTTGAATTATTGATCAGTGGTTAGCGTAGTAAGCAGATAAGAATTCTCATAAGGCATGATTTTTTTATTCCAAGGAAACCTTATAGAGGTACCTACTTTGCCGTTACCATTATTACCACTATTAATTATCATATTAGAGTTATTAAACATTTTCGATTCCACATTCAGTGCAATATTCATCTAGGATGAGTTCGACGCCATTCGGTGTTATTTCAGTTGTTTAAGAACTTGGGGAATCAAATGGAATTGGATGAGGTTGATGAAGCCCTTATATGGGTTTTCTTCTATTGATATATCATTTGTGATATTTTAGGACACATGTATTAGTGTGTACTATGATATTGGTTATTGCAGGGGAGTGCCAAATAGTACATCACTTTTATACTATGATGTTGATAATTGTGGGATCCCATGTTTGGTTTGGACATTAGGTGGGTTGTTGAGAGCCTATGTTTACTGTTTGTTGGATTTTAAAATCTAGGGATTCATAACAGACAAATTCTTGTTTTGATATATGGGTATTGACATAGATATTTTCATATTATTGAAGGTGAGTTCGAATTTGTTTCATCCCATATTTGGTTTTCCTTTTCCCCTTGTTGTATGTGGTAATTTCTTCTCTAAACTCTTGTGGAGGAGGAGAAAAATGTGATATTTTGGATTGAGAATAGGCCCTACATTTTAATCTTGATATATTAAATATATTATGGGTTCTTAGTCATTTATATATAGCTAATGGATGATCTGGATGAGTGATCCCATCTATATGAGTGTTCTCCCTCACTACATGTCATACTATATTAATGTGGTGTAAATTTGTTACTTTAGTGGGTATATAAGATAATGTATTTTTTTGTATCAGGGTTTGGATGGGATCACCAAACAAGGTGAATTTTTTTAACCCATAGTGAGGTTTTCCATTATGAATGTTTATACTACCAATACCTCATTTATATTCACGTTGGTTTTGTATGACTATTATGACATGACAGATTCTCATACTTTAGGAGTAATGATCAATCACTTTTTCAATCTTGTCACTGGATTCATAGGTCAGGGTAGATGTGAATCAATATATATATTATTATCTAGTTTATGGAATTAATGTTTATCCATATGGTGGACATTAGAGTGTCATTTTGACTAGAAAAATGTGCTTGATGATGTGGTTATGTGATCCACATTTCATAATTCCTCTCGGATGGACAATAGCATAGGTAGATTTACATCATGTGTTATTCTAAAACCATTTATTTATGTTTTTCACCCATTATTTTTGTATGGGTTTTTTTTGTTTAATCCATTTTTTTATTCTCACGATAGGTTCCACATATCACATCTACATACACTTATTGGTGACAAAATATTATATTTTCTATTTTCGATGTGTCTTATAAAGATTTATTTATCACCCTTCTACGTGAACCTTAATATGCATGAAAAAATTATATATGATTTCATGTTTGAGAATATGTATCATGATACATATGTCTGAGGCTCAATGCTGACTAATCGAGCGACACTGCTTCTATAGAGACTCAAGATCTAACTCCAATAGTTTGAAAATCATGGAGGCCAAGTATGTGGTTTGGATAACTGATTGAATTAGATTAAATTTTAGTTAAATATATTTACATAATTTTTATATATAGTAATCCTAGTGGGAAACTGTCTTCTGCATGTTTATCATGATTTGGAGTTTGTATGACTGTATAATGAATTTCACTTATTATAAAATGTGGTTTATTCAGTTTATTTTTATGTTTTCTATAATGATAGTAATCGTTTATGATTTTGGATAATCTGGTTTTTTTTAACATTGATTATATAGTATATTCACCACATAATATCTTTTAAAAATCAAAAATTGATGTGTAGCCTATTTTATTCCGGGAGTCACGCTTGATGCCTTGTGGAAAGTATGATCAAGTAACATGTCGGGTCAACACAGAATACATCATAAAAAATGTTATCATATATATTTGGTTTATTAATTTTGTTAGCTTTTAGAAGTGTCTCCTAGTAATGTGTCATAACAAGTGCGATTTATCAGACTGGCATATTGTGAACACCTTTTCTGATAGAAACTCAACATTTCTAGGGAATGAGTATACAATTGTTACATATTATTTTTTTATTATATGATTTCACTTATAGAGATGAACATGTGATTGTGGATTTATGGTTTATTCTATTTTTTCGATCTTGGAATATGGTAATGATTCAATTGTATTTTCATCATTCTAGGAATATAGGATTCACATGAAATTTGCATGTCTGTGGTGTTTTACTGAACATGGATGTCCAATTGTTTAATTTTTAAACAACTACATGTATGGTGATTTTTTATAGGTGATTAGTGTAACTATAATCAATTTAACTACAAGATTATATTTTCTTTTAATGAAATTTCATATAGAACTTTTAGAGAGAGTGTCACTGGGGACAGATAAGTTGTATGTTCATCAATGGATTTATAAACACTAGTGGGGTAGTAATAGTCACTACATACCCTACTGGTCGCATGATAAATTCATGTAATCATAATGGATATCTGGATTCTACTCAACGTTATCTAATTTGGTGTTATCCATTAAATTCCCAACTTCATGTTGATTAGGAGGGACCTATTCATACAATTTTATTATCTACTGGGTCATGTGGGGGAATATCATCATACTACCACTAAATGCTTAGGTGCGATTGGATTTTTATTATAAGTGGGTTCATTGAGATGTACAATCATAATGAATTTTTAGGCATGATGATTCATTGTTTTTGAGAACATTCCAATGGGAGTGATCACAATATCATGAATGTATTGAGGCTATATGATTTGTTGGACCCAAGGCCTTGCACATTTTGGTTTAACTTTGTGTGGTATAGTATTACCATGGCAATATTCATGTCAATTTTGATTTATTCCTAAGTGTGGTGTGGTAATGTGGTTGATCATTGAATGTGAGATATTTCATGATGTTAAAGAGGTGTGTCGTGGATGCTAATGTTCATATGAATTGACATGTGTGAGAAGATGTTTCAATGCATTTTAGTTGAGTTATCCTATTTTCATTAGTGATTTCCTCATGTGAGTGAGAATTTATTCCACATTAAAGAGGTGTTTAATGAATTATATATGATTTTAATGATCCATACTCATTTAGAGGTCATGTGACTCATTTAAGTGATTGGTTGATCATGTTTTGTTATGAGTTATGTGTTAGAACTCTTGTGTGAGATTTTTTCTCATGTTTATAGATTATTATTGGTGATGGAGGTAACATGGGTTGTATGTTTTTTAAGATCCAAGGTGGAATGATTTAATAAATTCCCCTTTGGTGTGGATAATCACATTGGTTTCTTTTAAATTCTATCACTCTGAGAGAGTTTAGGACACTGTAAAACTAGTCATTATATAGTCATGATAACATTGGATAAAAATTATCTTGTGGAGAGAATGGATAGTTGTTGTCTACTAAGGTATATCTAAGGATAAAATCATTTTTACGGGGTGGGGGAGTTTTTTATGACCATCATAATCAACGGATTTGAAACCATGAAAAATTTAAACATTTTATTCCCAATATTTATAGGGGAAAGTAGAAAATCGTCTTATAAAATGATAAAAAAATCTAAACATTGCATACATAGTGGAAAATATTTTTCACTGTAGTCTATAAATTTCGTTGAAATCAGTGCATTTTTAATTTTGTAGAATATAATATATTTAATTAATTAAATAATAATTTATTTCATCTGACACATATTTTAATGAGGTACTAGTCTGGTTGATGCCTCCTTCTTGGTCGTTGCCTTTTCCTCAAATTCTAGAAATTTCCACCCTGGAGATTCGATATGTTTCATATGATGGGTCACCTATGACATCATTTCCTATATCATCCTTTCAAGGGGGATCATATATTCCCAGTTGAACATTGGGGGTGAGGTTATGGGCAGACATCCCCTACCACCAGTTGTTTGAGTCCTTTGTTGGATCATGGGGCTCGAGCACCACTACTAATGTCCCAGTCCTCAACTTGTTCTCTATCTGCATCATCAATGTGTCCTTAGAGTATATTGTTAAGGAATGTTCTCTAAGTTACCAATACAATGGACATTTTGTATTTATTCTCTTTCATTGTTATGTGGATTTCCACCAATGGATGGAGTCCTCCCAGGTGGCGTTTTGGGTGACTTTACCCCGACTAACTCTTTCTTTCTTCAACATCATATTTATACATTGTATTGGTAACTATCTAGTTGGGTTCCACTAAAGGGATGTGCACATATTTTTAGAAATGGGAGGCCTCATTTTCTCATATATATATATATATATATACATATATATCCATGTACCACTCTTGATCTCGTATTTCTCGGATTCACCTCTGAGATAAAGATGCTTCAGAGTGGTGGCAATCCATCTCCTATCACTTTTCACCATTATAATGTTGGCACTATCACATCCATATTAACGATGATTTAGTGTGCGGGATATAGAATTCTGGATGTGTGGAGTAACATCATCAGGAGACTAATTCCATGATCAAGTTTCATGTTGTTCATTCTGTTACCCAATCTCTAAAGTGTTGGGATTCATAAAATTTATTAATGAGAGATAAAATTATATTAATGGTGTTATTTATGGAAACATTATTTTAATAATGTTTCCAAATATTAATAAATATTTAATTCAAAATATTGGTTGATAGAAAATGGATTTTGAATTCATTATTTGTTGATTATAGACTTGTTGTCTATATAATAAGATGAAATAACATATTTCAAAAGTGGTGTACCGGCAAGATATTTCTAGAACAGGAGACCTGGGAAGGGGTTTCCATGTTTGTGGTGGCCCATGTGACAGGATGATGGAGATGAAATTATCATTTATATGTGGAGAGGTTCTTGATAAGATATTCAAGATGTTGTCCACCGTGATCAAGAAGGGGCTACCGTGTTCGTGGTAGGAAATATGGCATGTCCTCATTTAATATGTATGGAGTAGCGGTGACATAATTGGTGATTGGGTCCATGAATCATAAATCATCCTGGTAGCAGTGATCACTTGGAGTCCTAAGCTGTTTCGAGGCTGACACCTATTCATGTGAAGATCTTTGAGGTAGTGATGTTTAATCAATAAAAGGGTGACATTTTGTCACAGATTGATCATATTATACATTGCACTAGCTAGATGTTTATCATATAAAGGAAGAGGTGAATTAGGGTATGGTTTTCACAAAGGTTTTCTAGACATGCTCATTTTTTATTCATGTTTTGAAATTACATGGAATCTAATTATTCTATGATTTATAGTGGATTTTTTTGGAATTTCCATGTGGTTTTTTAATCCTCTACATGGGATTGTTTTTATACATTAAATAAAATTGTGTGATATTATATTTATTCTTTGTATATATAATCAATATTTCAATGGTATTTTTATGATATTTTTGGAAAGAAATTTTCATCCTAGAATCATGAATTACCCCAACAGCGGGGTCATCCCTGCTCATGACATTTTTACTATCACTGGTGGTGTTTCTCCATACTCCCCTCTCTCTCTACATGAATCATTCGATGATTTATCTTCTCTTACTAGTAAATCTACAATTATTTTTCCCACTCCCCCACCATTCACGGAACAATTTACTTACTAGTAAAATAATGTTGTTCTTTTTCATCCTTGGGTGAATCATGTCATCCATGTAGCTCATGAATTATATACATTCAGTGGCATGGAGTTAGTTCCCATGGATTACTAGTCCAACGATACCTCTTTGTGTGTTCTTATTCCAATAATTGAATCTGATTTAATTCCTGAAGATTTTATTATTGTGGATTAGTATAGGCTGAATCTCATTCCATGGTATGATATCTCCTAACATAAAATCTAGATATCCATCACTATGGTTTATGTTTCTAACACATATAGTGAATTATCACATTTACTCTAGGATGTGACTCTTTTACCACACTCACTAGAATCAGTTCTGAGTGGAGTATATGTGAGGTCTCGATTTAATAAAGGTTCATCCTTTCTAGTTCATCTATCTAAATTTCATGCCTCGCCTGGGGGAAAATACATATGCACCTTATTCTAATGATCTTATTTATTTTCTGGTACTCTTGTGACTTGGGTGATCAATTGAAAACCAATATTTTTTGCACTAAAATCTCAGAAAATATTGATTCAATAATGGTAATTATAGTATCTGAAAAAAAAACTATTCTAATATTATATATTTCATAATCCTGATAATATTGCATTGATTCACAGATGGCGAGCCCAAAAACAACCATAACTAGCTCTTTTGGAGGAACTCAGTCTCTATGGATTCTATAAAAGTAACTAAACAATATATCATAATGAATGTTGGTCATGTAAATTATTCCTATCAAAATTATCGTATCTATGATTAGTGTTACCCTATAATGAGGGTGTAGTTGAGGGGGGACACATAACTAATTGATACAAGGACCATGGCATGGGTGTTCTTAGGGGACTTCAATGTTATAGTTTATCCCAATGAAAATATTTCCAGGTGAGTGTCACTTGATGAATATGCATGACTTTACTTATTTCATGTCTCAAAATGCCTTTTGGATGTATGATATGCAGAGGATAAATTTAAATGGTTTAATAATTAAAAAGGAAGATGTCACCTCTGCTGAAGGCTTAATAACTATTAATCTAATATCTATGTTGTATTCATGTATCCTAATACTAACTTACTTTATCTTTTTCATGAACATTCACACCACTCACCTCTGTTGTTTCATATATTTCCCAGAGATCCCAAGGACAAAAGTTCATCCCTCTCTAAAGAGTGGACTAGAATTCTAGACTACCACTCAACAGTTCTGGTTTCATGGGGGATTCCAATACAAGACACATCATGGATTAGTTTTCATAAAAACATAAGAGATTGACAGAATATATACATGACTACATTATAAACCAAACCATTAGATTACTAGACGTGGAGAAGGTAGATTGTGAGATTTTTATACTTGGGTCTAGTGTTGAGGAGGGTTGGGATGATGCTCTTCTCAATGACCTTACTTCAAAAAGGAAAATGATAACGAGTTTTATAACTAAATAAGAATGGGTTTCCCGGGAAATGTATAAATAGAATTTTCTGATTGAAGGTGAAAAAAATACAGTGTTTTTTATGCTTGTATAAAAAATAAGAAAAGGGTTATATCAGCTAACATCCTTACAGAGGAAGACTCTTTCACCAATGATATGTATATGGTGGGATTGATGGTGGAAATGACTTCAAAACAATCCTTATCAGTGTCGATCAGCTAGAGTAGGATGGGTGTCCTAGAGGTCAGTCGATCATTTGTGAGTCTATACCTAGTGCGGTATAGAATAATGTCAATTTGGACCTTAAGAGAATCCTCGAAGAAAATTATATTTTGGAGGTGGATTATTCGTTAAAAAAAATATAGTTATCTAGGTCCTGATGTCTTTCCTAGTTATTTATATGTGGCCCATTGTATAGTTAGTATGTATGATCTCGTAAATAGTATTCTGTATTTTTATCATTTGGGAAATATTCCTTATGTAGATTGTGTATAAAATATTTTTCCCATTACCATGGATGGGGACCCCTATTCTACTAATCATTATAGACCTATTAGTATATGTAATTTTATATACAATTCCTTTTCTAGTGTGAACAACATATGATTTTCTATCTATCTTTAAGAGTGTATTTATGAGGAACAATGTTGTTTCATTAATGAAAGGCCCATCCAGGCTTCCATTTCTCTAGCATAGAATATGATTATGTATATAAAGAGGGGGATCTCATGAACTAACATTGAAATTAAAATCTTCATCGACAAGTCTTATGATAGGCGTGAATGTTGATTCAAATTAAAAGAGATTTCATCCATTAGTTTCTATTGATGGGTGAATGAATTGTATTTCATGTGATTTAGTTTGACATGATTTTTGGTAATCTTCATGGGAAAAGTGTTGTTTTTTAATGATGAGTGAGTCCTGAGAGTGTGTGATCCTCTTTCTCCTAGACTTTTCATTCCAGAGTAAGATTCTTTTAGTTAATTATTGACCCCTTATATACATAATAGAAGCTTCCTACCATTCAAAAATGGGAATCAATTCCATGGAGTCTCTCATAAAACATTCTAAGATGTTATTAATCTATTTATATATATAAGTATGATATATTTCTATGTAATATCAATGGTACATAGGAATTATTAAAATGAAGAGGCAGATATATCAATTAAGATAAGAGTTGTACTTATGTTTCCCAATAAATATCCGAGCACCATGAAAAAATGATTGAAGACATTCTGAGAGTTAATAGGAATCAATTTACTAAGGAATACTTGGGTGAACCTTTTTTAATCATTGGATTATGTATCCATCATTATGAGTTCATTTTTGAAAAACACATTTCTCACTTCAGTATGTAGAAGGGAAAATTCCTCTCATTAGGGGGGTGTATTACAGTCATCAATTGTGTTCTTTCATATATTTCAAAGCATGTGATCTCATGGCTTAATGTATTTATAAATAATGTAAAAAATATCCAAAAAAAGATGTCATATTTTTTTGTGGTTCTTATATAGTGGGTTGATTTCACTGGTCAACTTTGTCTAGAATGGCCAAACCAATGGATTCTGGGGGTATTGTTCTCAGATGTGTTGTGGAGGTCATGCACAAAATACATTATAAATTGATGCATGATTAATATAATGGGAGAAAGTTGTTGGACTATTTATCAATCGAAAATATGGGTATGTTTCTAGTGCACCGAGTGGTATGGTCACCTCTATCTGGAAAATGTGATGCGATCATCTACCAGATGTTTATCACCTATCAGGATTTCTCATTGGTTGAGGTGAGATAAAATACTAGAAACCCAACTGGGATAGTAATTTTCTATGCTTTACTTGTTTCCTGACACCTGGTATTTCGTTTCCAAAATATTTCTTGATTCTGAATTCCATTCTTTACACCCTGGATTCACCCCAAAGTATGATTTTTTAAATATTCATCTTTCTTTTGATCCTAAAAATATTTTCTTTACTGGAGAAGCCTCGTGGTTCTTTTTAGTAGTGGAAAATTTTCTATCATTACTGGATAATCAGGATGTGTGAATGGATAATCTTCTTTGGTGAAAATAAATTACAATCAAATAAAACGTTTTTTAAAGGCGTATTAGTTCTTGTTCTCTTTAAGGTAATAATTAAATCATGTGGAAATGTATCATTATGTTTTCTGTTATATCTCAAAGGTGGAATTAGTTAAGAACCTTTTCAATGAGTATGATTAAGATATAATTTTTTTGAAAGACACAGAGAAACTTCATGGAAATGATATATAGGTGGGTGGCAGTGTGGACATTTTTCTATTGTGGTTCCATGGTATGGAAGGCCCCATCTTGGAGAGGAAGGTGAGGGACTCTTTGATTTTAGTTGTTTTCTAGACCATCTGGAATAATAGAAAAAACTATTGGTTGGATTGTATTTCTATATGTTTCCAAGAAACACAGATATTGGATTGGTGTCTTGTAGTGAATCTAAGGGTTATTCTGAAAGAATGAGAATATTTTCAATCCCTATAACCTATCATGAATGGTAGGATAATCACACCACCTTTTTAGTTGCGGTCATCGTTGGGCTGATAGGACCGATGGAACCCATGATGTTGATTCAAAAGTTCTCTTTTTTCTTTTATGTCTTGTTTTGGAAATCAAAAATGTATTCAAATATACTTATCATACTGACTATGTTTATCAAACCGACTCTGTCAATAGTACTGACCCTGTCAATCAAAATGACTCTGACTAACCCTCTCAATAGTACTGACCCTGCCAATCGTACTGACCCTGTCAATCATAATGACTCATTCAATTGTGCTGACTCTGTCAATCATACTGACTATGTCAATTGTACTGACTCTATCAATCATATTGACTATGTCAATTGTACTGACTCTGCAATCGTTCTGACTTTTGTGAATCATACTCTCTTTATGTCATTCAATACATTAAAATAATTAATACTTATATTACTCATATTTTTATCACATGATTGTTTTTATCCTTTATCAACACATGTCAATCGTACTAATGTTTATCATCTTCATATATCTTTTGTTTTAACCAAAATAATGTCGTGGAGTTAGTTATGACCTAATCAAAACGATTTCATGTTTTCTATTTCAATATGACCATAATAATTCTAGGTTTCTAAGTCCTTCCAAGTTTTCCTAAGAGATGTGACAATTGGAGGAAATGTGACTGTTGGAACATGAGGCCTATAAATAAGAGTTCATTTGATGTTGAGAATAACAACTAAGAGACTTTGATCATTCCATGCTTCTATCAAGTTCTTGAGAGAGAAGATGTGAATTATCTCTTGCATCGTGCGAAATCCTTGAAATTACATAATGTGAATGACTCATTCTTATTTTTTGTATTTCTATATGTGCTTTGTTTTTCATTGTGCTACTGATCAAGTTATAATGTTCGAGGGCTGCTGAGGTTATGCAGAAGGTTCTACCAATCTTCATACCGAGGGATTTCAATTGTTTGAAAGACAGAGGTGCTGATTACCTGCAAAATAAAGGTTTTTGGGGATAACAAGACAGACATACCGATCAATATATCAAGGGCTTGCGGGTATAACAAGACAGACATACTGATCATCGTATCAATGTCATACAAAGGTGGTGGTTAGAAAGACCTCTTATCCAAGGTGAAAGTATATCCTTCTATTTGGGTCAATATAATTATAATACTTTTACAATTCCGTTGATGTTTTCATTAGAAAGGGAATTGTATTGTTTCCTTTCTTCATTTCATATTCATTTGTAATTGTTTCAATTACAACCATACTATTACAAATTTTATCGATTCATTCTATACGATTTATGGTAGAGTCCTTCACTATTGTATTACTCTAATTATTTTATTCATTTTGAATAAAATTTCATTACACTTCTTATAGTATTACAT
Organism: Viscum album; assembly: GCA_963277665.1. Taxonomy (NCBI): domain Eukaryota; kingdom Viridiplantae; phylum Streptophyta; class Magnoliopsida; order Santalales; family Viscaceae; genus Viscum; species Viscum album. The sequence goes on along the minus strand of OY728127.1, from coordinate 392,555,345 downwards.
CATATCATACCTTTATATACAAGACAATTGTGGTTGTTTTTATTTGTTGTGAATTATATTTGTTTAAGATCATTTATACTAATTTCTTAAGAGTTTAAAAACAATGTTTTTAATTCTACAATTCACCCCCTCTCATATTGTTCTATCTAATAGACAAATAAATCTATATATCTATCCTTAAATTGGTATTAGGGGAGGTTTACACTGATTTGTATTACTATCCCTATTTCGTTCTTTCAAATTTCTATTTCAACTATTTACTGCACCAACGTGTGGAGTGGAAAAGATATTGTTTTCTTATAAGGCAAGGATTAATATTGTATCAATTGACAATCTAAATCCAACTATACCACCTATTCTGTTGGGAATGATTATGAGTACATGAGAGATCTAATTAAGACATTTGTTATCAATACTAGTGTAGATAATTTTATTATACTTACTGGAGTTAACAAAATTCCTGACAAAGAAGTCAGTACTTTCAGTAATCAAGAGAAGAATGAATATCAACTAAATTACAAGGTACACAATACATTTCTATGTTCTATGACAAGGAATATATATATATCTAGATATCATCTTGTGAAGCAGCCAATTGTAATTGGGTGAAATTGGAAGTCACGAATTTTGGTACATCCAAGGTTATAGAAACAAGAAGAGAAATGCTTCGAGCAGAGTATCATGGATTCCTACATCCATATGAAGAGATGGTATGTCATGTGTAACAAAGATTTTTGACAATTTTCAATAGTTTACAATCAATTGGAGAAAAAGGTCTTGATGATGAAACTCGTGTAGGAAATATTATTGAAACAATGGCTAATTAATGGGAGTCAAAAAGGACAACTATTGATGAAAACAAAAAACATTCTCAGATTACTTTTGATGAACCCTTTGGAACTCTTCTATAACACGAGATACGAATGAAGAGAGATGCTGATTTCAATAAGAAGAAAAATGGATATTGAAGTGTAGATTTTACTACTACATCGAAAGCTAAAACACCTAAAAGGATTACAAGATACAAATCTAAGAAATTTGTTATGTTAGAATCAAGTGATTGTGATCATTCAGATAATGAGTTATCCTATATTTCTAGAAGGATGAACAAGATTGTCGGAAATAAAGACTTCCAATATAGATTCAAAAATAAAGATAGAAAGGATATGAATGATTTAGAGGTAACAAGTTATGAATACAATGAAATTCTTGTAGGAAAATGATACTTGGAGTGAAAGTAGTGGCGATTAATTAAATAATTCATTAGAATATGAATCCTCAAGACAATAAAATATTGGACTTATATCCATATTAATATTTGAAGATCATGGTTTCATGTCTAACGTAAACAATGATGATGAAATTAAAAATGAATCTTTAAATGCAAATTACACTGATAATAAATATTTTGATTCTTCAAATGTTGAGTCTTCGTCATTAGAATATAATAAATTACCTTCTTTTGAAGAAGTGTCTAGGTGTAATAAATTACTTGAGAATTAAAATTCTAATCTGAAGAAAAATATTGATAAAGATAACTCTATAATTTCAATTTTCCCTAATTATGTATTAGATATTTCTAACGATCATGATACAGAAACTTATGATTTTGAAAATACATTAAAACCCCTTGAGAAAGTCGAATCTGATAAGGATAAACTTTCTAAGGATCATGAAAATGTAATTTCTAAGAAAAATGTATTTGAGCATAACTAAAGTTAAAAATCTAATGTTTTGGAGGATAAAAACATAGTTTTAAAACAAAATTCAGAAATTTCTTCCTTTAAATAATTCTTGTCAAACATTACTTATATCAAGGAAAACATTGATAAAATGTATTATCAAATTCGACCTTTGAGAAATCATTCTGGTTTTGGTTATACTCGTTCTAAACCAATTTTTAGTAATAACTATTTTGTTCCTCAAAGTACGCGTTTTTGTACTGAGTGTCAATGTGGTGGACACTAAAAAAGAGACAGTTCTCTTAATAGAACTCAGTCTTTAGGATTTCATAAATGTCATTTTGGAAAACAAATGTTTCTTCAAAAAATTCTTTAATCTAACCCTTCTGGACCCAAACAAGTTTTGATTCCAAAAAACTAATTCATTCTTTTTTAGGAAAATTATAAGTGTACCAACAAAAATATTTTTTACATGTATAATGGTTCTTCTCAAAACTATGACCAAAAACAAAGAATTCATTGAAAATATTATCGAAACAAAATTGGAATGGATACCTTCGGAGATAATGCTCAAGGAATGATTGTTGGAATAGGTTATATTGTTTTTCATGGAAAATTTCTTTTTTAAAATATCTTTTTAACATTCTTAAGCCCAATCTCAACAGCATAAGTCAATTATGTGATGAAGGATAACTTGTAAATTTTAGAAATGATAATTGATTAGTTTACAATTGCAAGGATGAATTCATTCTATCTTCCCATAGGCAAGAGAATATATTCACTATTAACATAGAAGTCCTCAGGAGCCCAAATTTACCTTGCATAAGTGTAATAGAAGACCAATCATTGGTATGTCATAGAAGACTAGGAAACTGCAACCTAGGAAAACTTTGTAAAAATTCAATTAAAGTACATGTAAAGGGTCTACTGAATCTTATATATGATTCTTCAAAGGTCTATGAACCTTGTCAATTTTTCAAGCAACATAAAATCATCTTTAAATCAATTAATAAAGTTTCAACTTCTAATGCATTACATCTAGTGAAAAGGGAACATTTTGGTCCCTCACTAACTGAAAAAAATGGAGGAAAATAATGTGTCTTTTTGTTAGTTGATGACATTACTAGATTTATATGGATCTATTTTCTAATAAAGAAATATGAAGCCTTTTCTATTTCAAAACATTCTTATACCATGTTAAAAATGATAAAAATATACAATTGATGACTATTCATAGTGATCATGGTGGTGATTTTCAAAATTCATATTTTGAAACTTTTTTTAGTATGAAATGTATTTCTCACAACTTTATAGACACAAGAACTCCTCATCAAAATGGTGTTGTTGAGAGACGAAATCACATTCTTCAGGAAATGAAAATAACCATGTTGAGTGAATAATCAATTGCTAAGAATTTTTTGACTGAAGCTCTTAGTACTGCTTGTTATACTATAAATCAAGTTTCAACTTGAACATTTTTAATAAAACACCTTATTAATTTTGGACTGGCCGAAATCTTAATGTTTCATACTTCAACGTTTTTGGACGCAAAGTATATATTCTAAATACTACATAGAATCTACACAAATTCGCATGAGAATCTGATGAAGGATTCTTTCTATGATATTCAACATCTTCTAAGGATTATAGAGATTTCAATAAAAATACTGGTATTGTTGATGAAACAGTGCATGTTAAATTTGATGAAACTAATTCTTTTGTTTTCAAACAACACCAACCTACATCTTCAAATTTGTTTTCAAAAACTAGTAATCATCCATTATTACAAGATCCTTCTGAAAAGGAAAATTATCAGGAAAGTATTTCTAAAACATTTACCCCAAAATATTTTCTACCATATGTTGATTAATAGATTTAACAAAATCCAAATCAATTGCTTCTTAGGAATCATCCTAGCAATAACATCATTGGCGATTTAATCAACCTGTAAGGACTTGAACTTCGTTGATAAATGAAATAGAACATCCTACCTTTCTTTCTCAATTCGAACCTAAATGTACAAGTGAGGCCTTAGGTGATGAATATTAATACAACGCAAGATGTGCTAAATTAATTTGAATGTAATCATGTCTGGAAATTAGTTGAAAGACCAAAATAAACAACTTTAATTGGTGTGGAATGGGTTTTCAAAAATAAATGTAATGAAAATGGAATCATTATAAAAAATAAATCAAGACTTGTTGCTAAGTGATTTAATCAATAAGAGGGAATAGACTATGAAGAAACATATGCTCCATTAGCTAGACATGAATCTATTCATATTCTATTATCCTTTTCAGCATACATTAATTTCAAATTATTTCAAATGTATGTTAAATGTTCTTTTCTAAATGGTTTTTTTCAAGAAGATGTTTTTGTTGAACAACCCCCTAGTTTTCTAGACTCAAAATATCCTAATCATGTTTTAAACATACCAAAGCATTATATGTCCTTAAACAAGCCCCTAGAGAATGGTATGATAGACTTACATGATTTCTTTTACAAAAACATTATGTAAAAGGTAATGTGGATCCAACTGTTTTTTTTAAAATGGAAAATAAAAATGTTTTAATTGTTCAAATTTATGTCAATGACATCATATTTGGATCAACTCAGCAGTCTTTTACTGATTCTTTTGCGAATTTAATGAACACAGAGTTTGAGATGAGTATTATGGGTGAGTTAACATTCTTTTTAGATTTTCAAATTTCACAAAAACCAGAAGGAACATATATATCTCCACATAAGTATATTAAATATTTTCTCAAAAAGTATGGATACGACAATACTAAAAGTATTAGCACTCCAATTGGTACCTCAATTACAATTTATCTTGATGAAACTACGAAACCAGTAGATCATACAATTTTTATAGGTAAGATAGGATGTTTGTTATACATCAAAGATAGTCGACCAGACATAATGTTTTATGTATCCTTATTTGCAAGATACCAATCTAATCCAGAAGAGTCTCATTTAAAAGATGTGAAAATAATCTTTCGGTATTTAAAAGGAACTCTGGATTTAGGCCTTTTTTATTCTTTTGGAAATGATTTTGTTTTAAACTATTTTTTAGATGCTGACTTTGGTGGTTGTAGAATAGATAGAAAGAGTACATCTAGAAAATGTCATTTCATAGGAGATTCCTAGGTCTCTTGGTCCTTCATGAAACAACACTCAGTAGCACTTTACAATGGCCAAGCTGAATATGTAGCAGCTAGAAGTTGTTGTTCTCAAGTGTTATGGACGCAACAAAACATCACTGACTATGTATTGAGTTTTTCCAAAACTCAAATTCTATGTGATAATACTAGTTCCATAACACTTAGTAAAAACCTAGAACATCACTCTCATGGAAAACACATAGATATTAGGAATCACTTTCTTAGGGATCACACACAAAAAGGAGATATAATTTTACAATTAATCTGAATGCAAGAACAACTTGGTAACATTTTTCAAAACCATTACCTTATGATAGAATTGATTTTATAAAACCGCAGCTAGGAATGATTACATTAAAATAATAATTCATGTCTAATTCATGTTTTACACTTCTCCTTACATTAAGCTCCTCCTAAAATGGGGAGAACATTTTCTCTTCCTTATATATTTCTTAAATATTTCCTTCTTTATTTGTTTATTATTTGTTGGTGATATTTCTGATTATCATTTTGACTATTTTTTTATTGTTTTGATCATCTTTCATATTGTTTACCTGAGTATCCTATTGATTTGTTTTCCATCAGAATGTCAACCTTTGGTAACAAAATTGTTTTCCATCAACACTTCAACCAATGATAAAAATTTGTTTTACATCGGCACGTCAACCTATGGTAACAACTCTGTTTTCAATCATCTTGACAACCTATGGTATTGAATTTGTTTTCCATCTGCTTGAAAACCTATGGTAATGACTTTTTTTTCCATTTGCACATCACTCTATGGTAATGAATTTGTTTTCCTTCTGCATGACAACCTATGGTAATGACTTTTTTTCCATTGGCACGTCAACCTATGGTAATGAATTTTTTTTCCATCATCTTGAATACCTGTGGTAATGACTGTGTTTTCCATCGGCGTGACAACCTATGGTAATGACTTTGTTTTCCATTGGCATGAAAACGTATGGTAATGAATTTTTTTCATTGGTCTCACAACCTATCTTATTCTTTTTCCTCAATCTCAGGTATTTTCTTTTTGCTATTGTATTATATTATATTAATACTATTAAACCAATAGTTTCCTTATAATCTCTGGAAGGTATATTCATTCCTTAATTATTATTGTTTTTATTACTTTTTATTGTTTCTCATTTTTAAAAAAACATTTAAATCACATCTGTTGGTTTTTTGTGTCTAATCTCAACCATAGAAGATCATCGGTCATACTTTTTCCCCTATAAATAGACCCCCTCTTGCCGAAATGTCTTCAAAACCGTTTTTTGAGAAATACTTCTTAAGAGAAAGGTTAGATTCTTGGGGCTTCTTTGATACGTATGATTCAACAATCACGGTGATTATTTTGTTTCAAGGCTAGGATGATATTTGTGTTGAAAAACTTGTTCCTAAAGATCTAGTTCTTGTTGAAGAAGTTAGTTAATTCTACAAAACCGTGTCTTTTGACAAAAATATGATGATCAACATTGCTATGTATGATAGAAAAATCATAAGGTATGTGAAACAAGAAGCCCACATTCTAAATGTCTCAATATAAGGTGATTCTTTTTCTTCCATCTCATAATCTACCTGAGGATATTGATACGTTTAATAGAGAACGTTATGAAAAGTCATTATTTCATATAAATGAAGTGAAGATAAAAGTATCTCATTTATAAGCAGATAACAGGTTTGTGGTGCTTTGGATGTATGTTTTTCATATCCCATGGAAAGGGGATATAGAAACTCTTAAAGTATCTAATATTTTTATTCTAGACTATCTTGTAAACATGAGAAAGGTAAATATCAATTGGATACATTTTTTAAATAGTCAATAATTTCATGTCCGGAGCGATTAAATCTCATTTAATTATGTATCCCTCTATTATTACAAAGTTCATTATTGAGATCTTGAAGTTTTGTAATATTCATTTGAAAGGGCAGTTGAAAGAGCCGAAGCCTTCCTGAATATGTAATATTACATTGAAAAAATTGTATTTTTGTTTCTATGAAAACTCAATGCTCTTTGTCAATGATGTAGAAGCTGAATTGGGATAAAATTAATTGGTACAAAATCAATAAGAAACATTTCCAATCGAAGATAATCCAACTATTGTATCCCTTCAATAGACAGATCCACAAACCATTTCTAAGCCATAGAGGAATCCTAAATACGACAAGGAGGTTATGGCCAAGTGGTGGAAAGATAGAGAAAAATTAAATTAGGTGGTCCAATGTTTGGTCTCAATCCAACTGATGCTTTTGCTAAGAGGATATTGGTAGAGGATACCCTTCAGTCTGAAAAGAAAAAGAATACTCTTTTGAAAAGTAATGCTCAATACATTGATGCTTCTAAAATCATGAAAATGGTTTAGGAAGCTGGTGCCCAACTAACATTAGAAGTTCATCAAGAACCTATCGTACATAGTCTTATAGATAAATAGAAAGGGAAATTTGTTTAGAAAGAAATACAGGATGTTAAGGATGTTCAAGAAGAGGAAGAATATTTTCTTTTGGAATTTCTTCAGAGATCAAAAAATAGTATAGAAGAATCGTTTCAAAAGAAAAGTGAAGGTATTCAACAGGTTCCTCATGCTGATCAAGAACCATTTGAATCTCTTGAAACTCTATATAGAATTCCATCCCATGTAAAACAAGGTCCTCAATCTTATCATACTGAAAAACTAATCGTTACCAGTGACAAAGTCGAAGAAGAAATAAAGGAGAAATAAAAAGAAAAAAGAAAAATAGCCAATTGAAGACTCAACCCAATCAAATGATCGGGATTAATACGATGAGTATATTGACTCAAAACACACAATTTCTCTCAAGAATAGTGATTACATTCTTCATGTTTAGATGAGGATTGAGAAGACCATTCCATATTTTCCATGACCTGAAGGGAAAATTGATTTCATCACTGAAAATAAAAATAATATGTTTGGTTCTGTTAGAGAAAATAGAAAGAGAGTATTGTCAATTGAATCATTTTTCAATGTACTATCGGAAAGTTCGGATGCTCATAAAAAGGGTTAAAATAGAATCAATAAGTGGTAATACAAAACAGAAACCTTAGTGAATGATCATGAAATATCAATTGAATACTTAAAGCGGATTTCGAAAGATCTTTCTATTGCCTTCAATAAGCTTTACAAAGAAACCATTGAAATGATGAATTAGATTTCAAAAACTCATGGAGCTGATATTCCTTCAGTAAAAGAGCTGCAAGAGAGAATGAATTCTTTTCAGATAGAGTTTTAGAAAGTTTCATCTATAAAAGATGAAAAAGTTATGTTGAAGAAGAAAACTTATGTGCTATCTAAAGACAGTAATAATTTTAAAGACAGAAATAACACTCTTGAAGAAGTAATCAGAGTCCAAGAAGAGACTATAAAGAATCTAGATCAGTTTTTTGTCGATCAACAAGAGCTTCTCAAATCTCAGGGTGATTCTATCTCCGATGAAAAGAATGAAATCAAAAAGATGAAAGTCGTTCTTCATGAGATGATCAAAAATGAAAAGGAAATAGAAAACAAATGTGTGTTGTTGTATCTTTCATTACTCATTTCCAGAAATCTGTAGACCTTTTATATCTTAATGAGATTTATGGTTCCTACCACATTGACTTTCATTTCATTTCTCTAACTCTTTCAGGCAACTCATGATTACACCATTATTTTTGTAAATCACAAAGGGGTATAATGATTTATAAGGGGGAGAATGTTTTATAAGGGGAGAATGTTTTAATAAAATAATGCCAAATCATTTAAAATATATCAATAAAATCCTTATGAATGTAAATACCTAAGGGGAAGTTAGTTGTATTCAGTTTCTAACACATACTATTCCCCAATAACTCCAAGGGAGATAAGTATTTCTTTTTGTTTTTACTTCATTTTTTGTGGTTTCCAAAAGGGGTGAGATTTTTGAGTCAAATGTTCTATTTTGCATTTTATGTTTTTTTTGGAAGTCACTAATGTTTTCATATATTCTTATCATACTAACTATGATTATAGTACTGACTATGTTTATCATACCAAATCTGTCAATCGTACTGACCCTGTCAATCATATTGACTCTGAATGACCATGTCAATCGTACATACCCTTTCAATCGTACTGACCCTCTCAATCGTACTGACTCGGTCACGCGTACTGACTCTGTCAATCGTACTGACTCTGTCAATCATACTGACTCTGTCATTCGTATTGACTCTTTCAATCGTAATGGATCTGTCAATCATACTAACACGTTCAATTGAACTAACTTTTGTAAATCATACCCTCTTTGTATCATATCAATACATTACAAAAAGTAATACTTATAGTACTCATTTTTTTATCACATTCTATTTTTATCCTTTATCAACACATGTCAATCGTACTCAGGATTATCATCATAATATATCTTTTTTTAACCAAAACAATGTCGTAGAGTTAGTTATAAACTAATCAAAACAATGTCATCTTTTCTGTTTCAATATGACTGTAATAATGCAAGGTTTCCATGTCCCTCCAAGTTTTCTGGAGAAATATGACCCTTAGAAGAAATGTGACTGTTGGAACCTGAGGCCTATAAATAGGAGGTCATTTGAAGGTGAGAAGAACAGCTGAGATACATTGATCATTATGTGCTTATATCAAGTTCTAGATAGATACGGTGTGACTTCTCTCTTGATTCGTGCGAAAGCCTTGAAATTACAAAATGTGAATGGCTCATTCTTAGTTATTGTTTTTCAATGAGTGCTTTGTTTTTGTTTTTGTGACCAATCAGGTGATAATAATCAAGGGCTGTCGAGGATTGGTAGACGGTGCTATCAATCTTCATATCAAGGGATTTCGAATGATTGAAAGACAGTGGATCTGATTAACTGCAACATCGATGTCTTGTGGGGATATAAAGATAGACGTACCGATCATCATATCGAGGGCTTGCGGGGATATCAAGATCAACGTATAGATAATCGTAATGAGTGCTTATCAAGGTGGGGGTAAGACAGCCCTTTTATGATAAGTGAAAGGATACATTTCACTTTGGGTCAAAGAAATTGTAATACTATTACATTTCTGCTGCTGTTTGTTTTAGAAAGGGAATTTTATTGTTTCCTTTCTTCATTTCATTTTCATTTGTAATTGTTTCTATTACAATAATACTTTTACATATTGTATTGATTTATTCTATACGCTTTTTGGTAGAATCCTTCAGTATTTTATTACTTTAATTATTGTATTCATTTTGAATACAATTGAATTACACCTCTTACAGTATTACATCATATCATACCTTTATATACAATACAATTTTTGTAATTTGTATTTTTTGTGAATTGTATTAGTTTAAGATCATTTAAACTAATTTCTTAAGAGTTTAAACACAATGTTTTTTAACCTAAAATTCACCCCCTCTTATATTGTTCCATCTAATATACAAACACATATATATTTATATAGATCCAACACACGAAGTAGTTGATTCATGATAAATACTAACCGGTACTAAAATCATGGAATCATAAGAGGTGGAGGTATTTTCCTTGAATAGTGTGGTTGATTTGTGATTGTTTTGGAAATTTTTTATCATCATAGTGACTCTCTCAATGCAGTAGAAATGACGTTGTTTAATGGGTTGAATATTTGTCTCTCTAATAATATATGTCTCATTGATATAGAAACTCACTCTTTAGTTACATGAAAATTTTATCACAGGAGGTGTGACCCTATCATATATGATTTATACAATCCAAAGATGCAAGGAATATATTTTTCATTCCAACCAAAAGCATAATAGGATGGAAAGAAATTTTTCTTTGGACTGCCTTTCCTATTGGGGGAATCAGAGTAATCCCTATATACTTTAATATAATTTTGGCACCTCACCCATTTAAAGTGTTAATTTTTTGATGGATGATTACATGGGGCTTCATTATAGTCTACCTCCGTGATTTTTTGTTCCCCAATTATCATAAAAAATATTATCATAATTTTATGAATGTTTAAAGTAGTTAGGTATTTTAAAATATAGAATAAACCATTATAAAAATATAATTATTAAATTGACTTAACCTAAGAGATAAAGAATTACTGGATTTAAAATATACACTTTTTTGTGTTGGATGTATTAATCGACTAGTTGATCCCCTCAGTCCGTGTAACATCCGCCAAACGGTGGATGTTTTTGGCCTATCCCTAAAGCATTTAGCGGGAGCCATTTGGCGGCCACTAAAGATCAACCCCCAAAAAATGTGATTTTTGGTCTGTGATGCAGTAGGAAATGATGTCATCCAAAATATTGGCTCATCGGCCATGGTGGATGCATGGCGATTGGGGAGGGTTCAGGTCAATTAGGGGGAGTCATTTTGTGGTGGGGTAATGTCGGGGGGAGACCATAGGGTCACTGGATGTGCACTAGTGTTCGGGATGGCTGAAAGTGAGGAGGGGGTGGGGCGGCAGGGGGCGGCGGGCAGCGAAGCGGTGGCGTTCCAGGTCTTGATGAAGTAGACGAGGGAAAAATCCCGCTGATTTTATACTTCAGTATTAGCGGCCACCTTTTGGAGGGCGCTAATACAATCTTTAGCAGCCACCAAATGAAGGCCTCTAATACATGCAACCAAAAGGCGGGAAAAATCCCGCGACATTTTATTTCAGTATTAGCGGCCACCATATGGCGGCCGCTAATACGGACGCACTCAACTGCACAGAATTCTAGTAGTGGTTATTTACTAGAATTCAACTTCTCCTGTATTGTAAAAAAACCATTTAATATTCCCACTTATTCACAAACCCTATTCCATTTAGATCAATAAAACCTTGAAAAAATAACATTCCAATGACACTTCCCTTATCCTACATTCCCTAATTTGGTCATAAATTAATATAGGGACGACCATTTTTGAAAACCCATTGTAGATACCCGAATAATATGTAACGTTCTATAACAAACATTTTTTTTAATTCTTCCTCAAAACTTTTCAATTATTTCTACGTAATGATTATATAACAACATTATTATCTCCAAAATATTAATATTTTTTATATTAATGGTATGAAATATCACTTCATAAATCTCAATCACATCGGTTACAATATCATCATTGATGTATATGGTGGATTACCAGCTCATGAACCGATATCATTCTTTTTTTCCTTTAACACATTACATGGCCTTGAATAATTATTGACATAATATTTATATAAGATATATATGATATATATGATTTTTTAATAAAAACAATTTATTATACAACAAATACCTATAGGTTTACGACATTGTGGGAATATAATAACGTTTTCATGTGTACTGCGGACTATCGCATCACAAAGTGAGGAGATTAGCGAACGCGATACATGGAATGTACAATAAATGGGTTTAATCAAAATATTTGAAATATAAGACATATCAATGATACTAGAATATATATATATATATATATATATATCATTTTCTTTTTTTCATTTAATAGCACAAGAAAATGGAAATAATTATCGTGCATACATATTACACACCATCTCTATGAACAGTGCATTTCTTACGTCGGCACCAAATTTTATAGATTTTTATCAATACATATATATTAAAATTTTATGATATTTATATACTTTTTAATAATTTTGATATGGTGAGATTATGATCTGGTAAAGAGGGAAAACAATTTCTAAACATACTCGAAAAAGATGACCATGAAACATGGAAAATTATGAGAGATTATTAATAATGTGTGAATATATGTTAAAAATGGATAATATATGCTATAATAAATTATTACATGGTTATATAATATGTAAAAAACAACCTTAAAACAATTTTAAAATAGGTTAATGAGTGTTCACCAAAAAAGAATCATAAAATAGCGATTTCGTCTCCATTTACATTATTTTAAGACTTATTTGTTATTATGCACAAATTCACTTTTATTTGATGTATATACACTAACAATAGAAATTTATTATGATTTCTAAATCATTATTCATGGTATTGAATTTTTTACATTGAATTCATTCATTCAAGGGTATTTTTATTTAAAATTTCAGAGCACTGAATGTTATTGAACAATCCAACTTTATTTTTTTATTTCTAACATTCTCTTGAAGTAGACATATTCACTGGATAATTTTTTTAGCAATAACATTTGACATAAATATATATATTTTTTCATGATGTATTTTATTATTTCATAAAATATATAACCATTTCACATAGTGTTTGTAATTTAAATGTTTTTTTATTAAATAGTTAAATATTCAAATATCAGTATCTTTTACTCAATAAGGATATTTGATGACAATGATCATCTATTATTAATTAAATATATTATTCGATATAAGATAAATGATTAGGAATATTAGTGATGGGTGGGGACCAAAAATTATACATCCCCTTGTTGCATCCACATGTCTCTTGAAAAAAATTAGTTTTCCAAATTAAAAGGGTTTGTACATATAGTTTAAGAATTTCATGTGAATGGTATTGATATTAAAAGTTTTCAAGTAGTTCATATATGATATCCAATAATTAATCATTTACTACCTTGATAATTCCATTATTTTTAATATTTTATTGATGATATTTTTAATTTCTCGTTATCTATGGATGATTTTCATTCAAAATTTATTGATTAAATTACACGTGTTTTAGTTTCTTACAAATACATATTGATTATTACTAATATCATGATAATGTTCATGTTATTTAAATTTAATTTATGATCATTTATCAAACATTTATTTTTTTTTATTTTTTTTGTTTCTTGAAAAATTCCACTGTACTTAATTGTTTTTGAGAATTTGACCTAACCGTTATTTTTTCACCCTTCACAATGTTATGTAGATGATATCATTGGATTAATATTAAATGATGTAGTTTATTTTTGTATATTCTGTAAAAAAAATTTATATTCACAATGTAAAATAAGTATTATGTATATATCTAGTTATATAGAATCACTAAAATAATCGTCCATCCATAATTTGATTACTTGTAATTAGGACAATGTATTAAAATATGGAACTCACTAAATTCTTCTAGGGATACATTCATTAAAAATATTTTTATTTAAAATGGTTTCAAGTGAAAAATATTTCATTTATTTGAAGAATAATTCAATTAATCACATTTGTGTTTTTTTCAATATGGAATTAAAAAAAATTATACCTAAGGGAAATATTTCTAGGAGATATATTTTCATCACATTTTTTAAATTTAAATTTTTAACTAAATTCTCCCAATTTAGGAAATTTAACATAGAAAATTAGTGTTCATATTTAGAATTATTGTGATAAAATTTGTTTAATCACCCCATTTTATTTTTATTCATTATTAATAGTAACCTAGGTAAATATTTTTATCCTTTGTATGGGAAAATTGGCGAAAATAATATTAAAACATTGGTTTAGGACTTTAATGTTTTTCTAATAATTTCCATTATACTATTAGATGGGTAGAGTTCATCTCTTTCCATGAATATCACAAATATATGGAAACATGGTGAAATATTTCTTATATTATGGACATTATGTTATTTAAAAAATATTAAATTTCACTATCAAAACATTAATATCACTAAAATTTCTACATAAGCATTATATGATGATAAGTTTTATTATAAATTACCATTTAAAATAAGAATTTTTTTAATATGTAAATATATTTTTAATTTACTGTAATTGAATAATAACCGTAAATTCATATTCAGTGCTAAAAAAATAATATTTAACAAATAGAATATCAAAATAAAATAGTTTAAAAAAATAAAAAAAAATATGAATAAATTAATATGATGCATAAAATTAACAAATAATATTAAATTAAATGAATACTTTAAAACCCCATGGGAATGACCTAGAGTTTATGACTTGTGTCGGTGTTTGGGTGGTCTTCGTTTCGAGCCACACCATGTCGACTTATGTAGGTTTTCATTTTATAATTCGCCCTCACATGAGCTATGTAATACAAATGACTTGTTTAAAAATTTTCATTTTAGATATTTTATAACAAACAATATTTTATTATGTGTTATATAATTCATAAAAATATAATACTAATCCCTGAAAGTATTACATGTGTTATCATATAATCCATTTTCTATTTATCCATCACCTTTCCATTTATTCTAATATTGTTGACCTTTATAGAGTGAAAAAAATTTATATTGAAGTAATTGTCAAAAGGATTAACATGGAGTAAAAACATAGAGATAATGGTTGAATATTAAGATAAAAATATATATATAATGATAATTTAGAGAATTCAGAATCATCCTTATCATTTATAAAAAATATATATCAGTTTCGAATTACTTGATTACAAAAACTAATTTATGTAAATTAATTTTATGTAATTCCAAGAGTTCTCATCCCTTAACTTATAAAAGGGAACTAATTATTCACACCTCATCCAACATTTAAAAATTATATCTCAGAAAATACCTTACATAATAACTTCTTATATTCCTTCACAACAACCATGTTATTTTTGTATTTTTAATATACCATGCCTTTATGTTTTAAGGTGTAATCTATATGTTTTGTATTAATGAAGCTGTATAAATATTAATCCAGAATATTAAATTTTATTTCATCTTGAATAACCTATAAATATATTTCATTTATTCAAAAATAATTCCATTTGAATATTAAATATATTTATTTTTTATTATGATGATGTCATAAACATTATACCCCTTCATTCCCTCCATTAGAAAATTTAAATGTTTCTCATGCATACATGGAGACTACCACCTCCAAAATGTGATGCAATTAATTTTTTATTTTATATTTAGCTGGATTGTAATAAATAGAGTTATATTTAATATGTATGATATATATGATATTAAATGATTTTGGAATGGTAAATTTCTCTTTTCATTTCTTTTTTTTCCATCCATAAAAATATTAGAACATTGTTCAAGTGTGAATACATCATACCAACTCCATGAAAAGTGTAATTTATTTTTATATAAGTATCCATTATGGATAAATATAAATATTTATATTAATAATGAATATATATGACATTTATATTCTGATAAAAATTTGGTTGATGAAGGAAGTAAATTCAATTTAAAACAACTAGAACTACCGAGCCAATATTATCATGAAAAAATAAAACAGTTAACCCCCTTAAATGATGATTTTAGAAAGGATTTATTAATAATTTGGTATTAAAAACTCATAATTAGATAATATATATTTTTATAAGTAATTGAAATATTCAATATAGGAGTAAAATAAAATAAAATTTTTATACACGAGGTTAGATCGATTGAAATGAAAGTTAAACTCAATGTAAGGGTTCTATGTCACAATATCATTATATTTCATATTATTTATGATTAATCTATTGCTGATAAAATTCCATGATCTTATTAGTAATAATATAATTAATTTATTTTTTAACTGGTTATGTTTTAATTTGGAACACTTTCAATTTCATTTTTCTCTCATAGATTATTCAATATAATGAAAAATAAATTTAATAGGGACTGAATTTATTCCGTCTTCACTGAAAAATAAGATTTCTTACACATCCAAATTTTCTAAAAAAAATTCATGAATTTTTTTAATATTATAATTTTATATTTTAAATTAATTTTACTTATTAAAGTGTTTTTTATATTGTTTTAAAAATAATATTCTTCTCAAATTCTGGACAACATTCTTTTGTATTTTTTCTGAAACTATAAAAGAAATCACTATCACAATGGACATAGTTTGAATGTATTTAACCACAATAGATAATACTCAATAATATAATGCTTTATTTACATGTTTCTAAATAGATTTTCAAATTAAATTATTTCTTAAATAATTGGGATATTTTATTTCAAAAATTATAGTTCAATGTGAAAATGGTATTTTACATATTAATTATTCAATTGATTTATTAAAAAAAATATTCAAAAATTGATACCATTGATGTTACTTATTATTAATTGGGGACATAATTAATTGATTCTATAATTTTTCATTATATAGAATCATTCTTTTCATAGAAGAAAATATATTTATAAAAAAAATTTCATTTTTACAGGTTATACAATAATGATGTGGTGAAATACTCATGAAAACAATTTCTTTTCCATAGGTTATTCTATAAGGAAAATTTTATAAAATATATTTTCATTATATGGGTTATTAAATTAATAATGTTACATGATCATATGGAATATATTTTTGTTATTTTAAAAATGTGAATAGGGGCCAAAAATTATATATTCCATCAATCCATTAGGTAAAGATGAATATCTCAATATATAATTAAGACTGGATTAGGGAGTGTTCCTAGTTTATTAAGTGACTATAAAAATTATGATAGACTTGGGATTAATCCTTATCTAATATAATGTAATGTGAATGGAACACCATCCACAATGACCATATTTAAAGTGATCATTGATTACAATGTAAATAATTTCCTTGGATTATACGAATTCCAAAAACATATGTCTTATGCTAATTTTGTTTCTCATTGATCATGTTAGTTGATTCCATTATGATTCATTTATTATGAATTATTAATAATTATTCAATGATTCAATATTATTTTTAGTGATATGATGGGTATGGATTCAAATGTTAAGCTCACATTATCATACCTATATTCTAAGGTTCTGTTTATGTAATCACTTATATCTCTCATGATTATTCTAACCTAGCATACGAACACAACCTTTATTATGTGTCTCTTCTCTGTGATAAGATGAATTATTTTATGTATTATATTTATGGGTTTGATTAAAAGTGAGACTAATTAAGTGTGAGATGATGTAGAAATCATATGGACATTTGTTTATCTATCCACAAATACAAATGAGCAAGACCTATATGATTATAGTTGATATAATAATATTATTTAATTAATATTCATCTCATCATAGGTAAAATTTATGTTTGAAAAGTATGAGTCGCTATAAACATTCTATAGATGAATTCAATGAATTCCTCGACAGAATCAAAATATTCCCCAAAAAACTATTATCAGGTGAATAGAAATTATATTTGTTCTTTCCTCCCAAAAAAATATTTATTAAACTGTTGAATCATAAAATGGATGACCATACCATTTATTATCATGTTAAAATATGAAACCAATTGACGTAATTTTCCTTTTATTATATAATAATATATATTTATACCTTTGAATTCACTATAGGGAACATCATTCTTGGGAAACCATATATGTTTGGACAACATAGTATTAATATTTTTCATAGATGTCACTATTTCCAAAATGGATAAGTACCTTAATGGATTGATGAGTCTATATGAAATCATATTCCTTCATCAATAATAATTATAATTTAATAAATATAATACAATATAGAACTATGTGATTAAAATCACTGGTACTGAAGGAAATTATATAACTTTTAGAAACAGTTGAGGATTTATAAAGTGTTATATATAACAATAACTTGGTAATTAATATTATCCTGAAGAAAAATTATTTGGGGTGATTCATACAATGAGTAAGATATACTATGTGGATGATTAACTTCAATAATGGTTGTTAAAATAATAATTCAGTATTACTCCTTAGGTCTTGATGATGAAATTTTATTTATTTAATTTTTTGAATGTTTGGGGTGATACATACACCCATTTATGAAATTTAACACTATAATAATTTTCACAATATATTTATTAAATTATTGATTTTGGAATTCGAATCATTACCCAACAAAATTTGAGTATTAGATTATATAATTTTTGAGAAATCCTCACTTATAAGGATCGAACTTTATTGATTATGGGGGATTAGATCAGTGAATATAAATTCCACTATATAATATTCCCATATAATTTTAATACATTATTAATCAATTAGATTAATTTCAAAATATTTTAAATCCTACTGATATATTTAAACAAAGAAATAGATTAATCACGACATATTAATTTATGCTGTTTTTTATCAAATATGAATGTTTACATTTTTAGCGAGATTATATAGGACTGATGACCACATGATTACTATGAAACATGATCTATGAAAAGAAGTAGAGTATAATATTTCATATATATGATGAGTTTCCTTTATTTTCTGTGGTCTCATTTTATACGTATATAATCAGGAATATGTGAGAAAAATTTGGATGGTATTCTCTAATAGCAAGTCATTGAAAATACTTCCTTTAATAAGTCACCTATTTATATATATTCATGAATGTAATATTATACCATTAACATTAAAACATGTAAAAATATTCAATTTTTTAAATATATAAAAAATAATATTCTTTTTTGAATATTGAATCAATTTCTTTAAATGATATTTTTCTTCCATCAATAATAGATGAAATGATTTACTACGTGACAACTAAAACTGGATCATCCATTGAGCTACAATATAACATTATAATGCATTAGGATAATGTTGGAATCACAAGGTAGTTTTATAAATAATGATTGGTGAAATTAGGAATAATGGGAATCAGTATTACCACTTTATGATATAACTATGAAATATCAATATTCATTCTGAAAACTAACATTATATATATTTATATTTGAAATAATAAAAATAAAACATGTATACTAAAGGGAGAATCATCACGCAATCATTACTATGTATATCTGGATGAGAATATAAAAACCATAAATTATATGAAACACCAACCATGAAAAATTAAAAATAATAATAGAAACAAATAACTAAAATGAATTAACATAAAGTACATATGTCTCACCCTATAAAAATATTGACACTACTAAGACGTAATGTGAAGTTCCTTAAGAAAAATATGGTAAAAAAGGAACCATGGATTGAATATAACCTCATATCTAGATTCCACATTCAAAATCAAAATACAATTTGACCAAACATTAATTATTATACTTAACAAACACCCGTGATTTGTTGATTTTTTCTAACCCGGGAAATTAAAAACATGTTCTACAGGGATCCGTAGGGAACCCATGTAGGTTGTGAGTACATAATTCCTAGTAAGATATCGCAACATGAACCTTCCACATTATTCATAGTAAAATTTTGATAATGTAGTTATATAATATTGGTAGTGAATATTTTATATAAAATAATATTAATGTGTATCATAATTATAAAATAAAAAATATAAATTATTATTTGTTTTTGTTTTAATGTTTTCAACAAGACTATACGGAATCTTAAAATAACCACATTAATCCATTTTTTATAAATCATGATTAGATACATGCATATCAATGTATATCATGGGATATATTATCAGTCTCAATATGAACAACCATATCAGTGTGGTTTAACAATATCCACACACAATATTCAGGGCATAACTTTTTCCATTATATTATAAATTTCAATTCATAATCAATTTCATGGGATATAAAAATGTATTATTTAAAAAATATAGGGCATCATAATACCCATGTTACATTATATATATATACTACGACATAACAACTAGCTTCTATACATGTTAAAAGGTTAAATAGTGTTCCAATGGCCAAACATTTTCTAATTATCATGAACATATAAAAAATATTATTATAATATCCTTATTCTATTTCACACCATAACTCGTTGGAAAATATAAAATTTTAAGTGTATGTATTTGAAACCCATCATCCTCTTACACTATGTTGAAGAATCGAATATATATTCTTTCACATAATATTCATAATCAATAAGTTATTAATAAAAATTTTGTAGAGTGTATATGAATGTAGTAATGATACACTTTATAGTGTATTGTAATAAAATTCCAAAATGATTATAGTGTAATAAAACAAATATTGTATAACAAAAGGCATGAGAGATAATAAATAAATATATATCATGAATATTATACTTTGTACAAATTCAAATCATGGTAAACCAAGATAGGTAAATAATTAAATATAAAAAAGATATTTTTACAATTAGTCACCCTCTACCCTTTGCCGTTTTTATCATTCCAAATATAATTATAAGGGATAAAATATTGAGTATCGCACAAAAAATTATTTATAACAATATATTCATACCTTTATTAAGAATATAAACCACATGTTGAGGTATTGCAAACACCTAGAATATATAAATCATAGGTTGATATTATGTTTTAAATGAAGATAATGAGATAAAATGAAAAATTGAAAACCATGCATTAATATAAACAAAACCGAGTTCCTATAACCACATTAAATGATTAATGCCCATAACATTAGAAAAATACTATATTCCAAGAGGAAGTTCTTTTTTTGGATCATGTATAATCGAAATATAATTCTACAATTAATTTATTTTTATGTGAGATTAATTATATATGAACTATTGAATGGTTATTTAATAATCATAGAAAGTATTTGGATTCACGTAATATGTGGAATCATTTGTAGATAGGTGATTAAGGAGAGGAACACTGAAAGAGGTCCATAATTAGAAAATAGATCATAAATATAATGTGATGGATTAATTTTCTCAAAATTATTAAATGAAAAAATAAAATTTCAACAATACCAAAAAATCCCCAAAATACTATATTGAGTTCCCCATTCAAGACCACTGCGTAACCATAATCTATATTATTAGTAATTGCAACCCACAAATCAAATCCTAGTACCCAGTACCCTTCCATCAAGTCCCCATGGATATTCCTAAAAAAACATTTTTCATTTCCTCTACTCCCATTAATTATCCATAAATCCCCCTTAGAAAAAAATATTCACATATTGACACTTACTGATCAAAAGTTATTCAAAATAATGACTTATAAGATGGTTCCATCACATCATAACATGTGGAATCTTATTATATTATTGTTATAATCCCAATTGGGTCATGTTATTTATCTCTTTGTCTCGTTAAATGTTTAATACATTTCCATTCATTCACCATTAATAAAATTTGTGGAATTATATGTTTTATTACATTGAATGAGTCTTGATTTAATCATTCCTGTTATAATTTAATGAAATTTGTTATGAATACATTAAACTCAACTTCAATGAAATCATAATTCAAATTCAATCCTATAATGTCATAACCAATTTCATTATATCATATCGTCTTATTTGATTTTGATTATGTACTCATAAATAACATTCAAATACAAATAAATAATAAATTTGTATTATAAAATAACATTTTCATAGAAAAAATCCATAATTCCTACCAATTTCAACTTTAAACTATAATAATTTCTATTTAGGGAACAATCATTATTATATATGAATAGGGAAAATCCAAGAAATCATTAAATATGATTTTAGTCTATTATTCAAGTCATGATGAATAGGATATGTTTCTTCATTCCATGGATCTAAATCATAGTTTTACGGTTCATTTTAAGGATTTATATTTAGTTGAAAAAATTATATAAAAATATATTATAAATACTGAATTGTGGTCAATATAATCAAGTCGTTATATCTTCTATAATAAATCATCATCAAACACTTCTCAAGAAAAATTAATCCTGAAAAAATATTTATAAGATAATTTATAACATGTTTACTAATTCATTTACTATATATGTTAATTTATAAAATTATAATAAAAAACAAAAATACTAATTAAATTTATTTCCATCCAAATAAAAACTAACATGAATGTATAATTTATTATTTTTAATTCAATATTCTTAAAGCATGATGAGATATTCTTTAAAAATATATCCCATTGAATTATTCTAGAAAACCGTAATAAAATAGGACTCATGGCTGATAATATCATAAAACATCATCATTCATCAATATAAATATTCTATGTGAATAAAATACATTCACACAAATTGAATGATTAGTAGGAAAACAATTGATAACAAAAAAATAACACTTCTTCTTCCTATAAAAAATTGAGAACTACAATTAATTATATTATTAATAGAAATTGTATTTCTTTTAGACGATTATAACCCCAAGTGAACTCAGTATAAGAAGTTATAATAAATTAAATAATTTAAAAAATATTACAAAAAAGAAAATATTATATCAATAGATATATAAATCTATGTAAAAATTGATTTGTTTACCTTTAACTTCTTATCATCCCCTTCATTTAACATGTTTGTAGAGAAATAATTTTCATGTTTTAATAATAATTCCTACACATATACAAAAAATACATATAAATTTTTTTCATAATTTTTAAAATATTATTACATTATATCTTTAGAGTCAAAAAAATAATGATTACAACTCACAAAAATTAAACTCATAGGTTTTAAAATCAACACATTCCTATATGCAACACATATATTGTCTAATAAAAGTTTCGAACACACTTATTTTTACACAACATCATATTTAAAATTCAATATCAAAATATATTATTTATAATATATGGTATGATAATATTACATTATATTTATAAAATAATCTCTATAAAAATTTTTATGAATCCGTACAGATTTTGATTCATGATTTTATTACCCCATTTTATAACAATAATAAATATTTTAAGGGATATTGGGATGGAGATTCATTCCATAACATTAAAAGATATAAGTTTGATCTACCCTCATCAACCTAAATTTATTAAATAAACCATTATGATATGGTTTGGTGTCTACATCGCTAACTACACCCTTTGTAGAAACATCCTTCATCACTAGCATACATTATTCAATGTTTTTTAAACATGTATTAAATTATATTAAATACATTAATCACTATTGTTAAATTGAATTTTTATATATCAATATCTCTATGATAATTTCATACTAAAAATAATGTGAATAAATCATTATAAATTCATCCAATTTTGTTCTAATCCAAATAAATTGAATTTTTTCCTAAGTGGTAGCACTATATTCTATGTAAACAATACTATAGGTCATATATTTCTACTTCTTCTTGTTCAACTACACATTTTTATTCATAAGGAGAACACTACAATAAATATAAGATTATAAGAATAAAAAATTTAAACATAAAACCATTAGTATATTTCAATAGAACAAGATTTACATTTTTTACTAGGCCAAATCGTAAACATAAATAACTATTACATACCTTGTGAAAATTTTTTTTGAAATAATTTGCAATTTAATTGGTGTAAATTTCTATTAATCATGTTACAAGGCTATATAATTCATATATGATCTTGAATATTATGGGAATACGAGTTACCTAATATGTTTTATAATTTCTAATTTATTTTCTTCACTTCCTGGACCATATGCTTATACACTATTTCAAGGATTTAGTATCATCCTTTTTCCTTAAATCTGAATTTATTTATGTTTTCATATGATTATATCTATTGAAGTAGTAATTTATTAATTTTTTAATTCAATAATTTTTCTGTGCATGAAAAATAGAATTACCCATACAACATTAATTTCATAGTCCATAATTTTAATAATGATCTCATTTAAATTTTATTTGTTAATAGTATTCAAAATAATATCACTTGTGTAAGAAAATAACAATGGGAATTTTAGTGTGTATTATAAAAAATATGGTTATTTTCTACTCTGCCATTGAAAAACAAAAATGGCCCCATAATTTTATCTATATTTTAATATCATGTTAGAATGGATTAGTTTATACCCTATTGAACCTTATTCATCATTGGAGGTATTCCAAAATTATTATATTAATATCAATACACATCAAACAAATTCATAAAAAATCATATCACTAGTGAAAATAAATAGAATGAAACGTTACAATGATCTCTATAATTTTTATAATTAAAATGTTTACATCTTAGTAAACTAATTTTTTAATATATTCCCATATAAAAAATTTTAACTTTATTTATTGTAACATTTAGTTTTTTATTATGTATGTGATTGTACAACAACAATAATCCATTTTTACCTATTTTCCGATTAATCAACACCAATTTTTTTATCTAACTCATTATCATTTAACTAATTCTAGTCATGATTTAACAATGATTGTTTCCCATAATTTAATCTAATTTTAGAAATCAAAATGGTATTAATTTTTATATGTAAATATATCCTATATCAAATAGTTATATACTCATCACCAACAGTTTTTAATCATGGACAGATTTTCTCCACCTTGGATGAATTGAATCACATTTTTCTACAAATGTTGAAGTATAATGGACATGTTTATGAGACTAATAATAATAACATTAAATATCATCTTAAATTACATCATGGGGTTTTACTATGTCAGTATAATGTTAATCATATTAACATTTATTTTTTTGTTATTTTTAAAATCCTCAGTAGAGTGATTGAACATATTCATATCTGCGGTACCATCAATAATTAAAAATACATACAATAATAATGATAACCTCTTCTATTAATAAATATGCCTCGAATATTCCACTATCTCTATGATACTAAAATTTTCTCTAGTTTTTTTCATTTAATATCAATGACACAAGGAACTATAAATACGCTGAACATTATAATACATGGGTCCTTCTTATAATTCACCTGATACAATGAAATATATATATATATATATGTGTGTGATGATCATTGATTGAGAATAATAATTATTTATTTGGTTTGATCCCTTTAGAAGTAACGAAGTTATCCATCTTCATCTAACATGTTCTGAGATATTTAAAAAAACCCCAAATTCATTACATTTGAGAAATCTTTTTATTGTGGGGTTTATAGTGAGTTGATTACACATTTAATGTTATAAGACTATAAATGAGATTTTACCTTATCAAAATAATACAAATCCACATTATCTGATACAAATATAAGTATTGAATAACCAAAATCTTTTTATACACTCTATAAAACTCCCTTGAACAATTTCAGAGTAATAAACAGATGTAACATAAAAATAGTAAATTTAATAAATGTGTAATCATAAATAAATGAGATAAAATATTCTACTCAATACATTTTATTCATAATCATTGAGTTTAACATATCATGTTTAATAATTTCCATAATTTGATCCATTTAAATCCTTACAATATATTATAAATAATTAACTATCTTATACTTTTAAAATGTTAAACGCATACAATAATTATTATCTTATCAGTTCTATTACATTTAAAACTACTTTTTATTGCTTCTTGATTATTTTTGGAAAATAAAACCATGTCCTTGATCAAATAAATCAATTTCCTCCTTCAATCATATTTAGCAATATTTTTCTACATCTCTTACATCTAATATGTATCATCTAATTCACTACCTTATTAAAATAATTATTATATTTTATGTTATTTTCATTTAATTCATTCTTATTAATGGTCACTTCATTTACATTATGAAAATTCTAAGAAACATTATCAATGTAATGATTTAAACACTGAAAACATAAAATTTTATTTTATTGAATCCATTATTTTATTTTATATGGATCCAAAGTATTATTTTGAGAGATAAAATCATCCCAAATATTAAGAAACTTATTTCCCCTTATCAAAATTCTTTAAAATTGATGTAACACAAGTTATTTGACATTAAAAAAACTTTACCAATATCCAATTTCATGATTTTATTAATCCTTTTGTGTATCTACTATACAAAAAAGTAATTTAAATTCCTTTATTCTTGTATCAAAACCATTATCTTTCCTTCATGACATTGAATTTTACAAATAAAATAATTTATAAATCCCCGTGGAATAACAGGATTGAGCATACCTTTCAATGTATTCATTTAATGTTTTTAACTGACTCACTATTTTCTCTTATTATTTTTTGCCTGTTTCATGTATTTTTTCTGCATATTGGTCTCTCTCCCCCTATACTCCATGATTCCATATATCCTTCACTGACAACATTTTCCATTTTCTCCATAATTTCATTTCAAGGTGATTGAATCCACAACTAAAAGAAATATTTATAAAATAAAAAAATTCATGATATTTCTTTTACTCTGATCTAAAATACATTTTGTTTAACACTAGTTTTGAAGTAATTTTTTTTCTCTAGTTGGAATAATAAAATTTTGAGATATCCTATAATGATTAACTATGTTATAAATAAATTTCTCAAATAATTTTTTTCCTAATATATAGATTATATTATATTTGGATTTACATTTCCATAGAGAAAATTTTTTATGCATTCTATTTTCTTTTTAATAAACACAATATATAATTTATCAATTAATTTCATTAAATTCGGGACCTTTTTAAATATGAATGTGTTGTTTTAATGAATAACATGATCCCTAAAAGTGTTGAATGTATTGATAGTATCTCAACAATCATTTTAACATTCTCCAATTGCATTCATATTTTTTTTGAAATTCAACATTAATATATTTAACTGTTTAAAAAAAATATTTAATTTTTTATATTTAATGTCCTTTTC
Organism: Viscum album; assembly: GCA_963277665.1. NCBI lineage: Eukaryota > Viridiplantae > Streptophyta > Magnoliopsida > Santalales > Viscaceae > Viscum > Viscum album. The sequence goes on along the minus strand of OY728127.1, from coordinate 392,528,308 downwards.
ATTTTATTTTATAATCACCTTATGTGTTTATTTTTTATGCATATCCAATGTATGTGATAAAATCACTATTTAATCATTAATTACCTATACTAACTCTATTTCATTATATATTACAATAACACAATTTTATGTTAATGGAGCATGTACCTTCTAAATATTTAATATCTAATATATAATGGATTTAACTATAATTTACTCAAATTTCAAAATCAGAAAGAATACAACAACATTTCAATATTAATTACTTTATTAGATAACTCCTATATATTCATCTTATAAATTAATATTCACACATCATAATAGTAAATTGATAATTATTTTTTTAATACTATGAAATTATATTATTGTTATGATCCCATTTTTAGAAAAATAATTGACATCTATAAAATCATAACATGATTGGATAAGAGAAGTATATGGAATTCCATATTGAATCTAAAGGTAGAGAAAAAATCAGGAAGTGTATGTATGAGAGTTTTAAATATAGATTTCATAAGAGTAACTATAATGATATGAATGCGTAATATTTATTTATTAGATTTTATTTATGATTTTTTAGAAGTGCTAAATAATTGTAACATGGAATATATTTATAAATATGTTCACATTTAAATAGAATTAGAATGTGAATTAAGTTCCTAAAAAATGATTTTATAGGATTCAATGATGAAGTGGTAGTTTTTCATCTATATTAGATGGTAGTGAAACCATTACAACTAAATGAAATTTTTTTCATTCTTATAAAAATTGAGGAACTATGGTCAATTTCACTATTCATTGAATTATCAAAGTTACACTAAAATTTTTTTTTGAATTGATTTTAATTTTCCATTCATAATAACTTTTTATCTTCTATTCATGTTTTTTATTCTTCAGGCGGGGGACTACGAATGAGACACAAATATCCATATAATTATTAAGGATTTTAACATTCCATTTTTTTTAAATTTTTTTTTATATGTTATGAGTCCATTATAAAATGTAAATTGCATGTGGCTGGGATTCATGGATTTTGTGTGTGTATTCTCAGTTATAGATTCATTAGTTTTTGACGATATTAGTCCTAGACATTTCATAACATTATTATACATGTATATTTATAGATATTTGGTCATTATAGATATTGGAAAGAGGAAAATTATTGGAATAAGAGAATTTAGTTCATTTTTAGGTTGCTGAAATAAATACATATGGATGATATGATATTATTTATTATTTTGACTTACTATTTTAGAGGAGTTTTTTGGAAATATGTTGTTAGATGATGGAAGGTGTGAATATAAATGTTCAATGGAACAAATATAACAATCCATAGGATTCATTTTGAGGGTTACATTTTCAATAGATATATAGTGTATTAATTTTATGGTGTCAAACTAAAATAAATGAAAGATTAATAATGTGATGTGTTTAATCTAAAGGAAGTAGGTGTGATCTAGATGATTTTTTTCAAGAATAATTCTGTTAACATTCGTAATTATAATGAAACAAAGGAATTGATTTCAAAACATTCAAAATGTATTACCAGAATTATATAATTACAAATAATTTTTATGTGGCCAATATTTACTATATAGAAGTCTGATGCACAGTAATGTACTAATCATGTAAATTATTTGCACATAATTAAAATTCATCTAGAGCTTAATTTTGTGTTGTTTGATGAAGGTAAATGTTTATTGATAATTCTAACATATTATTTTTAATCATGGAATGTGATGTTTACGAATTTGATAAATTATTTTTTAAGAATGATTTATTTTTTGGATATCTATGAAATGTTTCTAAGAGAAGTTATCTACAATAGGGAAGCCTCGAGTGCTTCTAAAACCAGACTTAATGATGATATTAACATATTCATCACTAGTATAATTGAAAATAAGAAAGGTGAAAATGGTAGAAGTAATTTTTTTTTGAAATTTGAATAGTAAAGTTTAATAAAACTATTGAAACGCTGGAATGAAAGTATGATTTTGAATGGATTGTAGGAAGAGAAGTGTATCCTCAGAAAATAAGGTTTCTATTTTATCTAAAAACAATTCTGTTGAAGGGGATAGTGGGACTTTTATCATAACATTCATGGGATCAATAATATTATGGATTCTTGACATTCACCCTTTATTTCACATTTTTTACAAAAAGTGGTGTATGTGGAATTATTTATTAAGAAGTATCAAAACAGATTACCCTATAGAAAGAGAAGCGCTTGAAATTATTAGAATTTTTTGTTTGAATTTTTGAATGATGATCAACTACATAATTTCACTATAAGGTTTTAGACACATCATTGGTATATATAGAATATTATTTCAATTACTAAATATATTGATAAGGGATTGAGTATTTCCTTTTTGGATTATGTTGGAAGGATATCATATTATTATATAATAGTGGGATAATGTGTGAAAAAACATTATTGCTATCCAACATATTAGATTATTAATATGATGTATGATTTGGTAAATTAAAAAATATGAAGGAATGGTGGGATTATCATATAATCATAGGTTTTAGGGGTTTATTAACCCTTTCTACAAAGGTATTATAAAAGAATGTTCCTATTAATTAGGTAATATGTTAATTAAACTTTCTAGGAATGTAGAGGATGTTTTACTAATAATTATTAGACAATGTATAGAAAAATAATATGGTCATGTTTCCTCATATAACATTATGGTTACTTTTTCTAGTATGAATTCACATGTAGACGTAAGATTTTTCACCTTAAAAATTAATTCCATAATAAAATTATGGTTGTCTTACATATAAAAAGTTTGAGGTATTCCAAAAATCTCTAGATAGTGAGAAATGGAGGAAGACATGAAAAAAATAAATATAAATTAAATTGGGTTGAAATTAGAAGTGAATGTGAGGGAGGAGATTTTTAGTTTTCTTTATTTGATGATTGATCTCCATATGTAGAATAATTATCCAATAATAGATGGGAAACATCACATAATAAACCTTATAGTGAGAAACTTTTATTTTATTTTCGGGATAAAAATCAGTGGAAGATTGTTAAAATATTGATTTTTCATTGAAATGAATTAATACATGTCATCTATAACAAAATAGTAGGGGAAACCGTTTTGAGTACATAACAAAAAAATATGATGTTTATATGAAAATAGACAGTGTAATTTCATATTCAGGATGCATGAATGTTCATGTGGAATAATAAACATCTTTATTGAAGACACCGATCAATATTCATACATTCTAGAGACCAATATACATTAATTATAAATTATATAGGATGCTCGAGTATGAAATTTAGAGACATAACATTTAGATATAGTTAAACATTACATATTATGGTAGTTAACTAGGGCTATAAAAAAAATTAAATGTCTTTATTATATCAAAGAATATTCTACCAAAAATTTATATTGGGAATCCATAAATTCTAAAGTTGTTGATAAGTATAAGATAATAATTCATTTTTGTGTTATTAATAATTTAAAATATTGAATTATTAAATATTTTAAATAAAATTTTGAAATTAGAAATTATAGAGTTTAATGGGTAATTGATGTATAAATAAATTTATTTTTTCAATGAGGACATGTATTGTAGGAAATGGTACATGGTTCAATTGAGATTGTAGGCTTTCAAAAAATCAAAAGGATTATAATTTAGAGATATTTTTTAATGTAGAAAAATCAATTTCCCATATGATGGCCAAAATATTCTATATATTTATTATTTTATAAACTTTTTTTCATATTTATGTTCTTTCATGGAGAATTGGATGATGATATCAATATGGTTCAATGAAAAATATATTTTACTAAATAGAATGTTATTTTTTATTAGAAACATCAATAAATGATCTATGGTTCTAATAAGGAATGAATATATTAGAGGTGGATATTATAATCCTTCATGGGTGAATGGAAATTCATCCATTTCAATTTATAAAGACCATTATGGAAAATGGTTTTCATGAGGATAATGGTGTTTTTTTTAATAATCTGATGAATTTATAATGTTTCTAATTGTAATAGTCATATTGGATAAATTTAGTTTTATCGATCAATAATTATAATCATAAATTCATTAAGATAAAAAACAAATCAGCATTACATCCCGAACCTCATGGACCATTACTTTACCAAATATTTGATTATTGTAATGTTCGAGGGGAAACGATGGTTTTTTTTTATGAGTCAGTTATTCCAATGGGGAGACACTGCAACAGTTTTACAGTAGTTAATAATTCTACCAGTAACACATTCGGGTGGTGACACATATTGTAGGTGACTCATCATGGTGGGGAATAATCCTAGTAGTGACTCATCCTATTAGAGACTCAAAATAACAATGATACATCCTAGAAATTACTCAACCCGATAATGACTCATACTAGTTGTGACTTGTTCCGGTGGTGACTCATCCTAGAGTTGACTCATCCTAGAGGCGACTCATCTTATAGGTGACACATTCTTGTGGTGACTCATCCTGATAGTGACTAGTACAGGCGGTGACTCATCATAGAAGTGGATCAACATGGTGGTGATTCATCCAATAGGTGATTCATTTTGGAGGCGACTCATTTATGGCGGTTAGTCATTTACAATAGTTTTCTATTTTTCACGATTTTTCATTTTTCCGAATGAAATTATAGAATATACTTCTTGACGTCATTTATAATAGAAAATGGGTTTATATTTTTAATTAATGGGTTTGAAGATATTTCAAAAGTGTTTAATCATATCATAAATTTCTAAAAATTCTATAGAACATTTAAATTCTTAAACTGCTTAGATTAATGGGATCAAATATTAATTATTCATTAAAATAGTATCTATTTCCCCACTAATATCAGATATATTCTTTTAAAAGAGGATTCCATTCATTTGTTCCATCATGATTCTTTTATCTTGAGATAATTCCATGGTTATCGTAGAACTGGTGGATGCATTGGTTCAAGTCCCCATGAAGATGTTCCCTCTAATATGCGCACCCACTATTTTGGTGAAATAATTGTTGAAAGGATTATTACTTCTAAGTATGATTTTTCATTATTTCACATTAAATGTATCATTTATGGGGTAATTTTTTTCATATCATGTGAAAATGGTCACATTTGGATTAATAAATGTAATTAATCTATAAATTCACTACAAAGTTCAACATAAATATAAAATATTATCTTACAACTTTCTTATTAATTTCATTTGATTTTATTTTGATATTTTTATTAAATGGGTGAAGTTATTTAATAAACATATTTTTCATTGGTGGGTTGATTATATTATAGTGGATTTAATTTGGAATCCTTTATTAAGTGTGAAACTTGTGACCCCACCATAAAAAAAATTTCCCACTTAAATTTTGAAATATTAATTGTATGCACCATGATCATACATTCTCTTTGAAAACACCCAAAAATTAATTTGAATAATTTTATAAGATCCCACACCACCTTTGTCAAATAAAAAATGATATTGTATTGTGATATATTTTTGTGATGTGTGGAATGGTTGTAGTTCTTGTGAATGGGATTGATGTGAGGTATGATGGTTGTGATGTGATTTGTGTGGGGATAGTGGATGAGATGTGGTGGGGTGTTGTAGTTATGGTGTTTGTTTTGATATGGTTATTCCACAGGACTGTGAAACTAGATAGAGATGTAAATTAATTTGGATGAGTCATTAGGGATTTGGTGGTTTGATTAGGTTGTGCTGTTTGTTCTTTTATATTTACGCTTGTATTTGTTGAATTAAATTAATGATAATGACGTAAAATGGATTTTTTAACAAGTAAATTGATGATTGACTATATGTATTAAGTTGTTAATGATTTAATAATGACTAATGGTATGGAAATATGGAACCAGGTGTCTTCCCAAATTAAATTGGATGCTAACAGAATTTGAGTAAATAAATTAAAAATATTGTTAATGTTGAATTTATTGATAATTAGAGACTCGGAATAATGTATTAAACTCTACTATATGAATAATGAATTATGTTATGTTTGTCGGTTTTTTTATTTAGTAGTGGTATTTTTTGTGTTAGTTCTATTATAGTTCTTTTTCTAAACACATTGGATGGGATTGAGTGATGATAGTCTATATGTATATAGACAGTATGTTCATTCAATTTCTACACATACCCTACCCATTTTGAGAAATATGATATGAAACCTTCAAAGTAATGTTGGGGTGCCTTTCCCTAAATCCTGGTGGGAGGATGGTTATCTATCCACCTTCTCTTCCATGCTCCATCTTCCATTTGATAATGGCCTAGTTGTCTTCATGAGTCTTAGGATGTGGGGTCCTATGTGTCTTTTTGTTGAGTTGTTGTGTGATATACCGGGTTTATTTAGGATGAGATATGATGTGTGGGACATGTTTTTTTAGGCGGTATGTGATGTGTTGTGATGGAGAAGGTTTGTGCATTTGATATGTGTTATGAGGTGCAGACCTGGTGCATGCCGGAAGGATGTGATGGGATATATTCTTAAGATGTTATTGGACCAGATCATTTTATGATTGGGATTGGGAGAGGCTAATTAGTGGGAAAGTGGTAAAGGGTACCCTATTAAATGATGTGACTTGTATTATATTATTATACATGGATGCATATTTTGTGAGGGAGCCAATTTTTGGTTAGGCTTTGGATAAGTATAACAATAAAGGTGTTGTTTGGATCTAATAGTATTCTCATGGGTACATTAGTATTCTATTTTCATAATTGCATGATGTAAATTGTTTTTTCTACTAATTATATATGTATGGTGACCCATCATATATTAAAACTATTTTCAGGTTTTCAAGATTACTATCTAGACCATGCAAGACATTGGTATCTTAGACAATTGGATAGTTATTTCATCGCAACATTAGAGTTGTTTATGTTAGAACATTTTTGGGAGATTCTTATATGTATCTATTTTTTTATACATGTATTGTGGTATTTTTTGGATTTATTATATATAATTATATTTATGTGTGTGTCATGGAGTTTATTTCAGTTGACTCATCCTATCTCCCAATATTTTATTATTATCAAGGGTAATACCTCCCATATTGTGTGATTTTTGTACCCTCAGTGCTAGTTGCTAACCTAGGGCCTACTGGAATTGGGACTTGGGGGGTTAATTTTCTCTCTCCCCACATTGTGACATCTTCTATGGTAGAGTTCCATGAAATTTGTTATCATAGTTTATGGTTACGAGATTGGGTGGTGTTCGAAGTTAAGAAGATTGAGGAATGCATGGGTTGGTGTGGAAACCAAGTCAGTTGATCTTGGTGTATGACATAACCAAAAGAGATCAATTAGGAAATGGGATTATAGGCCCCCTCATTATCAAATACAAGAAACCAAATATTACCAAATGACCATGTCATGTGGCACCACATGTAGGTTAGACACCTAGGAGTGGTACATGCATCATGATGACTTATGATCCATTTCAAATTTAGTTGTTTGGGTAATTTAAAAATGAATTAAATATATCAGGAAATTTTATGTATGTTTCTATAACTGTTCCCATACTAAAAATAATAATAAATCTATATTGTTTTCTAAATTATTTATATAACTAAAGGGAAATAGTAAAATTATAGTTCACTTGCATGAGTTGTAATTGTGACACCATATGGAGGATTGAATTTTTTGTCTTTTTCTCTATTGTAGAATGATTTCTAATAAATTGGATTTTCCTCCTTTTTATAAATATATATCATACTAACATGTTTTCATAATGCATAAAATTTTAAAAGGATCATTATTGGTGTATTTGTTTGTGTTCAATTATTTAATTTCGAAACACCTTAAAAAATGTTACCCTATGTAGATTTCACACAATCATGATAAAAAAAATTATGTTGACACCATTATTGTAATTATTCTATTTTACTTATAAGTTAATATTTCATGAGTTTCTTTATATTTTAAATTTTTTCATATCAAATTTATAAAACTATTGTAAAACATGGTTTTGACATTTAAAACGACAAAATTATTTAAAATTATTACTTAAATTATAGATAATTCATTTGAATTTTGAAACCATCACAAGAATAAGATGTTTTTTATTTTCACATCATTGCATTTATAAAATATTGATAAATTAATATGATGTAATCACGTGTTAGGTTTGATAGTCTTTTGACAATACTTATTAATTTTTGGATGAAGATAAGATTTCTTTGTCATAACTTGTATAGAAATAATACTGTTCAAATGATTAAAGACAATATTTTGTGAATAATATGTACTTGTATGTCCTGAGATATCCTTTCCTCCCATGTTAATTCCTATGTAGTTTTTTATAGGAAGCATAGAAAAAGATGAAATCAATTATGTGGTAACTATGGAGTTTTTAATATGAGATAATTAATCATGAAACATGTTTCATATGTTACATTTAAATAATTAAGTAGAAACATGTTGTCTATATTTTTTAAAATAAGTAAGTTTTCATGAGCCATTAAAACGGTAAAACAATGTTTAATCCATGTGGTATTAAGCATGAAACATAGTAATACAACTTGGATTGTTCTAAATTTATCTCTAGATGCATGGTTTTTTTATGATTTCAAAAGTATGATATGTATATAATGGGGTATTTAAATTGATCCTAAGAGCCTATCATGTACAAAATTTCAAATGAGGAGAGGGAATCCATTTCATTTGATATTATTATGAACCTAGAATTCAATTTATAAATCATATTAAGCACGACATGTGAAGAATACTTGAGTGTATTTTAATCTCTCAATTGAATTCATGTTATAATTTTTTGAATGGATGAAATGATTTTTCACAAGAAATAACATAGAAATGATGACTGTTTATATTATATTATTTTATTTATAATTTTATTGAAGTGTTTATCTTCCATTATGAAAATAACATTGGATGGAAACCATTATTGTGTAGTGACTATTGTGGATTATGAGACCATTTATATGACTTCATGTTTGAACACACATTCTAGTAAAAAACTAATCACTAGTATATGGTTTATGAACAGGTTTCGCAGGGAAAATTTGAAATTTTGTGACAATACTCATAATAAATAATGTGGTGAAGTAATGTATTTGCATAAATATTTATATAATTTAGAATGTGTTACACATATATGGGGTTATTATTGTGATGTTTCCTGGAATGGAGTGTGATTAAAAACATCATGTATATGAAGAGCGGGAATCATACTATCTAATTAGTATTTGTTATAAGTTAACATGTTTAAAACCATGAATGAATTATAGTGCCTCCCCATGTAAATAATATCTTAACATGGGAGAGTAAATTAACTAATTTCCATTTTTGGGGATTTGGGTGGGATGATAATGGGGATTATTGGTTGGTAATTTTTGTATGATTTGATGGTGAAAGTGGTTATGAAAAAAATGTTTGATGCTTTTGTATTATAAATTGGTGAGCTTATATGTTTTTGTTGAATGTATGTTGAACATTTTCATTGGATAGTATGTTTATCCAATGGTTGTTCTATAATGTATTAATAATTTGTGGTGGAAGAGATGTTTTATTGTTGTGTTGTAATGACATATTTGGTGTTGTGAAATTATTTTATGATTTAATACCTAAACTCTAATAAAATATTTAATAACATAAAGTTAGTAATAAAATAAAATGATCAAAATTAATGAATTTGGGCTTTCCTCCCATGAATGAATATTTTTATAAAGGCGATGAGGAGAATTTTTTGTTACAATTTTTTTAACTGGGATTGATGGATTTTATTTTATGTTGATGACATGTGCTATAACCTCAAAAATATTAATTGAGGGAAATTATTTCACACACCAAGATGTATTATATTATGAAACATTGTAATATAGTGTTGGTGAGTAGGTGCCACAAAAATCAGACAGTATCACGGTGCGATGGACAAGTTCCTTTGATTTTTTATCTTATGATAGCTTTGTCAATTTTGATCATTGTTATTTTGTTGGTTTAGAATTTTAATATTATTTTTTTCATGTCTATTTCTCTAATAAATAAGGTTTTGTCATATAACATTGGAAAATTTTCAACTTGATGAATCAAATAGTTTTAAAAAATTTAAAAATCATTATTTTGATTGGCATGTAATCCATGAAAATAATGAATGTTGAATTGAGTGGAAAATAATGTTTTATTTATAATTAATTTTTTTTTATTTTAGGATGTGTTTTTTAGGATCCTCTATGTTTAATTTTTCTATTTGAGAGTTATATCCCCCAATAAATAGTTTTAAGTTATTGTGTTGATTTAAACAATTTTTCATCAGTAATTTTTGTGTTCCCAATATATCATGAAACACAAGAGGTATTTCATGGGTCGGATGTTCAAACCAATATTCCCTTTACATATAGTTTTATTTTGATTAATGGGGATGAACCATTCCTCTAGTTCATTTACCATGGATGCAAGGATTCCAAGAGGATAATACTTGGAAGAATGAGACAAATATGCTAGTTGATTAACAGAGTAGTTTTATGTTTCACTTCTACGATTAATTTTTTTTCTGTTGTTTGAAGAATTATATTTTTTGGAATTTTTTGTTTTCTCCTTCATGTGACATTTTCCATGTGATGTGTGATAATTTTACTACAATATAAAAAGGGATGGCCTAATTTCTAATCCTGGTTCATTTTACAATGATGTGATTTGACTTGGGCGGGTGAGTCAGTGCTTCCCAAGGCGGATAATATCCTAAAATTGATGATGGAATTCCATGATTTTAATGTTTGGTGAAGTACTTTTTGTTCAGCAGTTTTTGATATCTGGGATATAAGGTTTAGTGGAATATTTTATTTAATGTGTATTGAGATCATTGAGACGTATCTTGGCGGATGATTTTTTGGATTCTTGCTCTCCTTTCCTATTAGGGTTGGTTTAGAATTCCTGATAGAGAAAATAGTTTGAGAGGGACCTGGTGTAATGATCAAAACCATATTAACTTTCAATTTAGAAACAATTTGATAGTATAGTTGTTTTAGGGTGTAATGGGAGAAAACCTGGAGTTATTTTGGGACAAGTGGGTTATTCTGATGGTGTCATATTACAATCGTTTTCTAAATTTTCAATATTCACTCATTATATTAGGGAATCATTTTGGAAATGAGTCATTATAGGAGTGACCCATCCTTTATGTGACTCATCTTAGTGGTGACTCATCTATGTATTGACTGATCATAGTGGTCACTCATCCTAGAGGTGATTAAACCTGGTGGTTTCTCATCATAGCATTGACTTATCCTGGTGGTGACTCATCTTGGCGGTGAGCTACCCTTGTAGTGATTGATCCTAGAGGTGACCAATCCTTGTGAAGACTCATCCTACCACTAACCCATAATTTTGGTGATTCATTATGGTGGTGACTAAACCTAGTTTGGAATTATGATGAATAATAATCATCAAGGTGGTGACTCATCCTAGGTGTGGCACATCCTGGCGGTGAGTCATATCTTGTGGTGAGTCAAATCCAATAGTTTTACATTTTGCAAAATTTTCTAGATTTTCAAAACATTATAGAATTGCAATTTTGATGTCATTTATGATGAAATATTTGTTTAAATTCCATATATAATGGTTTAATATACATTTATAAATATTCTAATCATATCATTAATTTCTAAAACTTTCTAAGTACATTTGTATTACTAAACAATGTAAATTGATGGGATCTTCCATTAATGGTTAGTTAAAATCATATCTAATTGCCGACACAAATATTTAACTTGGTCCTTCTAAAGAGGATGTCATAAATTATTTCCATCAGTATTTAATTATATTGAGACGATTACCTTGGAGTCTTAGAACATGTGGATGTATTTGGTTTGAGTCCCCCATAAAGATGTTCCATCATGTATGGGAACCATCTATTTTGGTGCAGAAAGTTGTATAAAGGATTCTTAGTTACAAGTAGGTTTTTCATTTGTTTCTCATTATGTGTATTGTAAAGGGTGGGTTTATTACTATCCCCTCTTTTGAGCATGGGAATATTAAGTTAAATAAAGATAATGAATCATAAAATTGAATTTAACGGAACAAGAGAATTTCAAGTATGATATTAAAGATTTTTAATTGATTTGATTCCCTTTATTTTTATATTGATATTTTATGAGCATAATTCCTTTATGAAAATATTTACTATTAGTGGTATGATTATTCTACCACGACATTATATAGGAAACCTATGTTTGGTGTGTTTTTTGTGACACTACTATAAAAAATTGATATCCACTTATAATTGGTTACATTAAATTGATAACCTTGTATAATATAGATTTTATGAAAATACCCTTAAATATGGATGTGAAATTATATAAGCCCGCATAGATCTATATATAAAAATATATTGTGTTGTTATATATGATGTAATGTGTGGAGTGGTTGTGGTAAGTTTGAGTGGGGTTGATTGGATGTGTGGTGGATGTGTTGTGATGTGTGTTGGGAAAGACAATGAGATGTGGCGGTGAGGAGTGGATATGATGGTGGATCTAATATGGTTATTCAAAAGTGATTTGAAACTTGATATGTTTGTATAATGATGTGGATGAGGGAGTTGGGAAAAGGTTTTATGATTCTGTTGTGTGGATGGTTTTGTAATATTTACCCATGTATTTATTAAAATAAATGAATCAAAATTATGTAAAATAGGAATGTTTAATGGTTAAATTGATGATGGGTTGTGTGGATTAAATGTTTAATTTTTAAATACAACATAATGGGTTTGATATATGTAACAAGGTGTCTTCCAAAATAAATTGTGATGATAATGGATGTTGAGTATATAAACATAAGAGGTTATTAATGTGTAATTTATTGATAAATAGTAACATTAAAAATGGATTAAATTCAACATTAGGAATCATGAATTCTGTTTTGTTTGTTTGTTTTAAAGCATTTAGATGTGGTTGTGTTTGTGTAGATTCTATGAGATGGTTAGTTCATGTTGTAACCCCATTGGAGGATCTTGTATAATGAAACTCTATATGTATATACACGTTATGTTCTTGTGATTTATATACACACCAACCAACGCTTATCACTATGGGAATAAACACTCATAGTCACGCAGGGGTGTCTTTCCCAACATCCTAGTGGGAGGTTGGATGGATAGACAAATACTCTTACCTGCTCCCACTAACAAGTGATAATGATCTATGTGTCCACATCCAATTTGTGATATTTTGTCCTAGGTGTCTTCAGGATGAGTAATGGTCTGATGTCTCAGGTGTCTTTAAGATTATATCGAATGTGTGGCCCATTTGTGTGTAAGATGGATCTGTTGTGTTGTGTTGGCCTAAGTGTGTGTGGGTGAGATGTATTGTGAGGTGCACCCTATGTGAGTATGGGAAGGATGTGATGTGATATATTATGAATATGTGAGAGGCCAGGATGTTTTCTATTGGGGTGTGAGAGTGTCTTTACAGTGTGAATGTGGCATGGTTTACCCCATCAATCAGTTTGGTTTATATTATATTGTTATAATTTGATGCATTATTTTGTGAGATTGCTGGGGAGGTAGGTTTTTGGTTAGTATACCTCTGTATGTACTATTTGGATCTTCTATTTTTCTCAAGGGTCAATTAGTGTGATCTTTTCACTTTTTTAAAATGGACATTTGTTTTCCTACCGAGTACTTTTGAATGCTCAAACAATTTAATTTTTTTTTCTAGTTTCTTGGAGGACTATGTGGACCATGATGGACATTACATGGTGAGACATTTGAATAGATTATGTGTCACTACTTTGGAATTATATCATTTAGTATTTATTTTGGATAAATTTATACAAATAAATTTTTATTTATACATGCATTATGGGATAATCTCTCTTTATTTTATATGTATGTTTGGGATTTTTTGGCAGTTGATTCATCTTATCTCATGATTTTTTATATTATAAATGGTATTTCCACCCATATTTTAATTTTTTTACCTTTGGTTCTATTTTCCTACTGGAGGTCTACTAGAGGTGATAGTCATGGGCCATTATCTATCTCCACTCATTGATAAATACTCAGTGGGGGGGGGGAATTAAAATCTCTTTATAAGGTTTACAAATACAATAAATCATATGGGTAAATGAAATATCAGATTTAGTATTCTTAACATTTTCCATTATATAATGTTTATATTAAAATGTCCACAAAAAAATGTTTGAAAACTAATTTTCATCAGTAAAAGTTACATTGTTTATGTTTTATATTTAAAATATTACCATGATTCATAGTATAATAAATTTTAATAAAATAAAATTATATGATTATTTCTTATTATTATATTTTATATTTTTAGAGTTTGTGAAATCCTATGTTGCCAGGATTTGTAAATAGATGTGAAAAAATATTATGAAGTAATAGTGGAGAAGAATGATTGAAATTGGTATATGATTAATGTGATATAGTTGACATGAAAAAGAATGATAAAGTTTCAGAAGTCAAATGATGAAGAAATTTGATTGTATATATTTTTTACACTATAATGTTATAAGGATTCTATCACAATTTTTTTCAGTTTTAATTATATTATTCGATGATGGAAAAGGTTTTAATGTTTTAATAAAACAATGATGAAAGAAATATGTTGGATCCAAATCATAATAAAAAGACTTTGACGAAAGTGTCTCAGATAGAAAATATTTATGAAGTTCTTCCAAACCAAAAAATGGAACGAATAATTATGAAAAAAACATTTTTAAAAATAATTTTAGATTATTTATTAGTTGGATTTAATTTATGATGTTTTCATCAAGTTATCTATGTGATTATCCATAGATGTTATTTTAATTTTCCTAAAATTACAAATGTCAAATATGACACTCATCTAGTTGTAAGGAATTTGGAAGAACATTGATGTCACTGATGTTTTTCATAATTTTTAAGAATGATTTATAGTTTTGTACAAAATTTAAATGAATTTATTTATTAGGGGATTTTAATTTTGACTTTTCATTGATAGATAAATTGATTTTGAATTACCATTAATTATTCCTCAAATTATTATATATAATGTGTGTTATTTTTAGTATGGGAAGTGTACTATTCCCGTGTTCTAAATGAAAATGTGATGTAGATATAGTACATAAAAATTTATAGAATAAACACATGTAATGAAATTTTTGTGTAAGAATGATTATAACGATGAAATATTATTATATAGGAATAAGTTTCATTAAATTATGAGAAATGTTGTCATAAGTGTGTGATGAACACATCAAAAAAAGATTTATATCAGGATAAATTAGTGATATATTTAATGAAGTAGTGTGTAGATGAATTTAGTGTGAGAGAATGATTCTATCTAAAAAGATTCATTGGATGATGTTTTTGAGAATAATATATCAGATAAACTTTTTAGATGAAAAGTTTTTATGAATATGAATCCTATTGAAGGTTTTTCTTACCTGTATTGGGTATGAATGTGATGATTTTTTTCAAGAAGTGTAATAGGGACGAAGTGTAATTAGTATGGGGGAAACATTATGATCTTATTGGTGGTGGTTTCTAAATGTTTTAATAATAATATTTGTTAAAACTATTTTTCTAGAAATCATGTTCACTGTTTCTTGATTTGATTATATTTTACGTTTATAGATATTCCATTATTTCTATAAAAACCTAAAAATAAAATTTTTCTTTGTGGATTTTGTGGAAATGGAATTTTTTTAAATCTATTCCAATTACTAGATATTAAATTTTAGTAGTTAACCTTGTAAATTTATTCATTAATGTATATGTTCTTGTGAGTTTTTTCCATCAAATGTATAACCCCATAAAAGGAGGTGAAGCTTATTTCATAAGAAAGAAAACACAAATAAAATAGAGATCAATGATTCAACCCCTACACCTGTTAGTAACCTCATATATTCTATTTAGGCCATTCAAATGGTATCATTGTAATGGTTACCAATATTGATAATTTCTTGATGTTGGAAAAAAATAAAATATTCCATGGATGTTATGAATTGTTTATATTTTAGTCGTACTCTAGTTTTTAATGGAAATAAAAATTTTATTTAGAATTATAGAATTATACTATATCTTATATCAATTATTTATAATGTTCTTCAAACTACTATAGTTTTCTTTCCATCTCATTTTGATGATGATACCATTAATCCAAATGATAAGAAAAATTTAGAGAATAATTAATGATGCAAAAAATGCCTTAATTTCATTACTTCTTGAAAGTGATTATCATATTATTAAATAAGGTGTAATAATTAATGGAATTTGGTCAAAGATAATTCAAGTTCATTGAGGTAAATAAATAAGTAATAAAATATAAATATTCAATATGGTGGTTACCAAATCATGATCCTAAAATGTGTGAAAATGAATCTGTTGGATACATCATTAAAAGGGATAATGATATTGTACAAACCATAAGATTCCATTGTGATAATCCTAGAGATTATACAATATTTGAAATGATTGTTTAAATTCATTGTGACATTTTTTCTTCCAATGTTCCAAAATTGGGGGATTAAAATATTATATCTTTATCTTTTAATGATAACTAAGCTGATATCAACATGAATGAAATAATATGAGAAAAATTTATGATTTTTTTAAAAATGATAATCAATAAATGACATTCAAAACATACAATAAAATTAAATCTAGGAAATTTATTATAGAAACACATGTTATAAGATCTGAAACCAATGATGAGGTTATAATTTTTTAATGAATTTATTTAATGTAATTATAAAATTTTTGAAAAGAAGAAATAATGTGAAATTTGAATTTATAATGGAAGTTTTTTTTTTGAGAATCTATTTCGTATTTTTTTAAAAAATCCCACAGATGAAATGATTATGAATAAAGTGATGAATATTATATAAATTAAATTAAATCATACCAATATTATATATACAAATAAAAATATTATTATAATTGAATAGATAAATTTTTTTCAATTTCAAAAAGACTTGTTTTTTGTCTAAAATCAGGAATAAGGTAATACAAAAAAAGAAACAAATATCATGTATTTGATGTTTCTAAAAATAGTTTTATTTAAAAATTGAATGATGAAAATTCTATATGTAATTAATTTGGTAGTTATGAATAAGGAGAGACACAGTTAGATATTATTCAGAAAATACAACTAAACGAATGAATTAAAAAGATTCTAATACGTGAAAGGGAAATAAAGATGCTGAAAAGTAAAATACTTTAGGCTAAATAATGAATAATTTCTTGAAGGAAAATTACTATTTCTAAAAGAGGATTATAATATGAATATGTTTATTGATAAATAAATGAATCTCAATAATAATATTTAATTGAAGATTTTAGTGAATGAAGAAATATTAGAGCATGTCCAAAAAATATTTCAAAAAATAAAAAAGGGGTTATAATCTTTCAAATCCCAATTATTTGTTATGGAAAATTGTCTATTCAATTTATTCCTAAATATGATAAATAAATGTAATCCTGAATGGACGATAAGAAGGATGAATCTATTTATATAAATATAAAAATCGATAAAATATTGTATGTATGAAAGAAAAAGTTGAAAAATATTATGTTTCCAACATTTTGATGACTAAATATAAAAGAAATAAATTTATTAAATCTATATAGACTAATTATATTTCTAAAATAATTAATTAAAGTTTATAATTTAACTAAAATATTCTTCACAAAGACCCAAAAAGTATGTATAAATTTTTTTCAACTGTATGGGATCATTAAGAGACTGTGAGAATTTACAACACGTGATTCTGAGGCCCGAAGTGCCCGGAATGATCCCTCGAAAAAATGTTCTACCTTAAATAGCGCTAGTGTGAATTCTTCTTGACAAAGGGGAATAAGACTTAATTGGGCTCCCATATCAAAAATACAAGTGTACCATTCCATTTAGGATGGAGGGTTTACCCTAAGCACAACTTATGTTTAGTAAATGCGGAAATCAAGTGACAAAACCCAAAAAATTTAATAATCGTAAATAAAATAATTAAAGAAATTTATTTGGTTTTTCAAATGCTTATAATTCTGGAACAGAGACTCAGTTAAAAAATAGAATACCATCGCTAAGCTCGTGAGTGTATCATTTTCTTTTAAATATCCTCACTTTGGCCAGCATATTCCAACAATGGAAGTTAGTTTTTGGCTATAAATAGTATAATAATATAACAATTATTTTTTTAATAAATTCATTAACCCTTAAACTATACCTCATATGGGATATCCGAGAGTGGTGTTGTTCTCGTGAGGGCATGTTCCCCTTAGGAAGAGCCTAACCGTGGCTAGCACAGGTCAATTGTGATTGTAATGAATTTTTTAACTTTTTTATGGTACATTCAGTAAACGTGTGAGTAAAGGTTATTATAGTTTGAATTGGTGCACGGATTGTGAATCTAAGAGCACTGTAGATTTCACAACACATGGATTCATTTTGGATATGTTTAACATCGACATAAAAGGGTTGAATGAAATAGATTATTTTGTGACATTGCAAAATAATAATAATTTAACTATACACATTATTTTATTTCATTATTTGTAACTATTGAGCTGCGGTGGCAGGACCATTGTGTTGTTAGTTCATTTAATGGCCAGTTACACATGGTTGGGTAACCACAACATTGGGAGAAATAATAAATTCATTAATTAAATTTAATAATGAACCTCATCAATTCTGTGGGGGGGGGATGATCTCATCTTTTCTTCTTTTTAAACAATTCATGGGCATTGTTTTCTTTGTTAATGAAGATAGAAACCTCTGACTAAGTTTCAGCGACATCTTCCGCCAACGTAGAATAGAGCATCGATGACCATTGGAGGACTCGATGATGAGCGCCAAAGGACGTGAAACTTCTCCTTCAGCTATATCACCCTCGAACATGGACACTCCTTCCTAATCCCCAACAACGTCCAATGAAATTGAGGTTAGGCGGGGGTGTTTTTTGTTTATTTAAGTGTTTTTCATTATTTAAATGCTTCACATGTTGTTATTATAATGTGGAGGGCATGGGCAAAACAAACAGGCCCAGAACCCTCCGTCGATCTACATTTTGGTTGTGTTCCTCGAGGACAACCAGATGATATGGAGGTATGGTGGATCCAAGGTATGTGTAGTGTAGAAACCATATCAAGAAGCCCATAGGTGCAAACGAGAATAAAATTGCACCACCGGAGATTCACCAGTGTCTCATAGAAGATCCACTGGCATTGTAGCACCAGTGACTTGGGGTGGCGGCGGCCTGCACAATTCGATCATTAAGGGACGATGGCGCCCAAAGGAGCCACATTGGACAAGGAGTGGTCGAGCTTTTATCGCTGCATGGGAGATGGGAGGAACACTACTGTGGCACACCATGGATGAAGGGCGTGGCTTCGAGCTTGTTCCCAGGGTAGACCCACGGTCTGCGGGTTCCACTGAATGCCGATCAATGCTAACCAGCCAGGTGGTGTGGCACCATCTGGTACCGCTGCTTCGAAGAACCGAACAACAAGGCCATTCATGAGGTTACTAGACCACCGTTTCCAGTGGTCTGTGCCGAACCCGCGACCCAGTGGGCTGGACTAGGCCCAACCCAACCGAGATGAACCCATCACCTTCTGTCCAAGTAAGACCAGACCCTAACCCATTTCTTCCAAGTTAAACATAAATAGATATATCCCATAAACCAGATATATATTTGATGAATAGTCTATAGCTACAGAACCCTTAGGATGAGGTCATACTTTTTATATTCTCCAAATTAGTGTTGGAGAGATCTTTGTTATGTCTAGGTTGGATCAAAGATGAATAGAACCAGTCCCTCAGCAATAAGATGTCAATAAAAAATAGATCGAGCATCTGGTTGACACGTCATCTATTTCATTAGAACCCTTCTGAATTTAAGTTTCATTGGTTTACTTCTTCGTTGGACTTTTTACTAGTTGAAATATGACCAATGGCTTGAGGAGAAGTTTTTCTATGAATCCAGCATGCTTTGTGTTTGAATACAGTGGCTGGTTGTGACGTAAACAATGAATTGCGATCCTGTTTGGGTCAACACCGAGTGAACATTTGTGGGTCAACACCAATCAAATCTCTATGGGTCATCACAGAGCGTTCCAATGTGGGTCATCACCATGCTATCCTGGGTTCGGGAGAACCAAGACATACTGTGTGGTTCAGCAACCAGTGGTCTTGGCTGGGTCAGTAATGAGCGATCCTGTGTGGGTCAGCACTGAGCGATTCTTGGTGGGTTACCATTGACCGATCTAGTGTGGGTCACCACTAACCAATACTCTATGGTTCAGCACCGTGCGATCCTGTGTGGGATAGAACCAAGCGATCATGTGTGGGTCAACACCAAGCAATCATGTGTGGGTCAACACTGAGCGATGTTGTGTGGGTCACCACCAACCGATCATGTGTTGGTCAGCACCGAGCATTCCTGTGTAGGTCAGCAACAATTCCTCTTGATAGAATAAGATTATATAAATGTACGAATAATCATATGTACTTCTGTATTTATGTTGTTTTATGTGATATAACTTTTGAATTGTAATTTTTTATTGAGATCATGTTTTTTGGATTTTTAGTTATAAAAATCTTGGAGACCATTGGGGGTCTCCAGGTCACTATTTGGTTTTGTAGTACTCACCCTAGAATTTCCTTCACTCTCACCTTATTGTGTCTTGTCCAGACAACGGATAGCTAGACTGATTATTGAGGAGTCAGGGCATGAATGTTCTTGGAGGTGATTGAAAGATTGTGTACGAAGACAACTGGTAGTTGTGGATAGTTACGGTGATGAGTTGTTCCATCTCTTTATGTAGAAACCTTGGCAGAAGACCTTATGAGTTGTTTTACCTTTTTTGCAATTCTTCTATTTCAGTTTGGATTTCATTCTGGACCCTTTACTTTCAGTAATCACTTTTACCCTTAGTGGTTGTTTTTAGTAATAGTTGTAAATTTATTGTTCTGTTGTGTCTTCTTGTGCGTAGTTTTCCATGTTTGTGTGTGTATAGGTTTTAGAGGCAATGCCTTCCTATTTTAGGGATATGTTTTTCTGGTGCTATTCTTCAACCCCTAGCCTATGGAAAGCGGGCTAGGCGTTGTCATGACATGGTCCCCGTGGGACGAGTCTTGACATACGAGGAAATTTTTTTTAAAAAAAGGATATTAGGTAAGTCTAGGAAAATAAAAAATAGATAAATCTACATAAGGAAAATTTTTCTAAGGAAAAAATTCATTCCATGATTATTAGTGGAATTTTGGATCTTTTTCACTCTAAAAAATATTCATTGGTTTTACTTTATACATTACATTAATTTTAAGAGAGATTTGTGACATATTTTGAGTGGGATTCAACCAAATGAAACAATGAAACTAGATATATTTGATCTGATGATTGAAAATGAATTCAAACCATTTTAAAATATATATTTTAAATGAGAAATTTCTCTAAATATTTAAACGATATTTCTTATTATGATTCCATAAAAAATTTTATAAAAATTATCAAAATCTATATGTGATTAAATATAAACACAATGAAAAATTGTAGTTATTGAAACTAATTTTGAAGATATTAAAAGAAAATATACCTAAAAAACGGATTGTGGGAACTCATACAATATGATATGGGATTCAAAGAAGTTAAATAATGTGAAATACCATAAATCTAGTACATTGAAATTTAGGAATTAGGAGTAACTAACAATCAAATGTATGATATCATCCATAATTAGAGAATAAAATATAAAATTGAAATCCTTTTATATTTATGGGTTAAAACACAAATTATAAGTACATAAAAAATTTTGATAAATATAATACCTTTTTTAATGGAGGGAATAAAATATTTGTTATCTATAATGTATGGACGATGCACCATGGTAATTTTTTTGAAAGTTAGTTGTATAAAAATTTCATTCTATTTGAGTGTGATGAAAGAAATAAAGATAATGCAATAATGTTATAATTCATATGTGTTAGGAAAATATAATAAAATATACAATGAGAAGAAAATATTGTCGATATTATTAAAATGACAAGAAGAAGATGTTAATTTTATTTCTATTTTTCCAAAAATGGAAGTCTCCAAAATTGGTATATAAGAACCGTTAGATTCATTCAACTCATCTCTTCAAGTATATAAATTATGATATTTATGTGATGATGATTAATTAATAAAAATGATGAGAGGAGTATATTATTTAATTCATTGATTTCATTTTACATGTTATATGAAATAATATTATTGAAACATTAATTAGCAGCTCATACAACATTTAATAATTTTCAGAGAATTGTAATGAAATAATGTTGATATTCATTATTGCAGTTAATTACTGATAATACTAGAGAATACAAAAATAATAAATTTATAGATTATCTTTAAAAACATGGTATTTTTAATGAATTTAGTCCATTGTTCAAAACATATTAATTATTTTTCTTCTAAATTAAAATGGGGATATTTTTTATAGATGGCATAAAAAATATTAGTCGAATACTGTATTTATCTCTATTTTCATGGTAGGATATCAATATAACAGTTTATATTTAGAATCTATGTTGTTTATTGGATACTTGATAAACATTATGTTTTATCAATTACAATTATTTAATTTTTAATCCCCATTTAGCTTCATAATATATTTAATTTTATGTTGATTAATTTATATTCAGCATAACCATATCATAATATTATCTTACATAAAATATTTTCTGAATTATTTTTTGGATTAGTCATTACATGTTAAAAAAGTTTTAGGAATTTTTACATGGATATGTTTTTCATTCACAATCTAAAAATAATTTATCGATATTTTTTCACTATTCCCATATACAAAATATAATGTGCACACCATCTTTAAATTATTAGATATGTATCGAATTTCATCTTTATATTGGTGTCATGAACTAAGAATATCCTATTATCTAAAATTTGTTACCCTTTGTGTGTGGGGTATATATGGAGATAATGAAAATCAAATCAAGTGACTATTATTCAAAATTAGATTAATATTTTATAAAATTAAATATATAAAATAACCAATAATGTTGATTTTTATAATGTTTGAAATTTGGGTATAAAAAATTGTTAGTTCAAGTTACATTTTTTTAGAATTCCATTTAATTATTTTCTACAATTTTTTATAATAACATGAGGTATATTTGAGTAGTTAAGGATATTTTTGATTCATATGAATTTAAATGAAAATTTATAAATATAATTCAACTATAACGAACTCTATTTATTCCTTTTTCAAGGTCTATTATAACTCTAAAACATTTCATTTAAATCTATTTATAGTTTCTAGAAATTATATAATGTGAATCTCTAATGTGATGAATCTAGATACATGATTCACTTATTTGAATCCATTTAGTGACACACCAACATTGATTAAATTACATTTGTTTTATTACTTTGAGAAAAATTCTTATATTAAATACACCTTTTTTAATTTCCTATATAGATCACTGAATTTCTATAGGTTTTTCTAAAATGTTAAATTATCCTCTGTTTTATATATACATTCATTTATTAATTAAATTTATGTCCTTTTAAGATATTTAATTTTTTATAATGTCATTTTAAATTAATAAATATTATATAAACCCCATGAAAACTATTAATGATTTTTTAAACATATTTTTAATATGTCTAAATGCAGTTTTATTTTAATGCCTAAACCCTACTATTTGGAACATCAATATAATTTCTTATATTAAGTTATTTATGTGATTATTTCATAATAAAATTAATATTTATTTATATTAAAATAATTCAAAGTGGTTTTAATATAATTAATTAATTATTATAAATTTTTTATATTTTCTAAATGATTACTACATGTTATAAATAGAATGCCTTTGAATTTCATATGTAAACATTTAACATTCTATTTTTAATGGATCATTCACTAACCTATACAAATGAGACAACTTAGATATTTCAAAAAATGATTTAAAATTTGTATTAACTAATCTTTATTAGATTAAGTTTTTATGTTAATCGATTTTCTATTACGAACTGATATTATTATTCTCTCATTTTCTCTATCTTAATTTCTCATAATCTACTATTATTCATTATAAATTTTAATTATTTAAAACACCATGGATGGGATAAAATTAAATGTTGATTCTTTGAATAATTTATCTAATTGACTTGAGTATTATTTAAATAAGAATAATGATTCTCAATTATAGTAGGAGATCTGATTTGTTCATACTATTACTTGAATCAAGTTATACAATGATCAAATATTTATATCAATTTTAATGAACTCTCAAATAAGGAATAATTATGCATAAAATTTATTCACTTTTAAGAGATGAATTATACCTTTTCTATAGTTCCTACCCAGAATCATTAAAATATTTTAATTGTTCTTGCATCTATAGTTTCATCTAAATATTTTTTTGATAAATGTATAATAAAATATATAATTGTTTTCTCTATTTATTTGGGAAATGGTAGTGTTTTTTGAATTTGTCTCATTTACAAAATAGATTATACGACCTATATAAGTTAGTCATTGGTTGTGAGAACTTACCAAAATGTAGTTACTTATTAATTATCTCATAGACCAAATTCTAAAATCATAGGTTAGGGACACTACTTATAGAAAGTGTATAATTTCTATATTCTTCAATAAATGGGGGTGTGTTAATAGGTTTTGGGATACTACTCACAATATTTAGGGTTACAATTCATGCTTTTGAAAATTTATATTTTAAGAACTATCCAGTTTAAATAAATCCCTCTCTTTCATAGTTGGTTCCATAGACAATAGTTTTGGGTGTGTGGGGTGGAAATGTTTATTATACTAATCCACAATAAAATTATTATTTTTTTCATGTCATTAATTTATTTAATAAAATTTTTACGTAACCATCATTATCATTATTTTAATAAATAATTGTTAAATAATTTTAAAACAAGAACATCTCTAATTATTTTTAAAAAAATTATAATTTTAATAATGATTATTCACCCCATGTAGACCATCTTCCATCAATGTATCACACCTAACACTTGGTAGTACTGCATAACCATCTGAAAGATTTTACAGCTCTATTATTCCTTTTAATAATACTAAAAATTTATAGGAATGTGAAACCATTTAAATAATATTAAATTTGATCAGATTTTTATGATCTATTGGTAGTATAGGTAGTCCATAAAATGATTTCTGTAATCATTTTTTATATTTATTTGTTTATTTTAGCTAACTAGTATCATATTCATTTACAATATTGAAAAAAATATATTTTTGATATGATGACAGAATTGATTAAATTATTTAATAAGTTGATACCAAATCATATAAATCACTATGATTAAATATATTGAAAATACAAAATGGTGGTATTTTCTAAAGAATGGGTATTTAATATTTGATTGTCATGGATGGAAATTTTAAATCACTATAATTTGAACTTGAATCTTTCACTTGAATCGATGTTTGAAGAATTATATTAAATTAAAAAAAATCTGGAATTATATCAATTTCACTCTTACTATAGGTGTTTAAACTCATAGATCTTCTTGTTAAAATAATTTTGAAATTTGGTGGCCATTAAATGTCACTCTTCATGTAACTAGAATATTACAGATAACTATGCATTGAATTTACAGAGGTGCGTTTCAATAATTTAGAATATATGACCATGCATATGTGTATGAAATTTTCAAAAGATTCATAAAAAAATTTCAGTAGCATTTTCACACATGCTCAAACGATAATTAATGGTGTTGTGATTGAATGGATACAACTATCCATACCAATGAAGTGGAATTCGAACAAATACCCAATGAAGAAAAAATGATTTCTAAAAATAATATCTATATGAAATGAATGAATATATATTATAATATGAATTTAATTTAACAAAAATAAGAAATATTAATCTGGAAAAAATGATGTTTATTTGAAATACAAATATGATTCCATTAACTGTACTAGTGATTACAAATATTATTATAATATAGAGAAAGTGTAATCTATATATTGTTTTTTAAAATTCATTAAAAGTAACATACAGATAAGGTATAATACCAAAAATGAAAAGGGTAAACTAATGAGATAAATTTTTTTTAATAAATTTGAATTAATTGAAAATAAATCTTCATTTTCATTAGAATGCACGAATACATCACATAGAAAATATTAATTTCTAATTTGTAATCAATATGAGGAAGATAATAAGAAATAAAAGGAAATAAAATATGGTTATCATGTTTTTTTAGTTATAAAAATGAATTAGAATCATATAATATATCTAAAAGAGAAACTGAGGATAATATATTTACACTGATAGGAAAGTATCCTGAACTAAAAAATAATTTTTATGATATGATAAATATTGTTTCATTGTGTTCAATGGTTAAGGTTAGTAATAATTCTAGTTATGATTCTGATTCATAATATTCCTTTATTTTTTATTGTAGTAATTATAATGTTATGTAATTAGTAGATTTAATTAACTAATTTAATGGAAAAATTAAAACATATTCCAATAAAATATGAAAATTTAAAAATTTCAAATATGAAAATTCAAAAATATATAATATATAATAATTTTAAAAATTAAAAATTTGAATAATTTCGTTCTAGATTTTTGATTTAGAAATGGATAAAAATAATTTTTTTTTTAATAACCATTCTATGTATGAAATAGAAAATCACAATTTGAGAATGTATTCCTTTTCTACAAAAGTATAAGTGTCTAATGATATTAGTATTTTGCATATGAAAAATGATAATCTAAAATATGAAATTACAATTTCGAAAGAAATTATATATTTATATTAAAATATTTTAAAATTTTAATATGTGATTGCTATTACAATACAATGTAAGGATAAATTTTATTTTGATTATAATAATAAAAATCATAATATATACAAGACATCATTTTGATTTTTACATGGAATATATAAATATATACATGAATTAAATATTGGTTTCATGGAAATTTTGATTATATATGTTCTATTTTTTACCCTTAATATCTCAATATTAGTAATGTTTCAATATATATGAACTTATCTTCTTATGTACCTCAAAATAAATTTCTTAAATATGCTTCTGTATTTAATTTTTTACTAACTTAACTAAACCCAAAATTGCATGGGTACAAAAAATTTATTTTTTTATATTTTTTACTGAACACATCAACATATAATTTAATGTTTAAAATAATGTTGGACACTGTTAAAATAATGATTCAATTTATTAAGATAGACTTATTATTTGATATATTTTCCTAATTAATTTATTATGTTCAATTTTTTTGAAATACATCCCATATTCAAGTAGGTATTTACATTTATTATATAACTTTTACATTATAGTTTATCATAAATTATGTTTTGGGGGATTTTGTCTAGGTTTATATGTTGAATGTTTTAGATTTATATCAAATATATGAAATCTTTTATATATATTTTTGTATTAAAAATATTTAAATACTATAGAAATTTGGTTATAATATAAAATTTTCAAAACCTATCATATCTCCTATACGATGTTAAATTACTATTTAATATTTTATTTTTGAAAAAATATTATTTTTATAATGATTTCTAAATTTCTTTCATGAATATTTTAAAAATTATGCTCACCTACCTAGGGCATAAATAATGAATAAAGGTTCATGTTCCAAGCATCTCACGGGATTCCAAAAATTATATACAGGAAGTCCTGCTGAAGGGATCGTACTGCTATGAGTAAGAAATAATATGCACCATCCTTCATGGAAAATATATAGGGAATGTATTCTAATGAATCATGTCCAAGATATAGTGTAAAAGAGACTCAATCCATGTATAAGGGATGTATGGCATGTAGTAGGGTCACACTTAGTGTCCGTTGACCCTGGGAACTTCATGTATACAATGACCCATGTCATTCCAAACTGTGTCATGTAGAAGATAGCTACACGACATATAGAAGAAGTCACATGTTGTGTCATTCCATCCGGGGTCTGCCCATGTACTCCCGTCATGTTCCACATTGTCAACCCATGTATCTTTTCCCATGTACTAGTACATAGGGTAGTCTATTTACATAGTCCAGGGCAAGTCATGTGGGATAGTACATTCCATGTAGGTTGGTCATATAGTCCACCATGTGTCTTTGTACTTCATGTAGTATACACAAAGTGTTCTGGTGATGAACACACGCCGTTGAAAATTGAGGTGTTAATAGATAAAAAAATAAAGGATGAAATTTTGAAAAATAATGATACTAAGTATTGAACTTTAATGTAAAGACCTTATAAAATACCTAGTGTTGAAAAATAATTTGTACCTGAAAATTTTAGTAAAAAATATAATTAAATTTTGTTAACTAATTCTCATTATTCCCATATTGGTATAATCATTCTGAATAATATGTATTATTCTAAAACTACTGTTAAAATTTTTATGGAATTAATATTCACTAATAAAGGAACTAATTTTTTTAGAGAACTAATACTTGAATTCATAGGGATGAAGTTCAGCAGTTTAGAACATATAATCATAAAATTTTCAATGTTATGTTCAATAGATACATAATGTCATTCAGCATCATCGTCAGACATGGTTAAATTATGAAGAATAATATTCTTATTGAAATTATTCACTGAGAAGCATAAAATAATCCGAATTCAAATAATGAAGATATTAAATATATAAGATATTTTTATGAATAATTACAATATGATTTGATTTGATCTATATTAATACATTTACATGAATTTATGAAAAATGAACTTTATTCATGAAAGAAAAGAGTGGTAGTTTCTTTTAAATACAATTTCCTTTATGCATACTCATATTTTGATTACATATATTCTTCCAGCTCAGAGAAATATAGTGATCCATTTCATCCTTAAATTCATAATAAAACTCTTAATTATAATTCATTATACTAAAAGGGGGTTGTGATAATACAAATATTCAATTTTTATTTCAATTGAAAAGGAATGAAAAGTAAAATATATTAACTTGTGTTAAGAATGAAGGACTCTCAAACATAATAAATAGTAATTCCATAATTTTTAATTATAATGGAATAATAAGATGCATAAAATAAAATAAATTGTTATTATCATGATCACATGTGTTTTACTAACGACTCATACTCTATTTGAGAATATGAAAGTGAAAACGTGGTGAGTAACCATTCGTTTTTTAGTAAAAACATTAACCGAAAAAATAAAATTGAGGATATCATATGTCTTAGTGGTTGTGATTAATGTATGTGGTTATTGATATAACATATTAATTCATCATTTTATATTACTTTAATCTATTAATATTAATTGAAATTAATTATTTTACATCAAACATTATTGTTTTAATAATAATCCTATGTCGATAGAATTGTTCAAATTCAGTCAACTTTACTATACTTTACTATAATAGTCATTTAATTCATTATAATGAACTAAATTATTTTATTATTGAGTCATGTATACCAAATTTAATAAAAAAATTAAACTAGAACTTTGGTCAATTCATCCATTTAAAGGGATACATGGTTCAAACAAGAAGTCCCAATCGATTTATAAATGAAATTGGACTAAATTCAATGTAATATTATCTTGTCTAAATATATAATTAAATTTTTTATACTATAGTAGAAGTATAGTTAAAATCCATTACCACAAGTATAAAAAATTCAAGGCTCCAGTCATCCTTAATGGGTCCAATTTCAAGCAAGAAATACATCCCATAATTATTTAATAGAATTAAAAGGATCTCACAATTCATGACAATAATACAACCACATCCACCAAATTATTGAAATTAAATATGTATTAAATCAAAATTATAGAGTATTTATACTCCAAATTAATGCACATTAATATTCATAAATATAAGTATCTGGCCTTAAAACATTACATAATATTTAATTAAATGAATAATTCACATTCATGATCTTTTCAGGTTTAGAGTTTTAGAGAATTAAGACATAACTATTACATCTCAAAAGAATACAAGGTATACATTTCTACACAGATTCCATTTATTTCATAAAATAAAAACTCTTGAAAGAATGAGAGTTTCTAGTTCCATGTTTTAGATAGCATTACTTTTCCTTGTTCCCATCCTTGACCCCATTCATCTTTAAGTCCAGTGAAAACATTTCAAAACATGGGATGAGCATAAAAGGCTTAGTAAGGGTTATAAAACAATGAAAGAAAACATTTGTTTATAAATACATTAAAAACATGAACTCTATTACTCACCTCATGAAATCATAAGATTTATGAAAGACACATATAAATCATAAATCAAAAAGGTAACTTGTGGCATCCATACCATACTTACATTGTAGCTATCACAACTACATAGGGAGTTACTTTGGAATACCCATCACAGTATATTCCCTAAATCTATTAGGAAAAACATTCACCTTTACCTCCATCACATTACCCAATGCATTAGAGAGCTATCTCAGGCTCACTTTCCCTAGGTTTATCATAGAACCACCCGTATACGTAAATAATGCCCAAGAACCATAACATGATCAAAACACATAACATAAGCATAAAGGAAAGATAACATTTCCACATTTCAATAATAAAATATCATTTCATGATATTTAAAAAATAAATCCATTTTCAAAATCATTTTCAATACAAAAATACGTAAAATGATTATATAGAATTTATTTTTTTCCTTTTAAAAACATTCTCGCTTGTTAAGGAAGCCAAAGATCAAATAATACTCGCGGTGGTTGAAAGGTAGTTGTCACCACTTAAATTAAAAATAACATTCCATTTTGTCATTTAGTAAAACTCTTAGTATAAAAATATTCCCTTTGAATAAAATGAAATGTCAAAGGGGTTTATACACTGTATAAAATAAAGTCGTGTATAAAACTAAAAATGCCTCAATGAAAGGAGATTGAGACGAAGTCCATTACCTCACGTCTCACTTGACTCGATCATTCTTTAATCTCCTAAAAAATAATTTAAAGTTAATTTATACTTTCTTAAGAACCTTTTTCATGTTTATTATTCCTTTTATATCACTTATTTCCATGTTATAAACATTATTCAATCATTTAAGTTAATAACGTTCATTTTGTCGATATTTGGTACTTGATTAAAAATGAAAAACTTATATTTACTTGTTTCCCATCTGGTCAATGTTTCATTATATCCATAATGATATTCATGATTTTGATATCATATATATCATATATATCCAGTATATACATGTTATCATAATAGTACATAACATTTAGAGGTATGAAATGAAATGCACCGTTCATGGAGATGGTAAGTCGTACGTACGCATGAACGCTACTTTCATTTCTATTTCTTATTTCAATGGAAATAAAACATAATGATACATAGATATATTTTAATTCCAGTATAATATCATATATAATATTTTAAACTCCATACTTTATACATCCTACATATGTTATTAATGAATCAAGTCACTTTGAGGGGGTGGTAGTCTACACTTTCTCAAATGAGATTGTCGTATTTACCCGCTATGGAAACCATAAAGGAATGATATAAATGGTAAGTACAGAAGAATAAGGAAATCATAAACATAATATATATCATATATAAATACAGTTCCATCATAATGGACACCATGAGAGGCGGTAAGATGTAATTGAACAATAATTGTTTCATGAGGCGTTAGTTTTCCATCCACAGAAACATTATGTTATTCATCCATTTGATGGAGTTTTGTGTAAGTTTAGTTATAATCATTCTCATAACAAAATCATATAATTTTGAGGATACTGGTGTTGTAATAGAATAAAGGAAATGAAAAGAGTTTAGGGGTTAGAGAAGTAAAATAAAAGAAAATAATTTAAGAGAAACTTTTACCTTTAATTTGGGTAACTTCCTTTAGTTTGAACCAAAAGGACTTCTTGAAGGGCCTTCTGCCTTAGGTAAGGCTTCTAGGAGAAGGATAGGGATGCAGGGATCTTATCTCCACAGAGTTTGGACGAGACAAATGGCTTTAGATGTGTGAGGAATTGCATAGACGTGGTCTCTATTTATAGGGTCTAGAAGGGGCTCTTTAGGATAGTGTGAAAATATTATTTTATAATATAATGATGTTCGGTTTCTAATGGTCCAAAAATCATTATTGTCGAAGATAAGATGACTCATATGAGAAATAAAATCATCCAATTATAATTGGTCATGTTTTGTATAATATTTTAATCGTTATAATCTTATTTATTTTAATCATTTAATAATGAGGTAAATACTGCATCATTATTGTGTCAAAAATAATTTAATTTATTAGTTGTCTAAAAATTATAAAAAAAATACTATCATATAGGAAATCAGTTTATATTTCCAAAGAATATTTATAGTCTAAAAGATGACTTATATAACACCGTATAAAAATTAATTACTAAATGACTTTTGTTTAAGTCAATTTTGACTTCACATTAAATTAATTAATCTAAATTGTCCTTTTCACTCCCATGTGGCTCAATGGGGTCCCAAAATCAACCCAAAGATGACCATAGTCGTAAATGAGTCAAACAATAAGGTTTGGATAGGTGTTAAGGTCATTATTAATTATTTAAATATTCTTTTAACCTCAAATTACATTATATACCTTTAACCGCGGTAAATAAAAGTCAAAATTTACTATTCACCAAAAATTATTTTCATCTTAATGAACCAAATTTTTCTTCCTGATAACGAACATGTATGTAGGATTTTTGAAATTCAATTCACAGATGTGGTAAATTTTCATTTAAATGAAAAAGTCAGTTTTCAACTACCATTATATGGTTTCACTATTCATAAAAAATTGATGTTTTTCGGAAAAATACAAAAAATTCAGCCTAAGCATTATTTGATATTACGAATTAAAAATTAATATCAATTTTTTTAAATTCAAAACATATAAGTGGAATTAATTAATTTAAAAATTAATTTCCGCTGTTAAAACAAATAGCATGTTTTTAAGAAACAATAACTATCAAAAGATTGATACTTTTTGTCCAATTTCAAAGTGAAATTAATTCCAATGACAAAAATTGAATTAAATGGTAAAAATATATTTTAATTTCTCTTTAAAACCAATTAGAAAGATAATATGATCATATAAATAAATTAGATAAAAAGGCACTTTTGAATTAAAATATAATATTTTTCACTATTCATTAAAAATGAACTTTATCAAAAAAATTCCAAAAAATTGCACAAAGTAAATTTTGATGTCCCAATTCTAATGAATGATTTTATTTGGTCATATAGAATGTTTTAAAGTGACCAAATCTATATTTAACAATGGTTCTCCATTAAAAGACAATAAATCACCCTTTTAATGTAAATTATGCTTTAAATTAGATTCATTCACATTTCAAACCTCTAACTTTTATTGGATAATTGTAATTACATTTAAAAAATAATAATAATCATATTGTAGTTAGTTTCAAACAATACCACCAATACAATGGCTATGAGTTAGCTACCATTTAAAATAATAATATTATATTATTAGTTTGCCACATAAGATTCCAAAGAAACCAGTTGTTGTTATCGGGTACTCTATCGAACATAGAATCCCCTTTAAATTAAAATTAATATTTAATTCAAAAATATTAATAAATATGAAATATGTCTTATTCTCCATTTACCTGGGGTGTTACATCCTTCCGCCTTTTGGAAATTGCGTCCTCACAATTTTTATTCACTTATCAAAATAAGTGGGGGTATTTATCCCTCATAGCATTTTCAGATTCCCACGTTGCCTCTTCAACCATATGGTTTTTCCAAAAAACCATTACCTGGTGAATTACCTTATTCTGCAACACCTGCTCTCAACGGTCAAGAATCTGAACTGGTTTTTCTTCATTAGAGAGATTCTTTTCCAACTGAACTACCTTTGGGCACAAAACATGATATGGATCTGACATATACTTTCTCAACATCAAAACATGAAAAACATTGTGTATATAGGATAAAATTGGAGGTAAAGCCACTCAATATGAAACTAATCCAACTTTATCTAGAATTTCATAAGGTCCAATGAACCCTGGATTCAACTTTCCCTTCATACCAAAATGCATCACACTTTTCCAAGGAGAAACTATGAGAAAGACATGATCAGCTACCTCAAAGAAAAGATCCTTCCTCCAGCTATCTGCATACCTTTTCTGTCTTCTCTGAGCTGTTCTCATGTGTTTCTGAATCAACTGATCTTTCTCTGCCATATCTTCCACCAATTCTAGCCCCATCAGATTCCTTTCCCCAACTTCATCCCAAAAATATGGAGTTTGAAAACTCTTTCCATATAATGCCTCAAATGGAGCCATCTATATACCAGAATGAAAACTATTTTTATACCAAAATTCAACCTAAGAAAGGTGTTGGTCCCAACTTCCCTGATAATTCATCGATCAAGAACGTAGCATATCCTACAAGGTCTAAATTGTTCATTTTGACCGCCCATCTGATTGAGGATGAAAAGTTGTACTAAAGTTTAATTCAGTACCCAATGACTTCAGAAGGCCTTTCCAAAAGTTAAAAGTGAACCTGGAATCACGATCAGATACAATGGAAAGGGGAACTCTATGCAACCTGACTATCTCTTCAATATAAAACCGAGCAAGTTGATCTGGAGACAATGTATCTCTAATAGGAAGGAAATGTGAATATTTAGTCAATATGTCAACTATAACCCAGATTGCATTATTACCTCGAGATGTCTTTGGTAATCCCACAATGATGTCCGTTGATATATTTTCGAATTTCCACTTTGGCACTGGTAAAGGATAAAGCATTCCATTCGGTAACTGTCACTCTGCTTTAACCTACTGACAAGTCAATCACTTAACTATAAAATCAGCAATATCCCTTTTCATTCCATCCCACCAATAATACTCTTGAAGATCTATGTAAAACTTAGTACTGCCAGGATGAACTAAAAATGGAGAACTATGAGTTTCAAATAACAACTCATTTTTCAACTATGAATCACAAGGAACACATAATATCTTTCCAAGTCTCAAAACACAGTCATTATCAAAGTTAAAATCAGGTAACTTACACTTCTGAACCAACTCTACCTTTCTCTGCAACTCACTGTCTTCCTTCTATGCTTGATTAATTCTGTCTGATAGAGATGATCTCACTGACACCGGAAAAAAAATAGAATAATTTCCTGCACCAAAAACATTTATTCCATAATTCATCAAATCAAAAAACAAAGGATATCATTCCAAACATAGAATGTTTAACGAAGCATTAATTTTTCGACTCAAAGCATCAGCCAATTTATTTGCTTTCCTGGGATGATAAAGGATTGTGCAATCATAATCCTTGATTAATTCCAACCATCTCCTCTGTCCCATGTTCAATTACTCCTGAGTGAATATATACATCAAAATTTTGTGATTAGTATATATGTCACACTTCACTCCATACAAATAATGCCTCCATATTTTTAAATCAAACACAACAGAAGCTAATTCCAAATCATGTGTAGGGTAATTTACCTCATGTGGTTTCAACTGATGTGAAGCATAAGCAATTACCTAATCATTCTGCATTAGGACACAACCCAATCCTTTCAACGAAGCATCACTATAGATAACAAACTCGCCATCTCTGGAAGGTAGTGACAAAACAAGAGCATTCACTAATCTCCTTTTCTATTCTTGAAAACAATCATCACATTATTTTGTCCATATGAACATAACACCTTTTCGAGTTAACTTAGTCATTGGACTAGATAACCGTGGAAGGTTTTCAACAAACCTCCGGTAATAACCTTCCAAACCAAGAAAGATACAAATCTAGGTTATATTTGTGGGTTTTGGCAATTCTTCAACTACTTTTGTTTTAGCATGATCATCAGTTATGCCATTTTTTGAAACAATGTGACCAAGTAACGATATTTGTTGTAACCAAAATTCACACATGCTGGATTTTCCAAATAGTTTCTTTTCTTTTAAGGTTTTCAACACAACCATTAAATTAATTTCATGCTCCTATTTACTTTCTTAATAAAACAAAATATAATCAATGAACAAAACCACAAACTTATCTAAGAACACAAATAAAATTCTATTCATAAGATCCATGAATACAGCAGGTGCATTGGTTAATGAAAAAGGAATAACTACAAATTCATAATGGCCCTATCTAGTATGAAAAGTGGTCTTTGGAACATCAGTTTTTTACATTCAATTGATTATACCCCGACCTCAAGTAAATCTTCGAAAAATACTAATCTCCCTGGAGCTGATCAACAAAATCATCGATATGAGGCAAAGGATACTTGTTTATAACTGTAATATTATTCAATGCACTATAATAAATTCAATGTCTCATTGAACCATCTTACCTTTTAACAAATAAGATAGGAGAACCCCATTGTGATGTGCTAGGTCGAATGAAACTTTTATCTAATAACTCATGCAATTTCATCTTTAACTCTAAAAGTTCAATTTTAGCCATTCGATAAGGGGGTTTTGAAATTGGCTTAGCATCAAGAACTAAGTCAACAGTAAATTCAACTTCCCGATCTGGTATAATACCAGGAAAATCATCATGAAAAAAATCAAGCTACTCATTTACCACTGGAACATCATTAATCTGAATCGTTCCTTTGTTTTCAACAATACATTGAAGGTAAGATTCATTTCCATCTTTTACCTGTTTTTCGACTTCCTGGTATTCTATCAAAAACAAGGGTTCATTCTTGTACACAAACTGAAAATCATTCTGAAAAGAAACCTCTTTAGCTATGCAGTCAATCTTAGCATGATAAACAGAAAGCCAATCCAAGCCCAATATAACATCAAGCTCTACTAGAGGAAAAACAATAATGTTTGCAGGTAGATTCTTTCCACACACAAGGACAAGAATTATCTTATTTTTTCTTTTTCCCTCAACATTTCCTCTAGGTGTTTTTACTATAAGTTCAATATTCAGATCATGGGATGGAATTCCCAATTAACTAGTAAACATTTCATAAATGAATGAATGTGTAGACCCTGAATCAAACAACAAATTGGCATAATATGAACAAACAAACAGAGTACCTGATACTACTTCATTTGATGGACCAACATTTGCTGAAGTAGTTGCCAAGGATTTCATCACCCCTTTCTTCTTGTAGTTTTTCTTCTTTCATTTGGTTTATTTAATTATTTGACACTCATTTTCATAATGACCCATTTAATTTCACTTAAAACATTTTACTGACTATAAATCAGATTTTTTTTCTTAACATTACCCTAATATTTTTCAGTGCAATTATGAGCTGTATGTCCTATTTTACCACATCGGTAGCACTTACCAGAATTCAAAATACATTCCCTAGTATTCTTTTAACCACAATTTTCACAAACTTAAACTTATGTTTCTTACCATCAGACTTTTTTTAAGAGTTCTTCCCATTTGTCTGCCACCTCAACCTCTTATTCTGTTGTTTTTAAAATAATACATGATCATCCGCAAACTCCATTTCCACCTTCTCCGCACAACGAACAAGTTTTTCATAACTTTTGAACTCACGAGAAGGTAAATCCCTTCAATACATTGGCTTTAATCCTGAGTAAAAATGGATGATTTTACTATAAAGATCTTGTATGAAATTTAGAGCATACCTTGCAAGTTGAGTGAGTTTTTCTTCACAAGCATCCACTGATTCATCCTCCTGCATCAATTCCAGGAATTGTTTCTCCATCCTAAGATGAACAAATCTAGGAAAATATTTTTGAAGAAACATACCTTTGAATTCATCCTAAATGAGAGCATTAATCTCCTCACTATCCCTGATATTTTTCACCATCGACCACCACTCATCAGCTTCACCTTGAAAACTCTAAACTTCAAGACTAACCATTTGATGTTATAAACATCCTAAGACATCAAAAATATTATCCAGTTCTTTAATCCACCCTTCAGCTAGCACATGGCCAGATGATCCTCTGAATGATGGGGGATGCTACCTCATGAAATGCTCCACTACTGACAAGTTCCTTTCTGGTTGATATGGTTGTTCTCGTACATGGATACCACCACCATTTATCGCATGCGTCACCAGTGCCATCACTGCAACAAACTGTTCAGTTCCGTTTCCGACCATCTCAGGTTGCTGATTTGGAAGGTTGTCTTCCTCCTGATGTCGTCTCAACACAGCTGCCCTATTTCCCTTGCGGAAAACCATTCTGAACAGAAAAGTATCTTTGCCGAAGCAATATGGTAATCTGTAAACACTATATTATTTGAATATTAAAATAAATTAATTTTTGGACATTAATATAACAATTTTCTAACTCCTTAAGTTATCTAAACTAACCTCTGATAACAACTATAAGGACATGGCCTTAAAACATTACATAATATTTAATTAAATGAATAATTCAAATTGAGGATCTTTTAAGGTTTAGAGTTTTAGAGAATTACGACTTGACTATTACATCTCAAAAGATTACAAGGTAGATATTTCTACCCAGATTCCATTTTTTTCATAATATCAAAACTCTTGAAAAAAAGTGAGTGTCTAGTTCCATGTTTTAGACAGCATGACTTTTCCTTGATCCTATCCTTGAACCTATTCAACTTTAAGTCCTGTGAAATCATTTCAAAACATGGGATGTGCATAAAAGGCTCAATAAGGGTTATAAAACAATGAATGAAAACATTTTTTCATAAATACATACAAATCAAGATCTCTTTTACTCACCTCATGAAATCAAAAGTTTTTTTAAAGACACATGGAAATCATAAAACATAAAGGTAACTTGCGGCATCCATACCATACTTACATTGTAGATATCACAGCTACATCGGGAGTTAATTTGGAATACCCATCATAGTATATTCCCTAAATCTCTTAGGAGAAACATTCATGATTTCCTCCGTCACATTACCCAATGAATTGGAGAGCTATCTTGGGCTCACCCTCCCTAGGTTTATCACGGAACCACCCGTATATGTAAATAATTCCCAAGAACCATAACATGATCATAACACATAACATAAGCATAAAGTAAAGATAACATGTCCACATTATAATAATAAAATATAATTTCAAGATATTAAAATAATAAACCCATTCTCAAAATCATTTTCAATACAAAAATACATAAAAATATTATATGGAAATTTATTTTTTTCCTTTTAAAAACATTTTGGCTTGTTAAGGAAGCCAAATATCAAATAATACTCACGGCGGCAGAAAGGTCATTGGCACTACTTACGTTAAAAAAACTTCCTTTTTTCCCTTTAGTAAAACACATCGTATAAAACGATTCCCTTTGAATAATATGAAAAGTCAAAGTGGTTTATACACCGTATAAAATAATGTCGTGTATAAAACTAAAAATGCATCAATGAAAGAGGATTGAGACGAAGCCCCTTACCTCGTGACTGACATGACTAGACCATTCTTTAATATCATGAATAATAAACTAATGTTAATTTCTACTTGATTATGAATCTTTTTCAAGTTTATTATCCCTTTTATATCACTTATTTCCATGTTATAAACATTATGCAATCATTTAAGTTAATACCGTTCATTTTGTCGATATTTGGTACTTGAGTAAAAATGAACAACTTATATTTACAGGTTGTCCATGTGGTCAAAGGTTCATTATATCCAGATTGATATTCATGATTTGGATATCATATATATCATATATATCCAGTATATAAATGTTTTTGTTATATTTCATAACACTTAGAGGTAAGAAATGAAATGCACCGTTCATGGAGATGGTAAGTCGTATGTATGCATGAACGCTACTTTCATTTATATTTCTTATTTTAATTGAAATAAAACATAATGATACATAGGTATATTATAATTCCAGTATAATATAATATATAATATTGTTAACTATATCCTTTATACATCTCACATTAGGCATTAACGAATCAAATCACTTTGAGGGGGCATTAGTCTGCACTTCCTCAAATGAGATTATCGTATTTACCTGCTATGGAAACCATAAAGGCAAGATATAAATGAGAATTACATAAGAATATAGAAATAATAACCATAATATATATCATATATAAATACAGTGAAATCATAATGGCCACCATGAGAGGTGGTAAGATGTAATTGAACAATCATCGTTTTGTGAGGTGTTAGTTTTCCATCCACAAAAAACATTATGTTATTCATCTATTTGATTGAGGTTTATGTAAGTGTAGTTAGAATATTTATCATAACAACATCCTAGTATATTGATTATTCTTTTGTTGATGTAGATTAATATAAATAAAAAGAGTTTATGGGTTGGAGAAGTAAAATAAAAGAAAAAAATTTAAGAGAAACTGTTACCTTTAATTTGGGTATCTTCCTTTGGATTGAACCAAAAGTACTTCTTGAAGGGCCTTCTGCCTAAATTAAGGCTTCTAGGATGTGTATAGGGATTTAGGGAGCTTAGTTGGGTAGTGTTTGGATGATCCAAATGGATTTAGAGGTGTGAGAAATTGCATAGAATTGGTATCCTTTTATAGAGGAGAGGAGGGGCTCTTTATGAAAGAGTGAAAATATTATTTCATAATATAATGATGTTTGGTTTCTAATGGTCCAAAAATAATTATGATCAAAGATAAGAAGACTAATATTTGAAATAGAATCATCCAATCAGAATTGGACATGTTTTGGACAATATTTTAACCTTTATAATATTATTTGTTATAATCATTTATTAATGAGGTAAATACTGCATCATTATTGTGTCACATATAATATACTTTATTCGATGTCTAAAAATTATAAAAAAATACTATCATGTAGGAAATATTTTTATATTTCCAATGAATATTTATAGTCTAAATTATGACTTATATAAAACCATATAAAAATTAATTACTAAATGATTTTGTTAAAGTCAATTTTGACTTCACATTAAATTAACTAATCTCAATTGTCGTTTTCACTCCCAAGTGGCTCAATGGGGTCCCAAAATCAACCCAAAGATTCCCATGGTCGTTAATGACTCAACTAATATGGTTTGGACAAGTTTTAAGGTCATTTTGAATTATTGTAATATTATTTTAACCTTGAATTACCATATTTACCTTTAACCGCGGTAAATAAAAGTCAAAAGTTACTTTTCACAAATATTATTTTCATCATAATGAACCACATTTTACTTCTTGATAACAACCATGTATGTCAGATTTTTGAAATTCAATTCACAGAAGTGGAAAAATTTCATTTAAATGAAAAAGTTAGTTTTTTAACTACCACTAAGTGGTTTCAATATTCATCAAAAATTGATGTTTTTTAGAAAAATTCCAAAAATTCAGCCTAAGAAGGGTCGACCCAAACCAGGTCGGGATAACCCAGGTCAGGTCGGACTAGACCCAGATCATCTACAAGCTTTTCTCTCTATCATCTATTATATTGTCACTAAGCATCCATTTGACTAACCGTCAACGATGCTCTAAACATTGGTGCAAGATGGTCTGTTTGGTATACCCCAATTGAGATTTGGATAATGTTGGGAAATAGTCGAGTTGGATCGAGCATGAATCCAACTATTCCCTCCATACAAAAAGGCTAATAACTTACAGACCCGACGACTGATTGACGCACCGTCTATTGCGTTGAGTCCCATATGATATGGCGGTCCTCTGGAATACTTTTTGTGGTACTTAATGTCAGTTGGAGTATCGACTAGTGGATTGAGGATAGGACCCTCCTAGAGATGAGAAAGTTTAGTGAGGAAGCATAGTAGCCGGATGGGACATGAAGAATGAATAACGATCTTATGTGGGTCAGCACCGAGTGATCATGTGTAGTTCCACACCGATCGAACCTATGTGGATCAGCACCGAGCAATTATTTGTCGGTCAGAACAGAGAGATCATGTGTGTGTCAGCAATGAGCGATCTACTGTGGGTCTCCCCTGAGTGATCCAGTGTGGTTCAACACCGATTGATCCTATGTGGGTTAGTATGTAGAAGTCCTATGTGGGTCAGAACTGAGCGATCATGTGTTGGTCAATAGTAGTGCCTATTAACAGAGTGAGATGATTCAGTAGTTATATCTAATTATTTGTACTTCATGTACCTAAGTTATACCTAGTGTGAGCTGAGTTAGAACCTTTGTGGTATTATTTTGGGTGGTGTACCTGTTTGGTACATAACTTATTGGTGTTCCTCCATTTGTGTCACAGTTGAGCTTTGGGCTTTTCAATTGGACTATGTGTTTCGACATGATTGAGATTGATATACTTGATAACTTATGTATATGTATGGGCTTATACCAAAGTAGGGTTGTCCCTGGTTTACAAGATTTTTATTTATCCATGTTGTATTTTGTGAGACCATGAGTGTCTCGGGGTCCCTACTGGGTATCGTTATTCTCACCCCTACATGGGCTATGCCCGTACCTCGTTGTGTCTGGTGCAGATGATGGACAGCGCTGACGGAGGACGAGAGTACAACGACTGGAGGTGGCTCAGAGGTGGACCATAGACGAGATGTACCACAGAGACGATCATTCGAGAGCTCTACCTACCCATCAGATAGGATCCTTGGAAGGTGATCACATGAGCTATTCGAGTTTATTTGAACATTCAGTTTCTTGTACCTTCCAGTTGAGCTTGTTTTCTGGACACTTTTTCTTTGTTTACTCACTATGTTTTCTATTTAGCAAACTTGAGTTCATATCTTATTGTTTTTTTGGTTGCATGTGTTTATAGATTATAAAGGCAATGCCTTTCCAGTTTTAGGGAATACGCTTTCGGTTATAGTCGCCAGCCCCTAGCCAATGAATGGCGGGCTTGGGGTAGTCACGGCACATGCCCCGGGAGACGAGTCGTGACAAATTGGTATCAAAGGAGTCGGTTATACCATATAATGTATGACACTGAACATTTTTTTAATGGAAATATTGTTAAGTGTAGTGAGTTTGGTTTTCAGTTTAGGGAACCCAGTGTTGGTGCGGCGGCCAACGTATCCATACACCAGGTCCATGACATCTGATTTCCAACTCAGTGCATGAAAACACATAATGAATGTGTGATTTCAAAAGTTTTCATAGTGATATTTTGAGTCAGTTCTCTAGGTATAACTTATTGACCATTGAGAACCTGTTTCTATTTAGCATTCCTCCATGCAGACTACTAACTAGTGTTTAGGATAAAGTACGCACTGACAGCCCACCGAGCGATGGGACCTTGGTGCAGGTCCCTCTTCAAGTTGTTCAACCAGAAGTGGAAACAACGGTACCATTACCCGTTGGGCCACTGATGCCACCGGCCCCAACAGTAGAGGGTGCACGCTGCTTGAGCATGTTGCACGAGTTATAGCGCTAGAGGCCACCTAGGTTCAGGGGAGTGATGGACCCACAAGATGCTGAGGATTGGCTAGAGGCTGTGTTGAGATTTTACCGACTGGTAGGGACACCATCAAATCTCATGGTGATCCAAGTCGCCAGTCTTCTACAGGTAGCAGCCGGAAGATGGTGGATCATGATGCTCTAGATTCACGATGAGGTGATGCTTCTCTGGGGAGTCTTCGAGAGCCTATTTTGGGTAGAGATTATTCTAGAGACACCTCGCGCAGTGCACATAAAAGAGATCCTTCATCTGTAGCAGGGCCACATGATGGTGGCTTAGTACTCAGTTAGGTTCACCGACCTCTCATGCTACACCACGGATATGGGGCATGACCCATTCTTCAGGGCCCAAACATTTGATAAGGGACTGAAACGGGAGATCAGGGCTTCGATGATTTCTCTTAGAATCCATATGCAGGCGGGGGTGTTAAAGAGAGCCATCCTAGTGGATATTTTCATTTCTGAGGTGTCACCAAAAGTGAGACCCACCACCGAAAATCCCATAGCGGAGTCTTCTGTTGCTGACAGCAGACATAAGTCATAGTGGTCCAAGAGGACTAGACCTATAGGTGGACGATCTCATGACTCATGGTCGGTGGTGCGGGGCTCTCGAGGCAAAGAAGAGAATGCAAGGATCATGCATTGTTACTCATGCGGCGGGAATGGTCACAGGGCTTATGACAGTCTGACCCGTTTTACAGATGATCAGCTGAATGTCGATGTACCGCCAAGGTAGAGGCAATGGTTCGACTGAGGTGGTCTGTAGGGAGCAGGCAGACATGGAAGAGGAGCTAGTCAGGAAGCTGGTGGTGGGTGATGATTTGAGATGTTACCACCACCCCCACCATGTAGTCCATCCCGACCACCGAGAGCAGGAGGACAGGGGCGATCTCATCTCCAGTCAGCTGAGGGCTATGATCACGGCACACCAGATATGATATGAGGTATGTTCTTTGCCTACTCTACCTTAGATTCAGTATATATAGGCACATGTGTCAGTCATTCTTCTAATTCCACTTCCCACTTTCAGATCTCAGATATTCTGACAGAGTCATTGGCTCAATCATTATAGCTAGATACTCTAACGAGAGAGGATTCAATGATACGCACTAGTTCCGGTAGTGCCACATTACTCTAGGAGGAGAGATATTGGGTTGGGATCTCCAAGTAGCAGAATTGAGGCATTAAGATGTCATCTTGGGTATATACTAGT
Organism: Viscum album; assembly: GCA_963277665.1. Lineage (NCBI taxonomy): Eukaryota > Viridiplantae > Streptophyta > Magnoliopsida > Santalales > Viscaceae > Viscum > Viscum album. The sequence continues at coordinate 392,483,845 of OY728127.1, read as the reverse complement.
TATCTACAATCCATGATCAGATTGATTGTATTAGATGCAAGGTGTGAAATGACCGCACGAATGGGACCTATTTTACATTCCCCGGTGAGAAGGGGGCCATTGCATCCATTGATGGACATACCCGGAGGAGTGAGCATCCAATCACTCATCGGTTGGCTATCCATAACCACAGAGAATTTGATTAGAGAGATTGATCTATCCTTTAGTGGTGGACCTATATGCGGATGTTTTCCCTGAATATGTTTCAGATCTATCTCCTCAAAGGGAGGTGGAATTTTACATTGACATGTACCCTGGGACAACAGTGACCTTTACACCAGTGTATCAGATAGATCACACAAGGAATCGTGAGCTGCTGGTACAACTAGTGGACATTCAGGGGAAGGGATTCATTCAGTCTGGTGTTTCTCATTGGTCAGCCCCAATTTTGATCACCAAGAAGGCAGATGGAAGTTTGAGACATTATGTCAACTATCGGCACCCGAACCAGGTGACCGTGAAGAACAAGTACCCATATCTAATGATTGACGACCTCTTGGATCAGTTGAAAGGAGAATGGTGGTTCTCGAAGATAGACCTCAGATCATGATATCACCATATTAGAGTATGAAACAATGATGTGCATAAGACAACATTCAGATGTCGGTACTACAACTACGTGTTCTTGGTTATGCCACTCGATGTAACCAATTATCCAGTAGTGTTCATGGGACTCATGAACATGTTCTTTCATCCATAACATGATTTAATTGTAGTGGTATTCATTGACAACGTTATGATATACTCGCCTTCTGAGGAGGAGCATTCTTATCATTTACAGGTCGTACTGGACGCGGTCTGAGAGCTCCAGCTTTATGGTAAGCTCTCGAAGAGCATGTTTTGGATATTATAGTTACACTTTTTGGGACATGTCACATTGGAGGTTGGAGTTGTAGTAGATCAAGAGAGGATTGAGGAAATACTTGATTGGGAGCCACCCAAGAGTGTGATGGAGGTACGAAGTATCCTCGGTTTGGATGGAAACTACTGGAGGTTTTTACAATATTTCTTCAGATTTGCAGCAACATTATCAGTGTTGACAAAGAAGGGACAACACTTCATGTGGTCAGAGAGATGCCCGTAGAGTTCTTAAGAGACGAGGCAAAGGCCGACTAGTGCACCCATCTTGAGGCTTCCAGAGGAGGGCGTAGGGTATGTAGTCGACTGCGACAAAACAGGGACCAGACTCAGATTAGTACTGATACAGGAGCTAGTAGTGATCACATATGGTTTTCAGCAGGTAAGACAACATGAGCATAACTACGCTACTCATGACCTGATGTTAGTAGCAGTGGTCTTTGCCTTGAAGATGAGACGACATTATTTGATGGGTGAACATTTTACAGTGTAATCTGATCACAAAAGGCTCTGGTATATCTTCTCTCAAAAGGAACTGAACCTGAGACAACGACTTTGGCTTCAGTTCCTCCTAGACTATGACTTCACAATAGTCTATACTATTTCGAAGGGTAAAATTGTATTCGATGCACTCTGGAAGATATTTTGTATACAGCTTCTAGGGGAGGCAATGGAGCATCTTCTTGGATAATAGATATCCATTGTGGATTATGATGGAGATGTTCTTCTCCAGTCTCTGACAGTCACCCAACCACATCATCAGTGAGTCAAGGAGGTGCAATGTAGGGATGCTGACTACGAGGCTCGACGTGCTAAGATTTTCACAGGGGAATCACCTCATTGATTCTGTACAGGTGGAGAGGATGTAATCCTCTTCAGAGGAAGTAACATTGTACCAGTGTCACTTCCAGAGTATGTGATGAGGGAGTTCCACACATCCCATCTAGCGGTGCATCTATGAGTGGTGAAGATGTTCCAGGATCTCCGACAACATCACTGGTTGCTAGTAATGAAGAAAGTATCATCATAGTTTGTCTCTCGGTGATTCACTTGTCAGCATGTGATGGTGGAGAAATAGGTTCCAACAGTATTGGATTAGACTTTAGAAGTCCCATAGTGGAAGTAGGATGATATATCAATGGACATAATGATAGGAATTCCTCTTTCTCCCAGAGGTCGTGATTCTTTCTATGTGATCATCGACCGACACACGAAGTCGGCCCACTTCCTACTGATCAGAGTGCAGGGTTTAGTAGAGAGCTTGGGACACCTATATGTACAAGAGATTGTTCATCTACATGGAGTACCCTCCACAATTTTCACCTCTTGTGATGCACGTTTTACTTCATGTCTATGGATGGAGTTGTAGAAGGCTTTCAAGAAGCAACTTCGTTTGAGCACCACCATCTATCCGCTGATGAATGGCCAGCCTGAGTGGACTATTTAGACCATCGAGGACATGTTGTTTGCCTACGTCTTCGACAATAGTAAAAGTTGGGAGGATCAATTTCCTTTGGTGTAGTTTCCATACAACAACATCTGTCACTCGATCATTGGTATTGAACCTTTAGTGGCCTTGTAAGGGTGACCTTGCAGATCACCTTTGTGCCGGACTGACCTAGGGGAGTCTGCACTAGTGGGACCAAAGATGGTATGGCTACCACTGTGAATGTGCAGATCATCTAGGAGTGGATGAAGACTTCACAAAGCAAGAAGAAGTCTTATGCTAACAAGAGGTGAAAATCTATAGGGTTGGAGGATGGTGATAACGTCTTTCTAAGGGTCTCACCCCGATCAGGTTTGCGGAGATTTGGCTAAGGTAGCATGTTATCATAGAGATTCACTGGACCCTTCCAGGTCCTCAGCAGAGTTGGCGAGGTGGTGTACCGCCTAGTATATACCCCTCTGTTGCACCAGGTGCATTATTTCTTCCACGTATCCCCACTGATTAGATAAATTCCTAACACTTCCCACATCATCGACCACAGCGAGTTGGACATCAATGATCGGGCGACATTTTCGGATGATCAGTGGAGATTGAGGATCTGCAAGTGTGGGTCCTTTGTGGCTGGTCGATAACTTTGGTGCGTGTTCGCTGGCAGCAAGGGAACATCCCGGAGAGCTCATCGGAATGGGAGGCTTCGATACATGCTCATTACCCCCCACTTGTTCCCTTAGTTTGATATGTGGCTTTTGGGGGAGCAAAGCCCTGAGGGGGGGATAATGTAAATACCTGAAATTTCAATGTCATTTTTTAATATATGGGAATATTATGAGTCCGCAAAAATTGGTGGCAGATGATTTTGAGTCCTGGAGTGCCGGAATGAATTTCATAACTTTTTTAAAGGTACGTTAGGTAAATGTAAGATCGATTTCTATATCTTTTGAACTTGTGCACGGAATTGAAATCCAAGGGCACCGTTGAACTTGCAGCCCCCGTTTTCACTTAAGGGGACATTCACATTGACCATAGTAGGTCGGGGGTGAAAGATTGAGTTTTTGTTTTTTATAAAAGAATAAAATAATATAAATTTTTTGTAACATTTTATTTTCATTTGAAACTCCCGTGTGGGTGTTATGTGGTGGGGACCACTTGAAATAATCCTCCCACATGAGGTTGTGAAGGTGGGGACCAAAAAACCTAAAACCCCCAATTTGAATTTAACGATAGGGACCACCTGAAACCTAAAAATGTTTGAAACCACATGAACTCCCTCTTCAATGAGGGAGGGGATCATTAGGTTTCACCAACATTTATTATGCCAACCTCAATGTAATTATGATTCCAATTTAATTCGTGCCAACAATGAAATTCGGGAAACATATCAGATTGGATACTTTTTCATTTTGGTGGAATTTTGGGGAAGTGTTGGCAAAGGGATATTGGTAGAGAACCTTGGAGAAACTATTATTCTCTAATGAAGAACGTTCATCCAATAATGAATGATGATGCATGAATTCAAATTCTTTCTCGGGGCATCCTCCAACATGGGAAATCGTCAATAGATGTCCATACCTCCCCCCGCATCGACGTTAATAAATGAAAGAGGTAGGTGTTTGTTTTAAATTTATCAATGTTAATTTTCCTCTCACATTGAATCATTCCCCTTGAGCCGCTTGCTACCGCCCTAACAAGGAGGTCACGTGCGAAGCAAATATGACTTGACGCCTTCGAAAACATTATGGTTTTTTTTGCGTGTTCTTCACGATAGTGACAACGACCAGTTTCGGAGTTTTGCACTGGTGGAACTCGAGAACCGCGGGTGGCACCACGACATGCCGTGAAGAAAGAGGAAAATGGAGGATGGCTGGTCAAGATGGTTTCCAGCAAAGGCATCATGCGCGATAGCGTCGCACGGGCGGCCATGGCGGACCTTTTCCCAGTGGCCTCACCACTCCACAACTCTCTGCAGCCCTCGTGTCCTCCATCATCCCGCAGCCTCACGCCCCCATGGCCGCACCGCCCAGCAGCCCTCTGCAGCCCTCGTGGTCCGCGACGGCCCTCGCGGCCACACTTCCCCCACAGAATTACTTCCTTGTGGCCCTTCACATACCCCACAGCCGCGCCACCCCACAACCCTCCATAGCCCCCATGGAATTCGCTGCCTAGTGGCCCTCCGCGGCACCCACGACCACGCCGCCCCAAGACCCTTTGTGTCCCCTGCTACCTCGCCACCCTCGCGGCCTTCGTGCCACCCACCTGGCCACACACCACTCTGGTATCCCCGCACCATCCAACTCGGTCTGGGCTTGAACCAAACTGGGTCAGATTGGACATGGACTAGGTACGAGCTGTTCACTCTATCAGACATAACATTGGCACCAAGAATCCGTTTGAAATCCCATCAATAGAGTTGTAAACCTTGGATCGAGATGGTCCATTTGGTATAACCCACATTATATTTTGATATGTTTGGGATACGGTTGGGTTTGATCGAGCACAAATCCAATCGGGTGCTGAAGACAAAAAGGATAATAACATAAAGACCGGGTGTACGATTGATGAACCGTTTGTTTCTTTGAGACCCCTATGATGTGGCAGTCCTTTGGGATAATTTATCGGGGGATTTCGTGACATTTGGTTTTTCATCTAGTGGCTTATGGTGTAGGACCTTCTAGAGACGAGCAAGATTAGTTCATGAACTCTGTAGTTGGTTGTGACGTGAAGAATGAATAGTGATCATGTTTGGGTCAGCACGGAGTGATCATGTGTGGGTCAGCTCCAAGTGATCTTGTGTGGGTTAGCACCTAGCGATCCATTGTGGATTAGCACCGAGCGATCCTTTGTGGGTCAGCACGGAGATATCATGTGTTGGTCAGCACCTAGCGATCCTTTATGGGTCAACATCTAGAGATCCTACGTGGGTCAGCAACGAGCGACCCTTTGTGGGTCAGTAGTATATCCTCATTTTTAAGGATGATGACTCAGTAGATACATCAAATCATTTTCAATTATGTAACTATATAATACCTGGTGTGAGCTGAGTGAGTACATTTGTGGTATTCTTCTATGTGGCGTACATGTGTGATACTAACCTTCATGGTGTTCCTCCATTTATGGAACAATTGAGCTTTGGTATTTTCAGTTATACTCTGTGATTCCTCATGATTGAGATGGGTAGACTTTATAACTTAGGTATACATATGGTCATATTCCTATGTAGGGTTGTCACCGGTTTACATGCACTATGTTTAATCCATTGTGGATTTTTTGAGACCATGAGGGTCTCGAGGTCCCTACTGTGTATCATTATACTAACCCCTGTATGGGCTATTCCCGCACCTCGTTGTGTTTAGTGCAGACGACAGGCATAGTTGACTGAGGATATGAGTACCTGGACAGGAGGTAGCTCTATGGTCGACCTTAGATGAGGCATACCGCAAAGAGGACCATTTGAGAGTTGTACATACACTTCAAGTGGGATCTTTGGTGGGTGATCCCCGGAGATTTTCATATTTATTTATACATCCAGTTTCTTATACATTCTCGTTGGTCTTATATTCTGTCCCCTTTTTCATTCGGTACTCACTATATTTACTATTAAATATACTTGAGTTTGTAATTTTTTTTGTTCTTGGTTAACTGTTTTTATTGATTATAAATCCAATTCCTACCACTTTTCGTGATTACGCCTTCGGTTATATTCGCCAGCCCCTAGTATATGGAAGGCGGGCTTGGGGTAGTCAGGTCACAGGCCTCGGGGGATGGGCCGTGATAGTACAAGACATAATAAACATATATATTACCAAACTAACTGAATTACCACCAATCCCCCACAAACAAAGTATATTCATGCCCCCATGAATATGATAACATAATTAAAATCAAGAAATATATACCGAAAATGAAAATCACCCCGCTGTAACATCGAAGGTAAAAAATTAAAATAACAGTTTAATATTTATTAATATTTTTCAATTAAATATTAGTTTTACAAGATAGGGTTCACATTGTTCTATGGGATACCCGATATGCAACAATGGGTTTCTCTAAAATCTCTTGTTGCAAACAAGACTTAGTCATATAGAAAAATAATATTTTAATAATATTACAATAAATGTTAGTAAATTCCAAGACATTGTCTTTCCGCGAATGAAAAAACTAATATTATTATGATTAAAAATGCTTTTAATTTATTATACAGTTATCCAATAAAATAAATATTTTTAAATTGAGAATGAATCATTTTTAAGAAAAAGTTATCTAATATCATTAAAAAGGTAATTTTAATTCTTTTTGATGGAGAAGCATTTTTAATCTTCTTTTTTTACTTTTATATGATACATTTGTTAAAATAAACTTCTTCTCTTGAAGTGGGACATGAAAATTTACTTCAGGTAAATTTTGGGTATTTTTCTAATAAAGATCATTTTTATTGCATCATGAAATATATTGCATTTAATGACATAATAGTCTTTTCATCTAATTTATTAATATGATTATATTGTCCATTTAATATGGATTAAACTGTGATTAGATTATATTTTTAAAACTTGATCAATGTTCATCCTTGTATGTAATTTCAATTTTATATTCGATATAAACACATGTCAATATTTTTGTTTTTTTACTTCTTGAAAACACATTTTTTGGTTTTGACTACGAGAAATAATTTTAAAATTAATTCTAAAAATTATCTGTTTTGAATTTGGAAATATGGATTCCATATTTGTAATCAGGATGTCTAAATTCTGTAAATAGGTTACTTTAATTTATAGACATTGTGAATAGTATCTATAGTAAATATTATATTTTTCATGGTTAAAGAGTATATTGGATAAATATGTGTAAAAAATAATATTATAATAATATTAAATTTCTCTAACACATTTAATAACCCTATTTTATGATATATATTTTTCTATGGGTATCCTTGGGTCGATTTTAGGACCCCATGGAGCCACTTGTGTGTGAAAATAACATTTAATTACTTTTAATATAATGTTAAGGAAAATATAACCTAATGATGTATCTTCTACAAAAACAATATTTATATGGGGTTATATAAGTGATATCTTCGACGATAAATAGTCATTAGAAAGATAAAAATAATTTCTTTCATAATTTCGTTTTATTTATTATTTATATACGTCAGATTAAAAAATTATGCCAAAATGGTGATGAAGTGATTACCTTATAAATGAATGATTTAAATAAATGAGATTACAAATATTAAAATAAAATTATTTTGAAAATTTTTATGTCATGCACTAATTTTATGCATGATTAATAATTTTTATATTTTAATTAATGATGTTTTTTATTTAATCAATTTGTTTTGGATTTTTAAAAAGTCATTGTATTAATAGTAGATAATTTACATAAATGAGTTTTAAAATCAATTAATATTTTATTAAATTATAAAATAGTCCTTAAATACTAATATTCTTCCAAATGGAATATATGATATTAAAAATGTCATTAATAATCCATTTTCTTATCTCTAGAAATTTTATAGTAACTATTGTTGCAATATTTTATGAATATGTGAGAAGACATCATAAAAGATAAATAAGTTTACTTAGGGTTAAATCTAAAAGATAAGGTTAATTTTGTGACCCAATAATTTCTAAAACACTTTTTATGATATTATTTAAGCAAATTCTCATATTATCTTTTAAATATATCACTTTGGTTTTATTTTAATTTGAATTAAAATTAATAATAAAATAATACATTCAAACATTCCTAAAGTGCCCCTTCGAGATCATATAAAATCACACCACCTATAAACCTTAATCACACATATCAATCCCAATTGGCACATCTAACCTCTAATAAAATAATCTCCCAACATCCCACCTTACTCCTAAATGCCTTTCACTAGGAGTAAGGCAATTTAAGAAAGTCCATTGGCTCAAATCAAATGATGCTGCCCGATTTGAGGTAATGTGTTCTCTCAAGTTCGTGTCCATTATTTTTACTTCTCCACTTCCGAGACTCTTATTATTATTTCTCTACTTAACAAAAACATTATCCTCAATATAATAGTTTGTTTTTATGTGATGGATTCTAACTAGAATTACACAAAAATCTGCCTAATAGTTATAGAACATAATGTTTCTTTGGACAACGAACTACAACCTCACGAAATGATGATCGTTCAATCTTCTCATACTACCTTTAATAGTAGACATTATGATGGAACTGTAATAATAGTTTATATATGTGATATTTATTTTAAATATATTCAATTATAATTCTCATTTAGAACATTCCTTTATTCTTTTTATGTTTTATAATTATGATAATTTCATTTGATGAAGTACGAACTACAACCCCCTCAATGTGATAAGAATAATTAATGAAATACAAGAAATGTATATCAGATGTAATTAATGAAAAAATTTAACAAATATATTAAACATTAATTATAATATATCAATTTATAATTTAGTTTTCTTTCCTTTAAATATGAAAATTAAAAAAATGTAGTGTTCATGCGTACGTATGACTTACCATCTCCATGAACGATGCATTTCATTTCTTTTATCTAAAGGATATGCACTATTATAAATATATATACATATATATAATAGTTATATATTATATATATGATATCTAAATTATGAATATTATTATGTGTATAATGAAGTTTTTTTACCACATGGTCAATTTATAATTATAACAGGTTCATTTTTTACTCTTGATCAGAACATTGACAAAATGTCCGATATAAACTCAAATAATTAAATATTTTTTATAGAAATGTAATAAGTGATATTAAAGTTATAATATTCATGAAAATTGTTCTTAATCAAGTATAAATTAACTTATGTTTTTTATTATCTGATTAATTAATAAATGAGACTGGTCGGGCACACGTTAAGGGACTTCATTTCAATCTTTTTTTTAGGAAAAACTTTTTTTATTAATAGATTGCAGTTATACAGTGTATAAACCCCTTTTCATATTAATTTAATTTATAGGGAATTATATTTCTACAACTAGTTTCACAAAATGACAAATGGAATTTTTATTTTTAACGTACATGATGACAATGACCATTCCACAGCTGTGAGAATTATTTGATATTTGGTTTCCGTAAAATTCCAGGATTTTTTTAAATTGAAAATAAATTCCATATATACTTTTTACATATTTTTCTATTAAAAATAGTTTTGAATTTGGATTTACTATTTAAATATCTTGAAATTATTTCATGTGATTGAAAATGAAATTTAATGACTGAAATGTTGATATTTTAAAGGTATTATGTTTGATGATTATATAATGGTACATGGACATTTGATGGAAGGATACATGATAAGACAAGTGATGGGTGGTTCCATGATAATACAAGTTTGGATGGTTATGCTATAAACTCCAATGCATTGGGTATGGAAGTCAGTCATATGGCTATTCCATTCCTAATAATCATTCGTGGAAGTTGATTGTATGGTTATTCCATTTAAGTATGATTATGTCCCATGTTTACCTTTTATATGTTACGTCTGCTTTCTGTGGGTTTTATGGTAATAATTTGGTTGCCAGAGGTTAAGTAATGTTATTTTATTTAGAGAAATTTATTTACTACTTAGTAATGGTGAAAAGTATTACTTATGATAATATATTCATTGTTTACATGTTGTTTGGGAAAATTAACTGTTTCCCTTCTTTGTGTATCCCTTATTGATATTTTTATTCTAATCCAATGACATTAAAATGTTTTTCATTGGACTTAACGTGGAATATGGTGAAGGATGGGATCAAGGAAAGACAATCTATTTAATACATAGAACTATATGGGTTTATTTTTTTAAAAGGTTTAATTTTATAATAAAAATGTATACTGTGTAGAAGTGACAATATGTAATATTCATGTTGTTATATATAAGTAATGACCTAATTATCCAAAGCTCTAAAACTTAAATGATCATTAGTGTGAATTATTAACATAATTCATGAATATGTGTCGTGCAAGGGTAGATCCTTACAGTTTGTATTAGAGGTTAGTTTATATAACTTTAGGAGTTAGGATTTTTTTAATAGAATGTCAAAAAACATTTTTTAATTTATGCTCAAATTGAAATGATATAAATTTTAAATATTAACATGCTTCGCCATCTAAGATATATTTTTTCATAATGGATTTCATCATAGGAAATAGGGAAGCTATATTGGGAAGGCATACCGAGGAGAATAACATTCTTAATAAGCATCCTGAGATGGTCAGAATCAAAATTGAATAGTTGGTTGCAGTGATGGATCCATTGACTCAGGTGATAAATGGTGGTGGTATCCATGAACAAGATCAACCAGATCAACTACAGAGGAACAGGTCTATAGTGGAGAATTTCATGAGACAATATCCCCCATCATTTAGAGGATCATTTGACCCTGTGAATGTTGAAGAGTGGATCAAATCACTAGAAAATATTTTCAATGTCATGGGGTGTATAGACAACAAAAGGCTAGTTTTTATATTTACAGGTTGAAGGATAAGTTTATCAGTGTTGTTCAATGGTTAAAATTTTCAGGGATAGTGAGGATATTGATGATCTCTATTTGGGAAGAATTTAAATGGATGTTTGTCGAGAAATATTTTCCTAAGGAGGTTCGACTTATGTTGGAAAAACATTTCTTGGAATTGATGAAGGGGGCTGACATAATGGTTGACTATGAAGATTATTTCACTAGACTAGCAAGGTATGAAACAAATTTCTTCTAATATCATGATAGTAAGATACATTGGTTTTACTCTTGATTTATGTTGTGATATAGGATGGAATTATTCTCTTGGGAATACAAAATAATTGAAAAACTTGTCAAATGTGTTGAGAAAGTAGAAATGGTGTTTTTTGATGTTCATGTGTTCTATTTTTGCAATAAAAATAAGGGGTCTAGTTGGATTGATTAAAGGAATGTATTCATCAAATAAATATAGAGGAAATAAAATTAAATTTCCATCAAGTGAGAATAATTTTAAAAAGAATCTTGGAGAATGCCTCTCAAAATCTGGAAAGTGCTTCTGGTGTGGTAATACTAGTTATATTTATCATAACTATAAGGACGATGATAAAGAAGGAAATTAAAATCCAAAAATTAGATGTTTTTGTTGCAACGTGTTTGGGAATTATGCCAATGTGTGTCTAAGGTTGATTACCTAGGGTGGAAACCAAACAAATCAAAAGCATATGGGTGTGGAGAAATCTATTTCTACTACTACTGTTGATGTGATACCATCAAATAAAGTGTTTATAGGTACTATAATTGTTTTTTCATATTATTCCAATGTGTTATTTAATTTGAGATCTACACATTATTTCATTTATGAGAAATTTTCTAGTAAATTTTTAAATTCATATCAAGATATGAATCCTAAACATTCAGTAAAAACACATGGAGCTTATGTTGAGAGAAGAAATAAATTATATGAACCCTCATGTCCTTGTGTTCATAATGAATCTACCCGCAAACCATATTGTTTTGCCTCAAATTGTTTCTGATGTTATTTTTGGTATGAATTGGATTTTTGTTTATCAAACTAATATTGACTTCATAACTAGAGAGGTTTTTTGGAAATCCTTTTACTTTGTGTACCATAAAAAACACTTGTCACTGATAACATATCAGGAAGATGATAAACTAGTAAAACATTGAAATGAAGTTTACCTTTCACAAATTTCAGAAATCAAATGAACTATTTAGATTAATGATGTTCTAGTATTAAAGGAGTATGTTGATGGTTTTCCTGATGAGTTTCCTAGTATTATATCTTATTGGAAATTTTAAATTTATGTTGACTTAGTTCATAATGAAATGACAATTTCAAAATCCCTTATAGAGTATCTTATATTGATCTTTTAGAGTTATAGAAACTATTGAATGAGTTTTTGGATAATGTTATCTTTCGTCCTAGCACATAACCATGGGGTGGTCTAGTCTTGATTGATCAGAAGAACGATGGTCTATTGATACTTTTAATTGATTATAGATCCTAGAATAATATCACTATTAATGAAATGTATCCTTTTCCTCATATCTATGATTTTTTTTATCTACTCGAGGGATCTCATTAATTTTAGAACATTGAATTGAGGTTGGGGAACCATTAGTTAAGGGTAAAGGAAGAAGACATTCTGAAGAGCGTGTTTCATAATAGATATCTCCATTATGAATTTGTATTTATGTCTTTTGGTTTATCCAATACACATGATGTATTCATGTATCTTATGAATAGAAGTTTCCATGAGTTATTGGATATGTTTTTAGTTGTGTTTATTGAGTACATTTGGTATATTCAAAATGTAAAGAGAAACATAATACTTATTTATGGTTTGTCTTTAAATCCTTAAATGAAATGAAATTGTATGGGAAATTATAAAAATGTGATTTTTTACAACAAATTTCATTTCATGGTAACACTATTTCAAAAATTGGCATTATAGTTGATCATATTAAAACAAATGCCTTTGAATAATGTCCATGACCCAATAATATAACAGAGATTCATAGTATTCTTTGTTTGGAATGCAATTAGAGAAGGTTTGTTGAGAATTTAGCACGGTTATCTATCCCACATAGTTAGTTAACTCGAAAATGTGTTACATTCATCTAGACAAAATAATGTAATGATTTTATTCCATAATTTTAAAAACTTTTGTGATTGCTCCATTTATGGATTTACCATCCAGATGTGGTTAATTTGTTATTAAAATTGATTCATTGTAGAAAGGACTTAGTTGTTTCCTAATGCAGAATGATCAGCTAATTGTTTATGATTCATGTCAGTTGAAACCTCATGAGTTAAATTACCATACACAAGATTTTAAATTATCAACTATTGTTTTTTTTCTTTAAAATTTTGGAGACATCGTTTTTATGAAGAAAAATATGAAATATATACTGATTAGAAATGTTTGAAGTGTGTATTAACACATAAGGAATTGAACATGAGATAGAGGAGATTTATGGAATTAATCAAGGACCATGTTTTCACAATTCAATACCATCCAATAGAAGAAAATAATGTGGCCACTGCATTGAGTCGAAAGAGTAATGCTACTTTAACCATGATATGTTTGGAACGAGATTAATTGGTTTCTAATTTTGATGAATTTTGGATTGGAAGTTGTTGGTGTAGAGAATTCATCTATTTTTCTGTGGTGTTACTGAAATCATCACCAGTAAAATGAATAATGCAAGCTATAAAAGAAGAGAGTGAGTTATAGAAAAATATATAATTGGTTCAAAAGGGTATGATACTGTAATTTAACATTTATAAAGATGATGTTTTGAAGATTCAAAACTGGTTATGTTTTCCTTGTTAGTCACAATTGAAGAAATAGATATTAAGTGAAGATCATAGTTTTATGTTTTTAGATTATCCTGAATGTACAAAGATGTTCAAAGCTCTTTGGGAGTATTACTGGAGGAATGGAATAAAAAGAGATATTGCTGACATTACTGTGAAGTGTTTAACATGAATATAAGATAAAGCATAACGAAAGTTACCAAAAGGTATGCTTCAGCCTTTATAAATTTGATAGTGGAAATGAGAAATTATATCCATGGACTTTATTGTGGGATTAATAAAGACATCTCAATGTAACAATTCAATCTGGTTTATTGTTGATCGATTGACTAAAACTACACATTTTCATCCTATTCTTGATAATTTGTATCTAGATCGACCATCTCGATTGTATATTAAATAGATTTCAAGTTACATGGAGTTCCTCTTTCAATTTCATGTGATCAAGATCAGGGGTTCTCATATAAATTTTTTATGGGACATTTGATGTTGTTAAGTACATAATTAAATTTCAGCATAGCTTTTCATCGTCAACCTGATGGGTACCCAGAACGAACAATTAATTAATTGGTAGATATGCTATGGGTTTGTTTAATGGATTACCAAGAAATTGGGACCAATATAATTCTTTTTTTTGATTTAATATAAGAACAATTTTCTTTTTATTATATATATGGATCCATTTAAGAAATTACATTTAATGAGTTGTCATACTCTAGCGTTTTAGGGATGAATTAGGTGAATGCAAGTTGATGTGACTAGAATTGGTAGAAGAGATGACACAAAAAGATTAGTTAATTTAGAATCACATGAGAACTGCTCAGAGAAGGTATAAAATTTATTCAGATAATCGAAGGAGGATTTTTATTTTGGGATAAGTGATCATGTCATTCTCGACGGTTATCCATAGAAAAGTGTGATGTGTTTCGAAAAAAGGGGAAGTTGAGTCTGATTTTCATTTAACCCTATGAAATCCTTGAAAAAGTTGGATCAATTTCCTAAAAAGTGGATTTACCTCTGAAATTATCCACAGTAAACAGTGTTTTTCAAGTTTCAATGTTATGAGAGTATATGACAGTTCTGTCTCCAGTTTTGAGTCCAGTAGTAGTTTAGTTGGAAGAGAATATTTCTTATGTCGAACAATCCGTCTAAATTCATGACCAAAGAGGGAATGTGTTGCGGAATAAGGAAATTAATTAAGTAAAGGGTTTCTTGAAACCCCATATGGTCGAAGAGAGAACCTGAGAATCTGAATATGCTATGAGGGATAAATACCCCCTCTTATTTGATAAGTGAATCAAATTATGAGGATGCAGTTTCAAAAATTAGTGAAGGATGTGACTTCCCATAAAAATAAAGAATATCACATTTTCTTATTTATTAATATTAGTGAACTAAATATTAATTTTACTTTAAAGGGGGTGCTATTTTCGATGTTGGACACTACACACAACAGTGTGTTTTTTCAAAAACTCATGTTGCACACAAGGATGGGTCATACTGAAAAATAATAATATATTATTATTATTTTAAATGGTAGTTAATGCCTCACCATTGTATTTGCAGGAATTAACAGAACTAACCATATTATGATTAATCAAGTGTGTTTATTTTTTTTTACATCTATCCAATAAATTTTTTAGGCTTAAAATGTGAATGAATCCAATTATAAGCATAAATACTCTTATATTTTTTAAAAGAAATTTTTTCCTCATTTCGATTATGTACCATTTTAAATATCCTATTTGTCACATTTATATGCTCTATTTGACTGTATAATGTTATTATTAATATATGAGACCTAAAAAAATACTTTGGATAATTTTTTTCTATTTCTCTGATAAATATCATTTTATAATGAGTAGTTAAAATTACTGCATTTTAAAACAAACATGTATTTTTAGCTAATTTATTTATATTATTTTATTATCATTTTAATTGGTTTTAATTTATAATTAGATTATATTTTTAATGTTTAATCCAATTTAGGTCATTTATTTTAATTTCACATTACAATTAGACATAAACACATGTCAATCTTTTGGTTGTTTAATTTCATAAAAAATTCTTTTTTGTTTTTATGAAGTGAATTACTTTTAAATTAATTTTTACAATTTATGTGTTTTGAATTTGGAAAAATAGATTCAGTATTTTGAATCAGGGGTTAAAAATTGTAAAAATATCAACATTTATATTTAGATAATATGATTATTAACTTCAATAAATATTTTATTTAGCATGGTTAAAGGGCCAATCTTGAAAATAAGGATAAAAATAATATTATAATCATAATAGATTACCATAAAACATGTCATAACCCTATTGGATGAGATATTTCTAACCATGGTCATCATTGGGTGAATTATATGACACCAAAGAGTCACTTCTATTTGAAAACGTCATTTAGATATTTTTAATTTAATGTTATGGAACATATAACCTAAACTTGTATCTTTTAATAAACCCATTTTTATATTTGGTTATATAAGTGATCACATCGATGAGAAATTGTAATTTTAAAGATAAGACAATTTTCTACAACATGGTATTTTATTTATAATTTATATACATCAGATAAATAGATATATCTATGGCATAATGGTGATGAAGATATTACCTTATTAATGAATGTTTTAAATTAACGAGATTATAAATATTAAAATAAATTTATTTTGAAACAATTTTTTTCATCCACATTTTTTATGGAGGATTATTACTTGTTATTTTTGAATTAATAATTATTTTTTTAATAAATCCTATTATTATGGATTTTTAAAATGTCATGGTATGAATAGTATAAGTAAGTTCATGCTCGTTAGGTATAAGTAAAATCCAAATAGCTCTTTGGCTCAAATCAAAAGAAGTTACCCGATTTTAGGTGATATATACACTCAATTCCTTTACATTATTTTTACTTCTCCACTCACTATGATCTTTTTATTATTTTTTCAAAAACAAAACCAATATCATCAATATACTAGCTTATTTTTATTGAGAAGGATTCTAATAACACTTACAATCACATCTATCTAGTCGGTATAAAACATTCTTTTTATGTGGACGATGAACTATTTCCTCACGAAACGATGATAGTTCAATATTATCATACCACCATATATAGTGGATATTATGATGATGATATAATTATATATGATATATATTATTTCTATTTAATTCATATGCTACATTAATTATCTTTTATAACATACCTTTATGCTTTTCCGGTTGTATAAATAAAATATTTTCATTTGAGGAACTGTGGACTATAGCCCCCTCAAAGCGATATGACTCATTCATGCTACACATGGAAGATATAAAGTATGGAAGTAATGAACATTTGTAACATATATAACATATATATTATACTATAATTATAATATTACAATGTATCATTTAGTTTACATTCCTTTAAATATGAAAAATAGATTAATGTAGCATTCATGCATATGTACGACTTACAGTCTCCATGAACGGGGATTTTAATTTCTTATATCCAAATATTATGGACTATTATAAGTACAACTTTAATGGATATATAAGATATATATCTTATCAAAATCATTAATAAAATTCTGGAGATAATGGATTTTTTACCACATGGTCAATTTATAATTATAACAAGTTAATTTTTTAATCAAGTTCCGAACATCGACAACAAGTCCGATATGAACAAAAATAATTTAAAATTTTTTATACGAATGAAATAAGAGATATAAATATAATAATAAAATTGAAAATGTTATGAAGCAAGTTTAAATAAACATATGTTATTTATTATGGAAATTAAATAATGAACAAGTCATGTCAGACACGAGGTAAGGGACTTCATCTTAAACTACATTCATTGAGGCATATCTTGATTTATAAACGATATTCTTTTATACGATGTATAAACCCATTTTACTTTTAATTTCATTTAAAGGGAATCTTTTTTTTACATATAATTTTACTAAATGAAAATTAAATGTTTCTTTTTTATGTAGGGTGTGTAACGACCATTCTTCCATTGCGAACATTATATCATATTCAGATCCTTTACATGATGTGATGTTTTTAAATGTGACATAAATACCATATACCCTTTTTACATATTTTGGTATTGAAACTTTTTTAATGTGTATTTACTATTTCAATATCTCAAAATTATTTCTTGTGGTTGAAAATGATATTTTTTTCTTGGAATGCTGAAATTTTCAATATTTTTTTTGTGATAATAAAATAATGGTTCTTGGACATTTGATAAGTGGTTACCTGATAAATCAAATGATGGGTGCTTCCGTGATAAACCAGAGATGGGTGTTTATGTTTTATATTCCAATTCATTGTGTATGGAAGTAATTTTTAGGGATATTTCATTTGTTATAATTATTTATAGAATTCAACCATATGGTTATTCCTTTTATGTATGATTATGTCCAATGATTAAAATTTAATTATAATGTGTTCTTCATATGAGTTTTATGGTAATATTTTGGTTATAAAATGGTATTCAATGAGCCTATATTCTGTGAAGAGTATTTACTACTTCATAAAGGTGAAAAATATTACATTTGAAAAGGATTCATGGTTTATATGTTGTTTTAAAAAACTACCAGTTTTCCTTCTTTTTGAATCCCTTACTCAGTTTTTTTTCTCATCCCATATTTTTGAAATTTTTTTCATAGGACTTATACTATAATAGGGTCAAGGATGAGATCATTTAAAATTATTTCTCTTTAAATAATGGAACCAAATGTGTTTTATTTATTTTATGAGTTTTTATTTTAGGAAAAATGGATACTGAGTAGAATATATTCTTGTAATATTCATGTTCTTTTGTATATGTTATCTCATAATTCATTAAAGTTCGAAACCATAAAAGATACTCAATGTGAATTATTAACATAATTCATTATTATGTATGGTTTAAGGCCAGGTCTTTACACTAAACACAAATAAATTTCGAAAAATGATTAATGAAAATCCATATACATGTTGGGTGGGATAAGGTATCGGGCTGGAAATGTTGCTATAAAAAATGGTTTTCATGGGCACAAAGGGGATTTCAAAAGGAGTATTATTCTAAGGATAATGGGAGGATATTTTTCTATTTTTACTCTCATGTAGTTCATAAAATTCCTCTATCCTATTAATAAATGATAAAGTTAGAAAATCATCTCAAAGACCCAAAAAAATAAAGACTCACAATAAGTCATAAACACATATTTTAAAAACCCGACCAAATGTTTAAATGGATTGAAATATGATGTTATTCTTCACAGTTGGAGAAGTATGGTATTGAAAATAAAAAATGAATTATTATAAATTAATTTTCCTTGGAAGAAAATTATTTATACAAATTTATGATTAAAAAATGATTAAGATGAAAAGTAGTCATTAGAATCCAAAAATGGTTGGAAATTTTTTTAAAAATGAAACAGACAGTAATTTTAATTGTTTTTTTAGTTGGTTTACTTGTTATAGTTCATTTAGTGTTCTTAAATACATGCCCACCTAGAAGAGAAGGATGAAAATTGTTTTTGATAAAAAAAAATTAGTTAATAAAAAAAGTGAGAATGATATAAAATAAAGAAGAGAAAGAGATTGGTGATGAAGAGATGGAGTGGATGTAAAAGGGAAAAAGGTTCCATGTAGTTTGGATTTGGAGGGTTTTCATAACTATATAGTCTTTTTTTAGTGGATCTTGATAGAGTTCCTGGTCCATGTCCTTCTCTGTTGATGCTGTTGAAAATTTCCATTTTCAATAATAGAAAATAATTAGTTTTTATTATTGATGCACTAAAAATAAAAATTAATTTAATAAAAGTGAATGAAATGGTTTGTTGACTCCCAAGAAGTGATGCATTTATTTTTTCTACAACTGAAAAAATGATATAGACTAGCCATATTCAGATGGTGGCCACCATATTGTCTCAACTCTAGTATTATTCCATTAAAACATTTCTTTTTTGGAGTCCTGATTTTTCATTAGATAATTTATTCCCTATGTTGTTATTGGTCCTGAAAATCAATAGTTGTTGAAAGAGAATACCTATATCCTCCCATTAGTCCTCAAATTGTGGAATGTGATAATAAAAAATGTGATGATTTTCTATGCACGGAGATTCAAGACGATGTTGCATTTATGATTGTGAATTTACATAATGTTTAGATAAAAAATATATTTTTAGGTCCCAATTGTTTTAACCCATCTATTTCATAATTTTCTTATATTGACTAATGTGTATAAAAAGGTACATGAGTGTCAATATATTTTTTCTAAATAATTAATATCTATGTTGTTTTCTAATGAATGGTCAATATAAACCTCACTAGTGATCACATTATTTATTAATGAAAAACTCTCCCAACATTCAAATCCATTGGTACAAGATAAGAACATTGGATCTGGGTTCATCTAAAATATAATATAATTTTTAGAATCATTGATGAGAGATGATGAATTTTAGATAAGAGGATTTGATCCAAAAAAAATGAGAATTCTAGTTCATTATCTTCATTATCATTCAGGATAGAGATATAGCGATCATAGTTGACATTGGATTCCAATGGCCTTTCATGATCCATTAGATCAATGGAGTTTACATTTGAAATTTCAACAACAACATCCCCATTTATGACTTGGTTAATAAGGAAGTAGAACTAAAAAAAGTATTTATCATTTGATCTATAAGAACATGATGGATTAGGGTTCAATACACTCTCATTGAGACTTTAATATTACCTAATAGAGAAGGATGAAAGATCCTCTCATGGGTATATCATGGCATGAATAATGCTGAACATCATCATTTGGTCACCAAATTCGATTAATAAGATACATGCATGGACATAAATATTATTTATACCATTCATTATGAATGGTATTCCTAGAATTAAGGTAGATAAATAAGATTTCATCTCACCATCCATTTCATGTATAGAGATATCAATAAGTAATATATGATCATTAAGTCAGATAAAGAAATAATCAATTATTTCTAATGGACTG
Organism: Viscum album; assembly: GCA_963277665.1. Lineage (NCBI taxonomy): Eukaryota > Viridiplantae > Streptophyta > Magnoliopsida > Santalales > Viscaceae > Viscum > Viscum album. Next base: position 392,463,199 of record OY728127.1, on the reverse strand, counting down.
GATGTCCTTGGATTAGATAACTTGAAGACAATAGTAATTAGGTTCAAGGGATCTTGACTATGGTTTGATAAGATAGATTTCAGCCTGAAATTTATTGAGGCTACTAGGTTTATGAGTGAATATTCAATGTTTGATCTCTTTTTTTTTCATGGAACCATAATGATCCTTAGATCTTTTCACATAATGGGAATGGATTTTTGGGTAGAAAAATTGTTGAGGGTCCAAAGTTTTCTATTATGGGTTCAAAATTTCTTATGAAACATGGAATACTTAGTAATTTGTCTGATAGTATCAAATAGTGTAAATTTTCTTCAACACGTATAAACATGTTGAGAATTTTATGATCAAAATTTAATGACTTCCTTGGAATATATAGAGAAATAGAAAATAGAATTGGGTTTCATAGAGGAATGAAATGAGATGATGGAGTGGATTAAGGTTCCTTTTCTGACATTCATTTTTTCATTTTCTAGAAAAACATTTAATTGTTCATTTGAGGATCCATCATAGGTTGGGAATTTTTTCCACAATGAAAGTGGAATTTCAATTACATTACCCATGATTTTGGACAATGATTGAACTGGGTTTAGGGAGGAATTAAATGGTTTATACTAGCTATGGTGGGAATCAAGTTGACCAATTTGTTTTTCAATGTTATTGAGGCTTGAATGACTAAATGAGTAAGGATCATCCACACTTCTTCCACATCTATTCATTGAAGAAGTGGTTTGTGCTGCATTGAAATTTCCTTGATTTCGGTTCTTCAGAAGGTACAATTATTGGGATTGGAATTTTGGAAAATCATTGGGGTAGTACAATCCATAAGTAAAAAGTGCAGGATTTCTCAATCGAGGTTGAGGAACAAAATGATGAGGTTGTAGGAAGTCACATACACCTTTACTATATTGTAATTGGTTTGTATTTTGAGGAATAAACTAAGTGGGATAAGGGATGTGATTATAATACCTTACACTAAAGTTGTAGGAATATGATAAGGGATCTGTGTGGAGTTGGGTGGAGTTTCAAATGAACTGAACTAATTATAGGTGGATGGAGTTCTGAGGAAAACATTCTACATCGAGATCCAATGGACTAGAATAATTTTAGGGATCATCTTGTATTTGATGAGATGTTTTATTTGGTTGAGATAGTGACTAGTAGATTCAGAAATCTTTTACAGGTACAGAAAATAATGATTTTAGGGAAGATCAGGTTGGGGCTTTGTCTGTCACCGCCGATTGTCTCACATGTCCTATAAGTTCACTCGTCCAATAGGTCATCTTGTTGGTATATATGGATTTATTATACTGGATATGTTTTTCATGAGAATTTTATCATGTATAGAAATGATGTGTTTTTAAATCCATATTTCTTATGATATCTCAATAATTTTAGGAGTTTTATCAAAACTATCATCTCCACATGTGGTATCAATGATTGATCACTCCATAGCTAATAAACCCTTATAGAAGTAAGGTATGAAGAGTTTTTCATGGATTTGGTTGTATGGGAAGGTTTTATCAAGGTTTTTGAATCTCTTTAAGTAATCATGGATGGATTAATTGCAGAATATATAGGAACTACTTATTTCATTTTGTAAATAATAATTAAGAGAATCAGGAAAGAATTTAACTCAAAAGATTCACTTCATGTCATTCCAAGTGGTTATGGAATCATGAGGGTGGTTTTAGAACCATGATTTGGTAGATTTATCTAGGGAGAAAGGGAATCCTCAATGTTTTATTTTTTCTTTAGAAACCCCTTGATGATTCATAGTAACACACACCACATTGAACTCTTTGAGATAAAGATGAGGATCCTCACTGGATAGCATACAGAAATGAGGTAGAACATGAATCAAACATGAATTGAGTTAAAAATAAACCTCAATGATATGATATTTAATACTGAGGTGTTTGAAATTCATATCAGGGGTAATGAGTTGATTTCTGAGTTTTTCCTTGGATTTTGAATACTTGGTTCAATTAGATGCTCAATGAATAGATCTGGAGTGATTTGATTATCCCTAATGTTACTCTAATGTCGATGAAGAGTTCACATGATTTCTAGGTAAAAAATATTTTATCAATTTATTTGGGGGAAATGATGAATTTAGAGAATATTTGGAATGTTTGGGAATGTGAGTTTCCCTTTTTTCCCATTTATTATTTTTTATGCCGAAGGTGGGATTTCATTTTGTTTTTTCATAAATTTGTATTTATTTTTTAAATTGTATTCAAAAAAACTAATTACTACAAATTTAACCATCCCATAACCATTTCAAACATGGATGATTTTCTCCTATCGAGTATTCAATGTTCCAGTGCATCTGTAATGTGTTTAGTGATACTCAGATCAAATCCTCAATGATGGTATACATTTTAGAGTAAATGTTTTATGATTGATTTTATTTTTATTGGGAGTTTTTATAAATAGATAGTATAAAACGAATTATTTCTGTATATGGTTTTAAAATATAATAATTATTTGGGTTATTTCATTATTATGAAGTTACACGTTGGATATCCTTGAAAATTCATATATATTTCATTAAATTAACACATTCTTCACAGGACACTTTTTATGGGAATTCCCATGTGGTGAGGCTTCAATCCCAGACATAACTTAAATAAGGTTCTAATATCAATAAATTATAGTTTTTATTATTATATTAATCATTACAAAAATAAATGGAATCCATATGTTAAACAAAACATGTCTACAATCCTTGAAATTTTATTCTAAACATCACTCATCTTAACCTAAATAATATTACACATGAAAAATTCATCAATCACGTAACGTCCCCAGAATATGAAACTCCCAAGTTTTTTGTTTACTAAAACATTGAGATAGTTAAAAATATGTTTTAGAATAAACATTTCAATGATATAAAATTAGAATAAAATGAATTAGATAAGAAAAGAGTTGTGTTCTTAACACAAACACGAGTGGTGAAGAAAGGTAAAAACATACATTAGATTGAATGAGATGAAAAATGAGAAATGGGTTTATTTTGTAATTATTTAAAAAATTTGAATAAAATTAGTATTGTTTAATAGAATATATATGGTATTATGGGATTATAATGAAAATGTATTAATTAAAAATCAATTGGCATGAAATCAAGAATGCATGATTATAGATGTACAAAATCACAAATGTACATTAAAACAAAATGAGGTGGAGAGTTATCTCTAGTAGAATCCATATTTTGGAAAATTCTCTCATGAATTCGGTATGCCATTGTTCAATAAAATATATCCTTTTATTTTATGAAATTATCACACCTTATAATGAGATGAGGGTGATTCATTTATAGGCAAAAGAGTTGATTATTTTCAATCAAAAATATTTTCTGATGTGTGATTACCATGTTGAAAATTCGTAATTCTGAATATATGGACAAAATATTCTTCAATGTTTTAATTATTTGTGTGGAAGTTAGTCCCCAAAATTTTGTATCCAATTGGAATATGGATCCATTTTTTAGGCTATTTTCGAAAACTATGTTATGTTATGCCCTTTTCTATTTGGTATTTCATTGGTCTAAATATGAATGATGTTAAAGATATTAATATTACCTCAAATATAATCTATTCCACATAAAACTTCTGGATAATATATCTTTGATTTCATGCCAGAAATGCTCAGATTGATAGGAAAATTGGATTGTGAAAAATATCAGGAAAGGTGGGATGCTTGTTACTTATAAAATAGAGTGGGGGTTAGACTTCAAAGCATCATTTGAGAACCATTTTCTTATAGTAGTTCCTTAAAATCATTAACCTTGATTCGATGAAATATTGAGTGGTATATTCATAGGTTTCATCATGTTTTGGATTATATATTGATCCCATTTATTCTATCTTCATGGATGGTCTAGTTACTTTTTAAGATTCATTCGGCCTACATGTGAGTTTGGTATTAACCTTCATATAACCAAAATGTCCCAATATATAGTTTAATGATTTATATGAAATTTAATTAGGAACAATAAAAAAAGTACATTAAAATATGGATTAGTATATTTAGCATTATAAAAAAAGAGTAAATAGTCTTGAATCTGAATAATCCCAAATAATTCCCAAAATTTATATTTATTTTTAAAAAATGGGAACTTCCAACCGATTATTCAAAATAAATTAGGAATTAAAAATGGTATTAATAAAATATATGTATAGAATAATAAAAAAATTAACCACACATATCAACTAGGAGTGTCAACCCATGAGTGAAGTAAGTCCCACTACTATTCACCAATTCACAGTCATGTCAATCTGAAATTTTTGTTTTTGGGTTTACCCCTATATAAACCTTTAAAATAGCCACATGGAATTTTTCATATTTTGGAAGAGATTTTATTTATCTAAAACCACTTAAATAATACTATTCAAAAAACTATGATGTGTTCATATATTTTAACGTCTCCAAAAAGATCTTTATAATATTTCAAAATCCTAATTTCCAAAAAAAATATAATACTTCCTTTGACCCAACTATGGATCCCAACCTTTTATTATGTATAATTTCAATTTCTATGGTACAAACATGGGATCATTTAATGATTAGATTCATGGGAAATGTTACAAAATACCTTAAAAATTAAGACACTATTTTAACTGAAGTGAAATGATTATTCAAATGTTCATCATAAGTAAATTTAATTCATCTCACAACATGGGGACATTTAACAATAGAAAGGGTGAGAAAAAGGCCTAGTAAAGGGAAATCATGGTAAATAATTTACATGTGAAAATGGGAAATAACAATAAGACCTTGAAGAATATAATAAATTCATGAGAAAATGATAAAGGTTCACATTGAGATAAAAAGAACATGAATCAAAACATTGAAATGTGGTATACCATTGAAATGATATATTCTTACACATATCATCATGGATTCGAATCAATGTGTCATAACAAATGTATTATGGTAATTCACCAAGGTATCATAAACATGTCATAAATAGAGAATAAATTATTTACCTAATTCATTATAGTGCAATCATGGCATACCCTTTATATGTATTAAATTTTATGTGGTCCACATAGATCATAAAAAATAATTTCTTAAATATCCCATCGAGTAAAAATAAAAGGAGTTTCATATAAATACTATGGTGTTTCAGAAAGTGTGTTTAAAATAAGATCATTATGTCATTTATAACCCACGAAGAGGGAATACATGTATTATATATGTTAATACTCGAATAATATTGATTATTTTTACATATCTGGGAATACCCTAGGATAATAAAGAGGTTTTAGTATTACGAAAATGAAAAATAAAGAAATTTATTGTGGATAAGAGAGAAATATTGATGAGTAAAACCAGCTTCATAATTGGTATAAAAGGTGGTTTGATAAATCAATAGAAAGAGAGGTGACATGGGTCTCTAATTGATATTACACAATATGGTAGTAATGTAATGAATAAAAAATGAAATAATCAAGTTGACGATAACAACATGTATTATAATGTGCTAAAGATATGAGAGATAATAAAAAATTAATAACATACTTTTCTTTCCAATTTTATTAATCAAAAATGAAAATATGGTAATGATATGGGAGATAATAAACGTGTCATTAAATAAGAAATAACATTTTATTAACTTCTTAATATGATCAATTGTTACATAGGAAATTTTTATAGGATGATTTAAGACAAGATAATCTCCTTATTTTTTGGATTCCTATTTCTGAATCCTAGTCATAATGAATCGGTTAATCAGGAATGTAATATATTTTCTAATTGTGTGAATTAATAATTGATAGATGGACACATGAGGCCCTTGTTAGTTATATAAATTTATTATTCGATTTCTAAAAATAAACATCCCTCCTCAATCAAATACAATATTTACCTATAGGATTTTTCACATAGTATAGTCAATAGGGAAATACTATTAGCGGAGTGATAACTGTAATTATATGAAAATTCAGCCAAGGGTAATTTCTTAAGAAAAAATCCTATAAAATTAAGGAATTATGAAAAGAAATGTATTATAATGGATGGATAGTCTACTATAACCATTCGTATATATATTGAGGAAAAATTATTCTATGTAATACATAATATAAAAATATTCATTACATATATCATCACAATTGGGAGATAAAATTTTGAGCATTATCAGATGTAATTATATACATAACCCCATAGAGACTCGTAATGTCTACTATATAATTTCATTATAAATACCCCAATGTTATCAACTCCTACATCAGAATGATGTGATCTAACATTATCAAAAAATTTTGATTATACTATATATCATAACCATCTAAATATCAAGAAATAGAAATCATCAAGTTTATTGAAATCGTAGTCACTTCCATTATAGAACATAAAATGGAAGATTCAACCCACAAATAACATGATTTATTTAACTCAGTTTCTAGAATACCAAATATCAAGATAAAAACTCAAAAAATAATCTATTTTACCTTTAGCAGTATAACCTACCTCTCACGATAAGATTCATCCAAGCATCACTATGAAGTACCATTGATGATGAATTGTGGATCTCATAGAGGAACACATCATGCAGGGATAATATAAGAAAAAACCTCCCCTAAAATAATAGCTTATTCCAATCATCCACCACCCATCCCATAAGAAAATCACAAAAATGAACATAATCTATCCATCAATCCTCTGAGAAATCCCCCAACTAAGATTCTTTCACTTTTTTTACCATGAATAAAAAGATATTAATCTTATAGAGACACACTCTATCATCGAAGTATAAAATATAGTGGTTCATCATTGAAATCAATTATTTCACTATCTATTAATTCCCAATGTCACTAAAATTCCCGCATAATTAATAATGGTTATTTTATTATTTTTTGAATAATATGAAAGAAGATATGGAAAATTTTGAAAATTTATTTAGAGTATTTTTCAGAAGTCCCAACAAAGATACAATTGTGATTGGAAAAGTAATTTTATTTTTTTTATGTTGTCAATATTTCTATATCGGTCACTAAAAAATTTGTAATTCATTATTTATAGAAGTCATTTTATGATCTAGATTATAATTAACTCAGTATGTAAATGATTCTTTCAAAAAAACATATGAATCATTATAGATTGTCAATAATGTTACCCATATTGTTTATTTGTATAATGAAGTTTCATATAATTAATTTCAATTCCTTAATATGTCATTAGACTCATTGTGTTACTCATTTGAAATTTTTGTATGAATCCCAACATAATAAAATTCATTTATTTTATTATAATTAACTGGATTTTTTTTACGATACTTTACAGGAGAAAAAACAAGTATATGATTCTAGTATCACACTTCAGTGTATAAAAGATCACTATTAAATTATTATTCAATAAAACTGAATTATTTATAATCCACTAATAATGAATGAAAAATATTAATCTAGGAAAAAAAAAGTAATGGATTTTTTTATAACAAAATTATGGAAATGAAAAAAATCCATCTTATAAATATTTATTTTTAAAGGGATAGTTCTATGTTATGTAATATTACCTAAATCACCTGATAATAACTCCATGAAAAAAAGAATATTTTATCGAATGAATGAGTAGTTTAAGCTGTTGGTGTATATGTCCTTACAGTAGAGTGACTTTTATCATGTAGTGATGTGGTTAGGGAAAACTAAATCTATTGTAAATATAGTTGAAAAAAATTAGATCCACAATATATATTTATGGGATTCAAAATACATTAACTGTGATTTTGAAAATGAATTTTTAATGAATTATTTACCCATTAATTTTTTTGGTTATCTTGAAAGAAATGAGAAATGGAATTTTATAGTATTTTCATGAGATGTTTTGGGTTACTAATCTATGTGATAGGGTATTATGAGATATGAATGAAATATGATGGATCAAAATATTTGAGTACGATTAGTTTTTATTATCAATTAATACAATATAAAATTAACAATACCACATTGGGAATATTTTAAATCATGGAAAAAATAAATGCATCCCAATGTTTGTGAATAGATATTTCATAAGATGCGTAGTTCCCTTACATAAAAATATAGAAGGTTTCAGATTATGTATAAATATTGTGGGTGATCATGAGAAAAAATTGGAGTAACCTAGAATGATATGAGACTACATCTATTTGGATAGATAGTTTTTAAAAATTATGATCTAATTAATTCAAGGATTAAAAAAGAATAAATCATTAAGGATCTACATTAAGTGAGTAATAATCCACTTATCGTTCATCTTAAATTCGCTGTCATACAACGTTGTGGTTAAAGAAAATGTTTTGAAAATTTATAAATAATTAAAATCAAGGTAAATCATATGTTTAAAGGTAAAATAGAACCTACTAGATATCTTTTTTAATGAGTGGTGTTTGTGGTTTATTGGTACTGTATAATGTTGATATAAATGATCTTCAAAATAGTGGGATCTATAAAATGTAGGTAGTGGATGATACCTACTTAGACATTCTATGATGGTGATATATTTTTAGTGAAAACTAAATGAATTATTATTATAAATTGATTTAGTAATGAGTATGCAATCACATTTTGGTTGAACCTTATAAAATCTATTATTTTCCTTATGTGTCTTTATTTCCATCATTATAGGTTAATTGATTAGTGCAATTATCTATTACTATAGATATGATATCAACATGAAATATAGATTTCTTTATGGTGAATAAATAAATTTTTAAAAGTTATGCAACACTAATCCACCCACATTAGGTAGTTGTTCGATCTACTAATGCTTACATGTGGTATCAATGCTAAAGGTTCCCCCATGTAGATTATATTTTCTGAAAATATGGAATAAATACAATCTTTGAACATCAAAGGAGTCCCTATATATAAAGGACGTAATTTCCAAGGATATAATAATAAAATTCTACCATATTTTTTTCCTCATGGCCTTGGTATTCTTGCTGAAGATAATATGGTCTTTTCTCACTAGAAATGGGGTGAAATTTTTTTTTTTGGATGATAATATAAATAATAAAAATGAAATTATGGAAATTAATACTATTATTATGTCAATTTTAGAGAAATTATTTAGAAATATTTTGGGATTAACTATAAAATAATTTTTGGAGAATCATTAATGTGGTTTTGTAGGAAATATTCAAATCAAAGTGGAAAATTTATTGACTTAGAGAAGTATGTTTGATAATATAAATATGGTTATATAATAATACATTGTTTCTTAATTCTATAAAAAGTTCAATATTTTGAGGATTATACATGGATTGGGTGAAAAAATGATGATTATGTTGTTATGAATGCAGAACTTCATTTATTCAATTTGATTTAAAAATATCATTCTATAGAATATAGGATAGATTTGTTACATGATGAGATACTAAATATATATATAGAATATAAAATGAAAAAAATCACATGTATTAAAATATAAGGTAAAATATGAGATGGATTTGAAGCCAATGGGATGATGTATTTTGAATAAGAACAATAAAAACAATTTATTATACCTGATGGGGAATATGGTACATAAGAGGATTTTAAGATAATCATATCACTCATTCGTAAAAATATTTCAAAGGGAAATTGAAAATATAAATTCACACATCTATTGAAGTTATTAAATTTTTTTTGAATCGAATATTTTGGTACGGATTTTACAAAAAAGATAAAACTTGATTATTAGGATTATGGTCCAAATGTAAATCCCAAAAACAACACATAATATAAAATCTCAATGATTCATTTCATAAAGAAAAATATTCTCATAAAAAATGAATATGTTTTATGAGAAAATATGAAGTAAAATTTTATTTTTATAGCCTCTAATATAAACATAAAAACCTAAAGGGGTTAATAATTTATGTCTAGTTTGTAATATAAAAAAACCACCACAACGAAAGACGATAAAGGTTTTGAGGAGTCTTACATTAAGCATGCATATCTTGAGAAAATAAATAATCTATTCTATTAAATAAAATATTTAATGAATTATAATATTTATAATGTTGAAAAATGTGAATAATATCTCCCTGGAGAGACAACACTCATTGAGAAACTAAATGTAATTCAGGATGGAGGTAGTTGATGATGAAATTATCTATAAATTTCTTGATTAAATGATTTTATTGAAGTAGCAAGAAATGATTAAGTGGAGTCAAAATATGTTGTAGCAAAAAAATGTATTTAAAAGGATTATAAATACATAAAAAATATATCTTTTTCTGGTATGAATCGTCTATATATGAAAGATATTAATCTCCTCATAATTAGTTTAAAACATTCATGCTTTCAGATCTTTTTCTTCCTTAATTAGATGAATTTGATAGGTTTTGGAAAAAAAAAGTTTGTTAGATAACAAATGAAAGCCCTTAGGATCCATTTGGGATGCATTGTGGTCAATTGAACCGTAAATAGTTGCACCCATGCGGTGCACCATCATCCCAAACATGAAATATTTTGATGTTTTACATAGAATTGTTATCATAATGTAGATCATGTGATATATGTGTATTCATGTTTTTTTAAATAGTGAAAGGCACTAATGGATGATTTTAACAATTATTGATAATGGTAGATAGAATTGTTTGAAACATTGTGAATGGGTTTACTGAATTAAAGTTATTATGGAAAATTGATTATGTGATGAAATGGTAATATGTTAACGAGTTAGGACACAATGATAAATTTTATTTATTGATTGAGTAGTGATTTTTGAATGTCATTTGAATGGTTAGAATAATCTTATTGATATAGTGAATAAGGTTAATAGTTATTGGAAGTATGTGCACATGGATTTGTAGTTGGGGATATTTACTGATGTTATAATCCAATAAGTTATGTTATAATGATTATCTAAACATAACAACTATACTGCATGATTTGAGGATCTATACTAATTATCTAGTCCCCTAATAGATGCATTTGATGATTATCGGGACTGAGGCTCCACGATTAGTGTGATGAAATTTGATGTGATAACCGAGACTGACAGTCCAGGGTATGTGTAATTTATTTTACTTTGTGGTGTTTCCCTTGTAAAATATGGAACTTAAATTATTATGTAATTCATAGTGGTTTCCTGGCCTAGGCCATTGTGAGTTAAATACAACACCTAACACATGGAATTAAATGATCACAAATATTTAGGTAAATTAGGAATTAATTATTCCCTATTTCTATTCCTTGTTTATATGTTATATATATGGGATTATAGGCACTTTCTATTTAGATTTCACATTTTTTACACACTGTGGGTGGTGGCATACAATGTTGTACTCAGTCCTTGGTCTGGATATCATTGGGTAATTTAGCATATTTCATTAGTACTAGTCAGGAAATGGAAAAAGGCCATACTCTTGAGGGTTTATTTACGATTGGTATGTGCATGGAAGAGGATCCAATAATGGATTCATGACTTATTTTAGGGATTTTTACGTTTTCATTGTTGTAGGGTTTCATTACATGTCATTGTTATCATGATATAACATAATTACATTTTGGATGTGGTTGTACACAGTTATGGAAATGGTTGGTAATGTATGTTAACCATGAATTGTTATTATTCATTTATTCAATATGATAACTATTGTTTCTTACTCTGGAAAATAGGGTATAGTATTTCCATGTGAATCATTAGACCTTCACTGCTTGTCAGAAACCACTGGTATATATGGATCCATGATTGAGTTCATGTGGCAACCTAGATCGGGGCACTGATATTGTGGATTTCTATTTGGGGATGTTAAAAAGTGTTATCAGAAATATAATTTTATGTTACATACTATCTGGGAATGGAAAAATAAGGTTTATAAAGTTTTAGTCCTTTGATATGATCATATTCATAGTAGTAGCTAATCTATGTACTTAGGAAACCCAAGTACCATTGGTGGGAATTATTGTTCTAATTATTCGTTTTTACCCATGAATGATATTTGACCATTGTATCATACTATATTTTTATGATTACACAATTTTAAGATGTTTTAAACTTGTAACAAATGTAACGAGGAGTTAAATTCATGAATCATTATAGGCACCTATGGATGTAGGTGGCATGCATCATGGTATGCACACATGGGATGGATGTGTGGGACATGAATGGTATAATTAATTTCACTTCATTTAAATTTTTTTATTAAATTAGTGTCTAGTAAATAATATATAAATTTTAAAATAGAATGAATTTGAAGGAATGGATATTGAAGTGAGTTTAATGAAAAGTTAAACATGAGAAATATTTTAGTTGTAACAAGATTTTCAATGAAAAGTTTGTCAAATGAATAGCTCATTACTATGTATGTTTGTTTACCGTATGTTGACCACGAGTTGCAATTATAATGGTTCATGGTGGTGTTCTAGGTGTGACAATGTCTGTTTGGATAGTGTGTGTGAAATCTGTTTTTATAGAATGTGGTGATCCTTATTTTATGTAAAATCTGAATGTTTTATGTTATCTATTCAAAGAATCATATATGGAATTGTAGATAAGTTCCACCAAGATGACATGTGTTAGGTGGGTGATAAGAGGATATCACATAGAATTATCACCTAAATGTATAGGAAGAGACATTGGTGATCTAGGGTAATATAGGAGAGTAGTAGTTTTGGTAGAATGTCACTCGTTTTATTTTGATGATGGAATGGGACCCAAGGTTGGTTGTACTGAGCATATTTGATATGTCTAGATAGTTTTATCTACAAATCCCTCCAACCGTTACAATAGATTATGGGATAGAGGCATATGTGTTCATGACATATTCAATAAAAATAATTCTTGATTACTTTGAGACTCCTCCTAAGAAGTCAGTCATGATTGCTGACTCCATTTTATGTGGTTAGGAAAACCATTATTGGGACATATTAGTTTATACTGAGAGGGTAGAGATTATGATATAAAAGTTCCATTAGGAATGGTTTCATAAAAATTACAATCCTGATACCTTATGGTAGGACAAGGATAATGTGATTATGAGGGTGACACAATCGTCTATGTTAGGGATTGAAAATCCATTCTGTTTCATAATCTTTTAGTTTTTAGTTCCATAATAGGTATAGGATTTGTCACCTATGCCTAATCATTTTCATGATACACTTATAAAATAATTAAATTTCTAGTGGAAAATATTTTGTTTAAAAAGGATTTCAGTAGTAATTTCTCTGGACATTATCATATTGGGAAACCTCAAGGGGGGATCTGGGGGAGGAACTGTGGTTTTATTTGGTTATATAGGGGTCTTAATTTTGATTTTAAGAATCACAATTTTGAGACTCTCTACATGGTTAGTAGTGTATGTTGTAGTCAAATAAGGTAATCAGTTTCTCAGGGAAGTAACAGATTAATTTGTAATCAGTACAGTAGGTCAGGACACATGCAGGGTCAGTGTAATCGGCCACTGGTTGAGTGCTTAGTATGTGGAGGGTGGTGTATGCGCATATATTTTGTATTAATCCTTTATTCTTGGGAAATGAATGGGGGATGTGTCCGGGGTGGGGTGTATGAAGGGGGTAAGTTACCCCTTATCTAGGAGGAATATGGATATCGACTAGTCATGTCATCCAGGGTGTCGGTAGTGGTACTCCTGGTTGAGAGCCCATATCATTAGAGTAGAGCAGTACTAATATCTTAGATCAGAGACACATGTTAGCTTTCTGAATTTCATCATATCTTCTAACATGTTTAGGTCGGGGCATCGACATTTTGAGGTAGGATTCTTCTTGATTGTCAAATTTTATTGCTTTATTTGATACCAGTGGCTCACATTATTTAATTTCCACTTAGTTTGTGGCCATGTGGGGTCCAGAAATGGAATGCATGGGTTGGATTATTTTTCCTGAAAAATTATATGGGGGAAGAATATAAAATATACATACATTTAAAGGATGTCATCTTGAATTTGTGGGGTATCATTTCCTATGGGACATTTTTTGGGCTCGAGATGCAGAGTATAGAACTAATTTTGGTTATGCATTTAATGGTATTGTAATAGGTCTATATTTAATATTATCTTCATAAGGTAATGATCACATATATTGAAAAAGTCAATCAAGACATATCAGATAATATGTCATCTGGGAATGTCATGTGGGGAATGCCTATTAAGAAATAGGTGAGCTCACAACACATGTAGCTTGTCTAAAACCTGATGATGGTGGAGTGGGGAAAAGTGAATTTCCAATAGAATTGGATATGTTCTAGGATGTTTTTACTAAGGACATTATAATGCAAACACCCAAAATAGATGTTGAGTACAAGATATAGTTTCCTCTTAGATAAGAATAAGTTTCCAAAATGCAATATATAATGGCAAAAAAAACTCCAGGATCTCAAAACACAATTGTAGGATTTGTAGAATAAGGTATTTATTCATTTGAGTATGTCATGGTGGGGTTATACAGTGATGATTTCCCTGAACTATGAGGGATAATTAAGGTTATTCATCTATTATAGAAGGTTGATTTAGATGATAGTAAGAATTGATACCATCTTTCTCAAATTGATTATATTTTTTATCATCTATAAGGTACTTCAATATTCTTGAAGATTGATAAGTGATCAGGGTGTCATCAGCAAAGGGTGAGGCTATATTATGTACTATGTATATCCTTTAGGATAAGGTACAAATTTTATTTGTTTTAGGTGATGATTTTTAGATTGACGAATGCACCGACAATTTTTGTGTCACTAATGAACCAAATATTTCATCCTTACATAGATTAGTTCGTAGATGTATTTTTTAATACATATTTGTGTACTCAATGTCTCATAATGATTATACCAAACATCTTGACATTATTTTGAGTTCACTATGAGAGCATAGTATACATACCATGAAATCCCAATTCCATTTATAGAATGATATGGTGCCCTTCTTGGATCACGTAACCTCAACGGAATGTGTGTTAGGGGACCCGAATAAGGTGCATGATGTTTTTTCTTCAAATTTTCCCAATAATTTTTCTGATAATCAATATTTTTTTGACATAGAAAGATATTATCAAAGGTTATTAAAAGTATTTTCCCATTTGGATGTCCCACTTTCATGCTTCACCGGGAAGGGAATCATGTTTGAATGGTATGGGGAATGTGAGGATGCCTTCCAAGAGTTGAAGAAGTGTTAAATCATTGCACTACTTCTAACCATACCTAAACTAGGTGTTGGGTATTTCTTTTTTTAGGCATCATGTACTGTGATCAATGTAGTATTGATTCAATAATATCAGGTCATTGCATAAATGTCCTGATAATTGAGGCCTCATATTCAAAATTACCCTACACATGACCCTGAGTTGGCCAGAATGGTTTATGCCTGAAAGTGTTGGGGTATTACATGCAAGGAGAATTTTTATCTATTCATAATAATAACAAAATACTTATATATATCTTCCCTCATATTGATTTGAATAATTAACAGTGATTATGGGATGAATACATGAAGTCCTTTAGTTTTTAACTATTTTATATGATGTGAAAGGTGAATAGTGTTGAAACTACATTAATCCATATGTCTCAAATCTGAGTTGTTCAGAAATCTAGTTCATAGTGGAGGTATTTGGAAGTGATTACTAAGATGCATATGGAGGTTCAATAAGGGTATGGGAAATGAACTTTACATATTAGGTAGTTTATTCCACCTTTTTAGCCAAATCATGGAGAGGAAGCCTTATGATCCTTAATTTTTGGCTTTGAGTGATAGTCATAAAGGTAGTGAGTCACCTACTAGTTAGGATATTAGTGTGTTATGGTATCGTTTATGTTATTGGGTGTGTGTTTATGCCAATGTTTATACAGGAATACTTGATGTGAGAGTTTCATGCATCAATGTTGTCGGTGAGTCCGATATTGACAAAGATGCATGATGATATTTATACGAAATTTTGGGGGTCCAAGGATGAATAAATCCATTTCAGGTTTCATGGAATGATGGAATACATATCACTAGGTGATAATTTAGAATCAATGTCTATGTGAGTTGCAACATCCTTTTCCCACTCTTGAATGGAAGTGGGAATACCTGATGATGGATTCCATTTTGGGTCTCCCAAGATTTTCATATATGAATGATGTGATGTGTCTGTTTTAGGATTATTTGACCAAGGTGTAACATTTAATATCAATTTGAAGGACCTTCACTGTTGATCTAATGGGTGAGTTTTATGATTGAGAGATAGTTTGGTTTCATGGGATTATGTGACCAATAATTTTGGATCATGATTCATGATTCACTACTTTCTTATAGCATGGTTTCATAAGGACAATAGTATCTAGATTTTTTTATTATTTCATTACACCCATTGGAGAATGGGTAGTCATAGCTTACAATTAATGTATGATTAGAATTGTCGAGGTCTTGTGTCTATGAATTTGGTAGAACATTGTTGAAACATATGGTTCTTACTGAGTTCACGTATTGCAGCTATTACTAAGAGATAATCTAGGTATCCCCATAAGAGACACTCTATTGGAGGCAATGTAGGTGTCCTTTATGTTGGATAATGGGTGGGGTTTCATAGCTTTTTAGTCTATGTCTCATATGAGATGCATCAAAGTAGTTTCAATTAATCTAGAAGAAGATTTATGTGTCTTGATGTTTTTAGAAGTTGTATGCAGAGAGAAATTGAATACCTATTGTGTTTTTTGATGGTTGAGCATGTGTTTCTTCAGATATCATCATGGTTGGGTCACTATCATATTCAAAATTATGGTATGTTGGTGTCATGGTATGTAGGGCCATTTTAGATTGTTGATAAGATCGGACTAGTAGCTAACTATTTGGCTCTTCCATAGTGATATAGTGGAATGTATGATGTTTTTAATTCATCAAATCTTTAGTAGTATGTCCCAAGAAAATATCACATGATTTATGTAGAGGATGATGATCTTGATGTTGATTCTAACTTTGAGGTGAATTAGGTTCGTATTGTGGTTCATAGTGCAATTTTTTTCAGAGGAATGATTTTTCCCTTAGTTCAAATTTTATTTCGGCATGGAAATGTTCACAAAGTAACATGGGGGAGTTAGTCAAATATGCGGGCCCGATGGAATCTTCACATTTCATAGGAATCACAGGGATTCATGGATGTGATGCTCAATAAATATCTATTGTAATGTAGGGAGGTTCTAATATCCCACACATCTAAGAAGTACAGTTCTATATAAATGATTTTATAAAACACAAAAAATTGTTTAAATGATTTATTATTAGGTATATGAGGAGGATCGAGGGTGTTTAGGGTGTTCAGAAAAAAAATATATAAAAAGGAAATTAGATTCATTTTTCATGGTTTGGGCTTAGTTAGGGAAAAATTATTCCAAAAACATGCTAGAAAATGGAAAATGTTACAAATTTTAGTAATCCAAGTACGGAAGAAATCGAACATGTATGGTCTCAGAATGTGGAATTCTATACAGTTGGAACATAGGTTTCCAAAACATGTATTATCTAAATTTCACCCTATAACATAATCCCCTCTTGGACAGAGGATGGATCATAGATAACACATTGTTTTGAATATCATGTATCAAAACCGTGAGCCACATTAAAAAGCTAGAAATTACCATTTCCACATTTTTATTTTACGTGTTTCACCTACTTTCCCCCCACTCATCCTCCCCTAGACCAAGTGATGAACCAATGCAACCCATTTTTTTAAAGGTTCAGTATCATACATGTTTATATTGTATGGAGTGTTGTTGGTTTCATATTGATTCTCTGAGTAAGTATAACAATCCTCTAGCTTCTATATTCAGGATTAGGGACATTAGTTTTGTTATTATTCATCTAAAGCACATAAAATAAACTTTTCCCTTGGATCATAGGTTGGGGATTCAATAGGTTCCAAAATATGGATCTAATTCCAATGTTAAGGGATAATTCATCTATGGATTTTAGGTAGGGGGTCTACAATTTATATTCCATAGTCTTGTATTTTATTTTTGCATGTTTAGTTTTTATTTTCAATATCTTTTGATGTTCATTTGATTCCTTTGATATGATAAGATAAAATCAATCGATAAATTAAAAAATACCACACATGATCCCTATGGGATGCATTGAGGTTGGTTGGGCAGATTATAGCGCCATCCGTGGTGTGTTCCATCATCCCAAAAATGGAAAATTTTGATGTTTAACATTGAATAGTTATAATAATGTTTATCAAATGATATATGTGTGGAAAATTTAGTTTAAATTGTAAAGTAACTAATGGTGTATGTGTATAAGTATTGATAATGGAATGATGTTTTGTTTTGAACATTGTCAATGAGTTAAATGAATTAATTTGATTTTTTTAAATGGTTTATAAGGTAAAATAAGAATATGTTAATCAGTTATGTCTTAAATATAAATTTGATGTGTTGATAAATTAGTTATATTTTAATTTAATGTCAAATTTTTAAATATGGGGAATATTTTTAATTGTTAATGGAAGAATGTGAACATGTTTAGTTATTTATGTGTATTTACTTAAACTCTTCTCATATATGTTAGGTTGAAATGGATTTTAACCCCACAACTAAATGAAAATGTTAGGGAGTTAGATAGATGCTCTAGGCCCTTAATAGATGCATTGGATTATTAACTAAATTGAGGTTCCAAGGATAGTGTGACAAAATCAGTTGTGATTACCTAGACTGACTCTCCAAGGTATGTGTAATAAATTTGATTGTGTAATGGTTTCATTAGTGATATAAAGAACTTGAATTATTTTCTAATGCATAGTGTTTGATAGGCTCAGGTCATTGTGAGATAAATGGAACACCTAACCCATAGAATAAAATTATGATAAAGGTTTAGTTAAATTATGATTTACTTATGTAATATTACTATTAGTTGTTTAATAATTATAAATTAGTGTATGCATTCACTATCTCTTTAGGGAAGATATTTTATAGACACCGTTAGTGGTGGCCTACTTAGTTTTACTCACACCCTTATTGTGCCAGCATTTGGTACCTAAGTGGATTTCAAGGTTGTAGTTCAGGATAATTGAAATGGCATATACTTAAGGGTTGACTTGGTATTGGTATGTGTGTGGATGAGGATCCGGACATGGAGTGGTGACATTTTTGAGGGATGCTTTCATTGGTATTTATTTTTTGTTTTATTCACATGTCACTATTAGTTTGACATTGAATACATATTATCTATATGTGGATATACCCTATTTGGGAAATGTTGTGTAAATCATGTTGTGTTTTATGGATTATTAGTCCTATATTCCAACTAATAAATATTCTTCCTCACTCTGGTAAGATGGATTAATATCCCCATGTGAACTAGTAGACCCACGCTGCTAGTTGGAAACCTCTGCCGTACAAGGATTCGTGTATGAGGACATGTAGTGACTATCTTGGGGAACTATTTTAGAGACTTCATTTTTGGGTAAATTAAAAAATATATATTATTTTTAAGGAACCAACATAAATTATTGGATTATATATTGAGTAGGATTAGTTATAGTGTGATCTGACTAATAAATATGAAGAGATCTACTTTGTGTATTTGTATTTTGATATTTCAATCATGTTCATGGTGTTGGAGTAAGTAATCTAATATAATTAGAGTCATGATTTTAGTTCATAGAATTATTGTTATAGGAAATATGGGGAACCTTTTATGGGTAATATTTTTGATAATATTGGAGGATTCTGAGATTAGGTTGATGTTTTTTGGAATAATCATGATATTTAGAGTATACTGGAAATGTGGAAATTTCCTTGATCATATGTCCTTTCCTAATGATATTATTTAATTGGTGTATGTAGTATCATATTAATGATATGGAAATATTGTGATTTCTCTTTTATATTATTTGACAGGATAATGGAATGACCTGAGGAAGACCATAATACATCATGTTTTTCACAAGAAATTGAGATCTATCATATGTATTTATTATAAGACATCATAAAACACAAGAATTTTAGTTGAGGTACAAAAATTTTCAAATGGATGTGATCATATATATTTATTGTAATTACATGGGATGATCATAATCATTTGATAATCATGTTCAATCTTAGTATGAACATTTTTATTAATTGTATGACTTGGAATGAATAATCCATTTATAGTTTCAATCATAAGCCTTCGACACTTTTTAGAATTTTCAATAATTTCAGGGATTAAAATGTTGACTAACAGATTTAATATATGTAGTTGAATATGAATGTTATGGTGAAATATATTTTGATTTATGAAAAAAATATTTTTATGCTTTCAACATCCATGACCCAATCCTGAGTTACTGATCATAAATCCTAGGGAGATTAATATAAATAATATAAGAAATTTTTGTGATATTATGTATAATGAAGTGAGTTTATTAGGTTTTCAAGAATAATTTAAATAAAAATACACCAAGAATCTAAATTTCTATTAAGGAATCAATCATTGTTTAGTTGAGTGGGTTGAAAAACATTTGAAAGATTTGATGAGTTTTTTTGTTGTGTCCAAATATGAGCATGAAGGTTATACTTTATCCCTTGATGGATTCAAGCTAGAAAACATGAGTTTCACACTGAAAAAGAATTTATTTCTTGAAAGTTTATAACACAATTTTTTAAAATGAAATTTTGATTTAGTGGATATATTTTTTTGATTATGGAGGATTATATATTTGTAGTTAATATTCAATATTGAAATATATGAATCCATGTGAGATATTTTATTGAATGGTATTTGGGGAATGTACTTTGAGTTGAAAATTGTGTGTAATAAAATGGGTCATCATCAACTAGATATTTAATAATTACACTTTTTCACGGGTAGTAATAAATTCCAATTGACTTACCATTTTGGAATATTAAAAATAAAAGAACATATTTAATACACCTTCACATGTAATTGGATAGAATATATCATTAAATTCATGTTAATAGTAAATAAATATGTACACATTGATTCAATAATAAAAAAATTGTGACATTCGAAAAAGTAGTTATCTTTATAAATAATAAAAAATAGGATATTTGAAATCATATAGAAAATTATAGATGTGATTCTGAAATTACACTAAATATTTACAGCCACATGGTTTAAAATAAACAATAGAAGAAGGGACAAGTTACCTGAAACAAGCTATTAATGAGTAATTATCAATTAATGTGAAGTAAATGATATAAAATAAGTGAGAAATTATGTTTACGAGATGATTATTATGAAAAATAAATTAAATGAAGACATATTAGAATATAAAAATGTGAATTTCTATAAAATAGATTCTGAAAAGAACTAGGAATTAATGACTAGAAAATTTTTGGAATGTCTATTTTTATTACTTAAATGCATATAAGATGCTATAAATAGTTTTATTGGTTAATGATATCATCATTTATAGGACTAGTGACATCCATAAATAGGTATCTAGTCAACTTTAAGAAGGAAATGTAAATTCAACAATTGTTCTTATTGGGTAACAATATGTGGAACCTAAGTGACTCTTGGAATTCAATAAAAGAAGAGTGTAATGCATTGATTTCAATTTGATTCTTTGGTATGAGACTTGTAGTTAGAATCATCCAATTGAATACATACTAAGACTATGTGTATGTATGAGAAGAACTATACATTGTATTCAATGACTAATTATAGTGGATGAACTATAATTGGGTTGCATAACAAATAATTTAATGATTAGTCCTCTTTGTTGAACCATGTAAAAATTTAATTTGCATATTTTACATTATTTACAAGAATAGAATGCAGTGTTTCATTGAAGGATAAATTAAAAATGATCCAATAGTTGTAACCAGTAGTAGTAGTTTATAACTACTACGTGTGATGACTAAAACAGTAATTTGATATTTTTAAGAATTTTTCAAAACATGAATCACCCCCCATATAGTTCCATTATTGATCTATTTGGTTATTTCAAATAGAATTAGTTTTAGGTTCCATCCCGTTAGATATAAGATTATAGTAACATGTATTTGTAATTGATTTTATGATGTTATGATATGAGTTTGAGGTTCCTCTTATGTTATATATATATTTCAACTCAATTGTTACTAAATTGGATATTTCATTTAATTACCTGAAAAATAGGACTAATAGAGGAAAATATGATTAGAAAAAATTTAATAATATTATAGTAATCACCACTAGATGAGTATTTTTAGAGTTACATACACTGGGATTAATTTTTTCTAAGATTACTCCATTAATAAAATAATTGAAATCTATGATAAAGATTTATTCAATTATTAATTTAATGTTCATTTGAACAATCTACCTCACAAGG
The DNA here is from genome assembly GCA_963277665.1 of Viscum album. Classification (NCBI taxonomy): domain Eukaryota; kingdom Viridiplantae; phylum Streptophyta; class Magnoliopsida; order Santalales; family Viscaceae; genus Viscum; species Viscum album. Next base: position 392,440,979 of record OY728127.1, on the reverse strand, counting down.
TTATTTATAACAACCCTAATCTGTAATAAAATGTAATACATGGTTCTTTACATGTAATTACACATAATAAAAAAATGGATGACTAATAAGACTAGTTTTTTTTGGAATTAAGTACATTAAATAACATTTTGAACATGGGATACAACTTCATTATTGAAGACATATTTTACATGATTTCAAAATTACATGGATTTCTAAAACAAAATAGGATAACCTATGTAGACACATAAGAAAAGGGTGACTTATAAATACCAATAAGGGAATAAACATTTTATAATGTGAAACTGTCATAAAAATGCATAATTAATCGAACATGAATAATATATCCTGATGTAGAATGATAATCATGACCTAGGAAATGTGACAACAACATAAAACGCTACATCATAAACAATTTTCATGGATGTCATCCAATAAATACTGATGTAAAAAATCCCATAAAAGAATCATATTCACATAATATAATAACTTTACCTGTCATAAGACCAAACATTAAACAATAAATTAAAGTGCTATATAATTCTAGGTGCACAATTCACTTTCATTTAATTATCATACTTAAGTGTGGAAAATAGGACTTACACCATGGATTCATTCATCATAATATTTTATTACATTATTTAAGGATATTATAATAAATACATGTAATTACCTATTAAAATAATTAAAAGTGTACAATTTTGAACACCATTGATTTTAGGTTGCTATGGTATTCACAACACAATTGTTTTGGTATGGAAAATAATGATGAAATTTCAAAAGTATATCTATTATAAATAATAATTCATAAAATGGTTGGAAGGAGTGAGAGGGTTTTTCTAATATTTTTTACATAAAATGATAAATAATATGTACATGGAAAATCATATCCCATTAAAAGGAATTGGTAATATAAGGAAAACGATAATGGAGAAACATGAATAAAGAGAAGAAAAAATGAACTCTTACTTGAGTGTGTGACAAAAAATTAATGGGAGGTGATTCATGAGATATTGGGGTGCCTTGGGAAAAAATATATATGGTAAGTTAGAGTAATTAATTTTTTCATATGTTTCTAGTGAAGAGAAATGGGTACATGTGTGGGTTTATGTAGGACAATTTTGGGTATTTCATTAATATTTCTAAAACTTATGTTTGGGACTCTATATAATAAAATTATCAAAATCACAAACCTTAACATGGTTTTTGTTCTTGTCTTATGACAAATGGGAGTGTTCTCCATTATTATATAAGGAAAAAAGAATAACATAATATACAATGCCTTTAATTATGTATAAGTGAGTCTTACTCTTAATGAATTGATTTCATAACCAGAAAATATATTAATTATTTTGGATGATTCATAATGTAGTTATAAAATTACTAAAAAAAATAAAATCTCATTATATTAAATAGAGATCATATATACAGTCATTTATAACATTTATAGTATTTTTTACCTCACCTTTGGGTTAATATGATGTCATAATACACAAACTATATTTATACAATATTTAATTTTTACCGAAAAATTTAACTTTCCAAACAAATTAATAAAAAGTCAATATTAGATAATTTAGACAATTTTATTACTAAAATAATATCCATTTTATGTAAATAATTTTATAAATATATTTATATCATCTTTTAAAAAAATAAATGATATTTCTTAAGAAATGTTTTGGTTTTTTTCGATTATAGTTTTTTTGATGTTATAAAAAATTAAATGTGACTTCATAAAATTATTTAATAATTTATATTTAACAAAAATTATTTACTAATATTATTTTATTAGAATATTAATTATATTAAGAATCATTTAATTCCCCAAAATAAATTCCTTAATTGAATATGAATATTTCCCAAAAATATATTTTTCATATTGTATCAAAATATAAATCCTTTATAAAGTAACAATAATAGTATAAAAATATATTAATTATTAAATAAAAAATATTATAAACACCCTTATTAATAGTTTCTTGTTAAATATACCTTTAAAACACTAAATAACACCCTATGAGTAAATTGTGTGATGGTGGGACTAAATGGAGTGGTTCTTCAAACATGACTAGGGTTGTGATCTCAATGATCTTTAACATCTCTCATAAATGGTAACACATATTATTACGTTGTTGAATGTAACATTATGATTGGTTATATGAAGATCCCAATGATGTTATCTCCCTCAGAGACTCTGATAATTTTTCATCATATAGTATAATCATACTGGTGGAGACTATCCCTCCCTTTGCTTCTATCAATTGGATTTGTTTAAACACTAAATTTATACTAATCATTTAACACTATTCAAAGAAGATATTATCATTGATAAAAATTATTCTTGGTTATTAAAATGTGATCTAAATAGGTTCTTGTGTTTAAATAAACATATTACATAATAAGAAATTTAATTAAATAAAAAAGGAGGATATTATTTAGATTAATTTTCATCAATAAATATTTACCCCATATGATATTTCTCCATATAAATTTTGATTTACCATGCTAAAATATATGGGGATAACTCTTTTTCATCAGCTAATTCTGTTACCGTGTTTCTTCATCAAATGTTTGTTTTCTCTACAACACATTGACCATATTCATTTTCTTATTTTGTTGAATTTTTATAAATGATCTAAGATCATCTCTGATTGTTCCAGATATTAAATGGAATTATACAATGGTACCACCACATGATTGAGTAAATTTGAGTGGTATGGTATGAAAATTCTTAATATAGATACATGGAATATGTCAAATACTTCATATAGTTTAGGTGGGAGTGTTTGTTGGTAGGACACCGATATGATGCAATCAACGATCTGAAATGGGAAGATTTATCTTTGAATAAGATTTATATTCTTCACAAATTTCACAAATTTTTATAATATAGATATGTGGTGGAATACCATTTCTCAAATATCAAACTCTAGGTCTCATTGATGGTTGTCAGTATAGCTCTTCTGTTCTATCTCTCCATCAATGATTTATTGTTGAATGGACTTGTACTTTTCCACCATATCTTCGACCATTTTAGGAACTTTATGTTTCTGTTCCCCAACATCAAACCAACATTTTAGTGTTCAATACCTCATCCAACAATGTTCATTATAGGGAACCATTTGGATTCGTTAGTGAAAACATTTTTTGTAAGAGAAATTTACTTGAGGAAGATTTAAGTCCCATACTCCTTTGAAATCAAGTGATAATTATCTCAATAATTTCACAGGTGTCGAGATAGTATGCTCAAATTGAACATAAGTTTTAGGGTGACAATCCATGATAATGTTAAAATCATCAATGAGTTAGTGTTTCACACTCATAAAAACAAAGAGGTGAATCTTGGATATTGATCAGATAAAATAGATTGGGGTACTCCATGCCGCATTACAACATTTACGATGTATATCCATACAAGTTGATCTATTGTGAAATCATCTATAATTGTAATAAAGTGTATAGCCATTATAAGACAATCCACTACCACCCATATATTATCATTCAATCTGGATGTCTTCGAACTACCAATGAAAAAGTTCATGTTGATGTTTTAGTATTTCCATGTAGTAATGGGTAGTTATTTCATCTTCACATTAGTTTCTTCCATTACTCTATAAATATCTAAAATATAAAATGTCTTGATGTATATTAAAATATATTTCATTTATATTATCTATCCAATAGTTCTCTCAGAGATCTCTACACATCTTCTTTCTTACGAGGTGGATGGATAAAGTTGAGCTATGTGAATCATCCAACAATTCCTTTATTAACATGGGATTTTATGGAAAACATATTCTACATCAAAATATCCCAATCAATTATTCATTAACATTTAAGTATGAGGATTTCTATTTCCAAATAATTTCCTATTTCTTTTTAATTCCCACATCATTTCTATTTACATCATTAATATTTTCCAGAAGGGATGGTTGACCAATCATGTGTGAAACATTTGATGACGTTTCTTCATTTATGATTACTATATCAATCCCTTAAAAATATAGAAGTTCATATCCATATAATTTCTCAATAATTATAGAATAATGGTTCTTTTATAGTTATAGGGTCTACCTATTTTCTGTTTTTCCTAGATGGTAGTTAATTCAGTTGCCATAATCCATGATCATTTATAACCACCATAGTTGGTGCATATTCAACTCTTTCACGTTGAATATATAATTAGTGAATTAATGATCTAAAAATATTTCACAATTCTACCCAAAGAGATAATGCCACCATTTTTTCAAATGAAATATTACTACCACTAAATCAAGATCATCCCTGGGTTCATCTATTTTTAATATTATTTGTTCCTAGAAGCATAATCAAGGAATTTTTTATTCTTAATTAACACTTAAACCAATAATTTATTTGAAGCATCACTGCATACCATGAAAATATGTCCACTTTTGTCGGTATTGTGATCATAGATGGACTGCAAATCCATCTTTTCAACTCCTTTAATCACTCTTCGCATTCATTATTTCGAGAAAACATTTCTCCATTGTGAGTTAGATGTGTTATAGGGTTTAAAAATAAAGGATAATTTCTCATCAATAGATTATAACACCTACATAATCCATGGAATCTATGGATATCATCCATTGTTTTTAGACTTATCTATCCTTAAATTTCTTCAGTTATTGAAGTGTCCATGGATATCTCATTTCTTGTGATGATATTCCTCAATAATGATACTTCCTTTAACCTGAACACACATTTTCTATACATGGCATATACCTTATCCATTCATAATGTAATTATCATAGTACTGATATTCACCTCATTATCATACTTGATATTGGCATATAATAAAATATTATCAAAAACTATTACTAAAAATATGATGAGGTAATCCATAAATAATCTATTCATCAGGTACATTATAATTTATGGATAATTATTGAGCCCAAAACGAAAAACTATGAACTCATAGTGCCTGTAATTCATATTAAATGTTTTCATTGGAATATCCTCCTTTTTCATCATTACATGGAAATATTTCGACCAAAAATCCACATTGGAGACGTATTAGGCCATGCATAGCTAATCAAATAGTTCATGGTAGAAATTTACCTATATCATTATAATTGAAGCAATGAACAATGTGCTCTGTGTTGACTATAGTATTACATTCCTCTATCGTTTTAAAGGGTTTATATTATTAAAAATCTCTAGCTAGTTTGCCTTACATTACCCAAATAAGTCAATTCCTAATCCCCCCTTTAGAAATTTATAGGGTGCTACATTGTGCACAATTGACATGTTGGATAATGTAATTCCATGGAATGATTAGATTTATCATTATGATCTATAAAATTAAACTATAATTTACATTTCTTATGCTCATGATACAATTTAGTTTTTTCCATAACTATTTTTATATTAAGGGAACATTCATAAACTTCATCATATCTATCAATGTCATGGATCACTAGGGAATTTAATAGACTTGGTTTTATCACACCAAATAAGCAGTAAACCATGTATTCGGGGGAAATGAAAAATATAGAGGTGTATTATTCATATCATAGGATGTATTCATTCTTAAAACATATATATTAATTATATTTGATCTTGAGGGAAATGAAATTTGATAAAATTTTAAGGTGGGGAGTGTGAGGAAATTATTTATCAAAAATCATTTTTTATAATTCCTTCAGCCCCATAACATTGATATACAACATAAGTTTTGAATTACTGAACAATTTCTATCACCTGTCAACTTCTCAATCTATTTCATAAACAGGGAATGGAACGTTCTAATTCTTAAAACATTAAATGATGTTGAAATTATTCTCAATGGATTTATTCAATTTTTTCTCCATTAAGGTGATGGATGATCTATTAAATGATAGTGTAATATTTCACACAATAGACTCAACTGGAGATTCTTCTCTCTTAGGGGGATTTGGAATCTCCTCATGTTCTATTTTTTTATTCAGAACATGACATTGGAAGGAGAGTATCATTATAATTTTTTGATTCCTTCTCGTATCTGTTTGGGTATCTCAGTGGGGCATTCAACACACTACATGGAACAATGATTATTAAATTGAGTTCTCATATATCAACCCATTTGATATAATAAAATGAAAATTATGGATGTGCATTTATAAAAAACTAAAAACATAATGGGTTAATCCAATGAAATTAAATTGACCACTTATAAATATCTTGTATTTCCTTAACATATGATTTCTTATGTTTCAATCTATATAATCCCTGATTTATTTACAAGGATAAAATCATATATCTGTTCATTGTTCACTTTATAATACTACATAATGATATTATAAATTTACAAAATCATATCCTTGATGAGTTTCAAACCAGTTGTCCAATAAAGCCAATTTTAGTGTACCGGTTTATACCATGTCCGACCCGACCCACCTTGTCAGATTTGTTACCATTTGGTAAATTTGTGTGAGAAACACAACCACATGTATTTTTATTACATGGATTTATTTTCATGATATAAAAAATATTCTATAATCCACAAAGATTATGTATTTTTTTTATAAATAGTTTTATCCCTAAGGATTTCCCTATAGTTTTATAATAATAATCCCAATAATAACTAAATGTTTGTTTTGATACAAACCATAACAACACTTATATTTTTTATATGTTAAAAATAAGTAATTAAATAAAATTAGACATAATACATCCATTAAGTTCCATAATTATTGTTTATGAGGTATTGGGTTCAGAGAATTATGTACTCAACATGGGACATATCAATTACTTTTGAAACCATATATATATGGAATCTATAATTATGGGTCATTTAAAACTACACAAGATAACCTAGAGACATAAATATTAAAGTTGTGATATATAAATCCTAGTAAGGGTTTAAAAATTACATAAGGTGATACATGATATTAAATAGGAATACTAATAAGTAACAAATGTAAAATGAACAATAATGAACTGTCTAGCATGAAAATCATAATACAGGAAATGTGGAAACAACATAAAACACCACATCATTATCATAGGTAAAGACTGAATAATAATACCTCATGATGGACAATGTCCCATAATATAATTAGGTTCACTACATATCCCAAAATGAATTATCATGAGATTAAACATTACCCAATGCATTTTAGTGTAATATAATTCTAGAAACACCTTTGAATTTCATTTCTTTCTAATGATTATGTGTTCCACGTAGATCAAATAACATTGATTACAAAATCTTCATTTTTTTAAAATATCTTGGAATGTGAAATAAATAAATTTATTTCTAATGTAAATTAATTTTAAGTGAAAAAATTTCAATACAGATGATAAGAATTTGGTGTAATATTTACTACACAATTGTTTTGGCATCGAAAATCGTTGATAAATTTAAGAAACATAATGATGTCACTTTAAAATTCATAAAATGGTTTGATTATAGAAAAATAGTTATATAATAATTATATAATAAATTTGAAGGAAATATTTATATGTAAAAACATTTACAATTACAAGTAAATAGAGATATAAGGCGTAGGATAATGATGAATCGTGATTAATGAGGACAAATAAAAGAACCCTTACATTGGTGTGTGCATACAAATTCATGGTAGGGGCATCTGGAAATCATGTGGGAACGTTATGAGGAAAATATATTGGGGATGGAAGAGTAAATACGTTCTCTATGGATTTTTAGTGAAGTGAAATTGGGACTTTAGAGGGATAATATAGAAAAATTTTAGGGATTTATTTAATATTTCTCAAACATAGGATTTAGACCCTATATAATTAAAAAATCAAATTCCCAAACCTTCACTTGACATTTCTTAAAGATTTAGCCACTTGGGAGGGGTATATATTATTTTATAATAATAATAGAATAAAAATAACAAAATAATAACATTTCTTATTTGGAGGTGATTCTTTGTCTTAATTAAAGTATTCAAAAACATTAACATATATTATTAGTTTTGGTGGATTTGAAATTATTTTACAAAATAAATCAAATATAAATAAAATCATCTAAATTTAAAAATACATTTTTTGGTACTTTAAAAAGTAATATTATTTTTTACATCACTTTGGGGTAATTATAGTCAAACAATACTCAATATATATTTATACGTATTTAATTTTTATCTACAAAATTCAACCCTCTCAGAAAATAATGAAAAATCAATCGTTGGAAAATTAAAAAAATATTTCTCCAAATACAATGTCAATTTTATCGATATAATATTATAAATAAATATGTATTTATTTAATTTTTATATAATAAATGAAATTTAATAACAAATTATAGGTTTTTTTATAATAAGAGTTTTAGGATCCCATAAAAAAGTACATTTCAAATCATAGAAATTTTATGATAATTTTTATTAAAAAATATTATAAAAAATATTATTTTATTAAAATATGCTTAATTTACTTATTCTATTAATTAATTAAAATAACATCCATAATTTAATATGCATGGTACTCAGAAACATAATTTTTTTATTGTACTAAATAATAATACTTTATAAATAAATAAAAGTAGTATTGGAAAATAATCATTATTATATAAAAAATAATCTATATACTCATATTTCCAGGTTATTTATACATCTCCTTTTTTTACGCCAACAAAATAATTTCGATTAAGGTGTGCGATGGTTGGACATTAATGGGGTGGATTAGTGAACATGATTTGGAATATGATCTCCACGAGTTCTATCTTCTCCTATAAATGGTTTTTATCATGATTAACATATTAGTTCTCATCTTAGGCTTAGACAATGTCAAATTCTTGTGATGCTATATGCCACAGAAACTCCGATAAATGGGCTTTATATTGTATGATCCTACTGGTTGAGTCCATAAAATACAATGTCTATGTTAATGGAATTTATTAAAACATTATATTTTTTTACTAATCATGTTATCACTATTCAAATACTATATTATTAATGGTAAATATTTTTTTCGATATTTTAGATCAAATATAATATAATAAAACCAAATAATTGCATTGGTTTTTCTATAACCATATTTCTTAATAAGACATTTAATTATATAAAAATTTGACTTTTATTTATAATAGTTTAGTTCATTCCATTGTTATTTATATGTATACATATATTAAGGGATTGAGTGATGAGAACTCATAACTGAAATATGAAATTGATTCCATGTAATATGAATTATTTAAGAAAATAATTTTCACACCCGCATAATGATAGTGTTATCTAAAGAAGAAACTACGACACATTTAATAAAAAAATATTACTTGGATAATGAAAAATTATAAATAGATTTATTTTGGAAAGAAGGGTTCAAAATTATATTTATATAGGTTTTCAATGATTTTGGAATATTTTATAAAGACTATATGCATGTTATTTCTACCCAGCTAGGATTAACGACTAATGGGGTTAAAGAGAATGAAAACTTCTTATTGGATACCTAGACCTTCTTCATCATTTGAATAACTTCTTATTGGATAAAATAAATTTTCATAGAGATGTTATTCAAATGATGAAGAAGGTCTAGGTAGAAGTCATGATATTATTTGAGATTGAGTTTTATTTTCTCAATATTTATTTTCTTATAATGGTTGTGAAACTCTTAAACCTATAGGTTTCACAGGTAGAGTCTTCCCAAAAATTTTATAGTAAGAGTTCTTCAACCAAAATATCAAAAGCCATTATTTTGTTAATGATGAATTATATCGGTGTAATAGAATCCGTGATATAATCTATAGGATCAACCCCCCAATCATATTTGAAAATTGTAATATTTTTCTTATATACACATGGATTTAATAAAAAATTTGAAATGTAGAGGAAAAAATATAAATTGGGAAAAATTACATAGGAGAATTATTTATAAAAATACACTAAAATATAAAGATTGAATATAGTAAGGCTAAATTAAATATTCCTCTAAAAAGGGGATAAGAAAGTTCTTGTTCCATTGAAAAATCCACATGCCTATCAGGCATGATAGCCTTGTCCAAAATAAACAATAAAAAGGCTAATTGGAATATATTTATGATGCTAGTGATTTGGGTATATGGATATTGATTTGTAACACAATATTAATGTATTTAAAAACTTGATAATACTGAATGTAATGGGGAGATAATATAAAACTAGAATAAAATATGATAAAAGAAAACACAATTATAAGATAATTGTAAAATAAATTAGGATGAAAATATTTTGAATATTGAGAAATATTTTAATCTAAGGAATCAAATTTGGTTACTGTTATAATGTGTATTGGTATTTACCAACCCAGTTAAATTATTATGATGGATAAACGAGAATTCCACAACAATAGGTTTAGAAATTATTTAAAACACATGTGTGTTCTTGGTTTAGAAATCAGTAAACAAGAGTAAACCCAAAAAGATATCATGAATAGTTACTACAAGGTTATTCGACAAATATGGAAGAATTTAATCAATCATAGTAATAGATTCCACATCATAGATCAATGTACGATATTCATGAATGTAAAAGTAAAATATACAAAGATAAAATAAAATAGAGAATCCATCTAAATGAGGGATTGTCTAACTAGACTGGTGGTTGATAATCCTTGCCTAAAGGTCTTGAGAAATTATGAAATGGGTATCACAAAAGTGGTTAATCAGTGTGTTGAAAGAGAAACCATGAATGAAACAAGGGTTTTAGATGTATGTCTATTTTTTATGAATAAAAGGATCTAATATAAGAATAGTAAAAGATATAATATTCTTCAATATAATAATTTCAACTTTGAATATGAAGATCACAAAAAATGGGAAGGTAAAGGAACAACTGATATTTATAATAATAATATGGACATATCTTCTAGAAAATATTACGGAGATAGACAAATATAATATTAGAAACATTATTTATTTTATAAATATGAGAATCCTATTTTAGCTATGTATATTGGGGATATCCATTATATTTCCATGTTACCCATATATATCCAAGAACATAAAAGAGAGTGGAGATATCATGATGCGTTCTTAAAATTTTGAATATTCTAAGAAGAAGTTACATTGTAGATTAGAAAATTCTATTCCCTGCATCTTTAAATGAAACACTAAAGAGGCAAAACTTATTTTCTAATTATTCTGATATACTTATGTGCTAGGATTTGATAGTGAAGAAGATATGATAACATTCAATATGGTTATGTTATCTCATGAGATATTTTGACTAACAATTTTCTACTTTCACATAAATCAAGTGTTCTATAATACCTATGAGAAATCCAGAGATATGGTTTTATTTTCACTGTATAAATAAATTTCTAGATTATTTTTATTAAATTTATAAATGTGTAACTATTTATTAAAAAAATTGGGGAGAAATGTAACACCATGACCTCGAAGCCACTAAATCAGTGGTTTGGGTTGATTGTCCCCAATACCACATGAAAACCTCCCCATATAATAGTGGTTAACAAAAAGACACTCTGGTCTATGGTGGTATATTGTAATGAATATAAATATATATTAGAGTTCAATCTAGTGAAAATAATATAGAAAACATTATCAAAATAAATTAATTTATATGTAACTAGGATGGTGATTATAATAATCAACATTACCATTACTATAAAAATATGATGTAAGTAAAGTGTTTTGTAGATATAAAATATATGAACATAAACAATATCATAAAAAATATACAGATAAAAAATGGAAATGTAGTAAAAATGTATCAAGGCCTAGACTGACCCCAAGCTACTCTTCTACATCATTGTAATACAACTGGAAATCTAGATGGTAATCATTTTCATGTTTTCATTCATGGAAATATGTATCATCATCTCACATAAAAAGGTTTCATGGTGTCAAAAAAATGGTGTTATTAAAACTCAATAAGAAACTATCAACAATTCCCCAAAATATCAATTTTAATAAAAAGGTTGTTGCATGGTAAAATAAGTAATTCAGGTGGTGAAAAATTAACAAATAAAAAACCCATGATGTCTTGGTCTCCATATTGATGCAAGAGGTTGGTCCTGCCTTATTTTACTAGATTCGAGGGTTCTATAAGCCTATTAGGATTACCATGCAAGCCTTATTAACTAAATGGAATCCATGAACTCATACCGAATTTCCAAAATCATAAATAATCTCATGGAATTTGGGAACTTATCTTGAAAATCCCATGGAATCTAAGCACTAATATTGACATTCCAAAATATCATTTACTAGGTAACAAAAATGATCACCTCCAAATTCACCAATGAATATATAATATTGGAAAATTTATAGACATAATCATGGAATTCCAAATCATGTTCCACATGGAATCAGTTTCACTAAGTCTAGAATTTCCCATCATCAAGTGTAACATGGAATTCGACCGCTCATCCTGACATTCCCAATATTAAAATATAATATGAAATCTATGTATTCATCTCACCATTCCTTACCTAATTCACTATAACCTCCCATGATATCAACAATTCAAATAAAAATTATTTAATGAGAACAATATCAATTCATCAATTCAATAGTAATTTAAAATTTCACTATTTATCATTTATCAATTTGATCCTTTTTCAAAATTTAACATTATCCAATTCACATTACAATTTCCAGCCATTTTATATTCCATCAATTCATAAGAAAACATATATTTTCCATTCCAATGGACATTGTTTTTTCACGACCCTTCCTAGTAGGGCCCACTCCATGACTCCCCACGCCCGCCTCCAATAGGCATGAGGCTGTTGACTAGCATCGAGTAGGCATATTACTGACATGGAAGGCATTGCCTATGTACCTATACACACGCACACATCTCCAAACCCACAAATACTGAAATTTAAAAACCACTAAGGAACCAAAATGCATGCATACAACTAAACCCAACCAACAGAGTACGACGAATGGTAGAGTACTGTAAAAGTAAACTGGGCCAGAATACAAGCCCACCAAATACAAGAGTCTGAAAACTGCAAATTCAAACCTATAAACACAAAAGGTACTAGGACTGTCGCTCGTAGTCGTATGATGCCTCGTCCTGTAGGGAACTCAGAAAACTCGGTCATGTCCCGGTCCGCCTTGGACTCTGTCAAAAGGCTCCTCATCTCCACAAGACACCAGACGTGTGGGCAAATCCCCTGCATGGGTGAGTATAACAATACTCAGTAGGGGGCCCCGAAAACCACAAAGAAGTACACAAAGTAATGGTACAATCATTTATGCACAATATATGTCTATGGAACATATAGAACAAAACCAGATATAATCAACACCCAGACCCATGGTCTAGAGACAAGTCACACAACCGTATACCCCCATCAGGGATTCTGTTCGAAGATTCCATGATGCACTCGTTCCGGGAGAACAAACTCCACGAGTCTTATAGCTCTGATGACGTCCATCCAAGAAGTGATGTTCATCAGGAACTTTAATGAGAGATAGATACAGTCATTATGGGAGACACACTCTTGAGAGGGAAAGATCACGATAGATAAAGCACTCATTACGGGAGACACACTCTTGAGTGGGAAAGATAAATATACACAGATGAGGATCACTGCCAGGAACATGGCAGATACCACGACTCATATGGATTCACTAGTTAGGTGATACACCAGCTAGGTAGAGGATCAACGCCCGGTAATCTTGGTCACGTCGATGCCTGAATCTACCTAGGGTCAGGAATGGATAGAGGATCTTGATCCAGGCCTCTCGGATGGATTCCTGACTCTATCACGGAAAGTCCTGCTAAAGGGATCATAATCATCTGTGAGGGAATGATGCATGACCTCCAGGGTAACAATAATTAGGGGCACTAACCCAAACTAGAGATGTTCATGATGCGGTGAACAAGAGGACCATGTTGTTTTCCAAAAAGTACATTGCGTGTAGAAAATAAACACGATGTGTTGTCTGACCCCAGGTATTCCCCGTGTACAATAGCCCGTTTCATAAGGCTGGTTGTTTAGAAAAAAAATGTACATGGAATGTAGTATGGTGTACACGTCGTGTCTGCGTAACTGGGGTTTTCTCTTTGTACTCTTACCATGTGCCCATACACAGTCCTCAACCCATGTACACCAACCCATGTAAATGCCACACGGGGTGACCCGTGCTGCTGGACTCGCCTGGCCGTGTGATGGAGTACACGTTTGTATACTCCATCCCGTGTCCGCGTATCCACGAGATACACACCGAGCTCCGTGTAGCCGGTTCTTCCGAGTTGTACACGTCGTGTCACCTGAAGACGTGTATATCATCATGTGGCAGTGTACTACCCAAATTACATGATGAGCTTTGGGGAAGGTCCAACACGCTATGTGACTTGGGTCACATGTCATGTGATTCTTCTCTGACCCTAAAACCCTAGCTGCCACCGCCAGTACTACTTGGCGTGTTTTTGGGAAGTACACGCTGTGTATTCTGGAAATTTCCAGAAATGCGGACCTCTGCTGTCGCGCCTCCCGTGGTACTTCGATCATCAATCCGGTTGTCCGATCGCTGCAAAAGATCATGGTCTTGGTCACCCCGACACCATGAAGCCACTTCTGTCATTCTTGGGCCTCTGATTGGCTCCGAAAACATGTTCTGATCTTCCCACATGAAGAACTCTTGAAGAACACTCTTTCCGATCCAGCCCGATTTGTTGTCTGCAATCATCATCGCACCTCCAAAAGGTCATTGTGGTGTCTAACCTTCAATTTTGGATCGTTGCGCCGTAGAATGGATGCACAACGATCCGTTGTTCATCACCCCGTGAAGAAAGTGAAGAACACGCGAGGAAAGAAGGGGGATGAAATCCAAATAAACAAATTGAGGAATGAACCTTCACCATCATTCGTCACAGCGTTGATCTTCTCCCGTTAATAGTCATAAAAGGAGAAATAATCAACAACAACATTATGAATGGATAAATTCCCCATAATTTTCCCAAAGAAAATCTCTCCCACAAGAACGTACGAATCCACGGATCAACATGTTTGTGGTTGATCCACATTCATCGTTTAGACTCAAATATGGGGAAAAGAAATTGAAATAACAAACCCAACCTTTTGAAAGGACCGATCATTGATGAAGGCACCACACTGCTGTTGTTATCGAGATCCTTCAACATTGTTGGTGTAGTGATTCTTGACTTTGATCCATCATCGTTCGTTGCCGAGAGTTCGCTCCAATGCACCACGGATTCGGCTAGGGTTCCTCTCAAACGTCGCCAACAATCAACAATTGCTTAACAAATTAAAAAGGGAAACATGTTGGAATTTAATTACATGGCAGCATTAATGACGTTGAATTTCAATTTTGAAGTCATTAAGACGCGCCATGAATTTAGGAAACAGTTGCACCGTTGCCGCGTTGCAGTAGATTTTTTCATAGAGGAAATAAAATAAACTTGGTAATTTATTTTATTTCATTTTAATTAAAATGTCTGAAAATAAACATTCTCCCTCGACCCGCACCGGTCATGGTTAAGCTCGTTCTTAGGTAAAGTCGTCGTCCAGGATGCAACCATGTGCTCAGATTTTTAATCCGGGAATCCGTTTGGAAACTTCCACAACCACGCAGAAATACCGACTCACATAACTAAAAAAAGTTCAAACCACCATTCCTGGCTAACTAGTCCTAGGAATGATGTGTTGTCTTCGCCCCTGGACTTGGAATAATTCCATATAATATTTAAAAATAATAACAAAAAATCGGAGACATTACATTCTCTCCACCTTGGGGATTTACGTCCCCGAAAATCCAAAACAATAGTTACTCAAAAAAGATGTGGGTATTGGGCAAAGATTAGAGCCTCTCGCTCCCACATGATGTCCTGAAGTTTCCCATGATGCCACCGGACACACACCAAAGACTAGATCACCCACGAAGGATCATCTCCTACTGATCCTTGATCTCTAATGGGTACTTAGCAAAGGTCACTCCCTCCTCGATGTCCAGCTCACCCGAGTTGATGACGTGCTATGGGTGATGCACGTACCTCATCAGCTGTAACACGTGGATGACATCATGTACCCGATGCAATTGTGGAAGTAGATCTAGGTTGTACGACACCTCACCAACTCTGCACAGAATCTATAAAGTTCCGATGAACCTCGGAGATAGATTTCCCTCTCGGAAAATCTCTACAACCCTCATCATGGTGAGACCCGAAAAAAGACGTGTTCTCCCTCTTCAAACACTAGAGGTCTCCGTCGTCTGTCAGCGTTAGACTTCTTCTGGCTCTGTGAAGTATTCATCCGCTCTCGGATGACCTTAACCTTCTCTGTGGTGGCTTGTACTAACTCTGGACCCATGATTGATGACTCTTCGGGGTCGGTCCAGCAAAGCGGTGACCGGCAGGGTCTCCCATAAATTTCCTCGAACGGTGCCATACTGATGGTGGAGTGGTATCTAGTGTTGTACACAAACTCCACCAATGGTAGGTGGTCCTCCCAACTGCGACCAAAGTCCAAGATACAGGCTCACAACATATCCTCAAGAACCTGAATGGTCCTCTCCTTCTGACCATCCGTCTGGGGATGAAACACTGTGCTCAAGCGTAGATGAGTCCCAAAAGCCTCTTTCAATCCCATCCACAACCAGGATATGAAGCGGGCATATCGCTCTGAGACTATAGTCGAGGGGACACCATGAAGTCGAACTATCTCCTACATGTAGAGGCCTCCCAATATCTCTACAGAACTCTTCTCCCTGATGGCTAAGAAGTGGACTGACTTGGTGAGTCGGTCAACGATCACCCAGATGGAATCATTCCCCTTGTACGTACATGGTAAGATGTCAAGAAGTCCATCGATATTCCATCCCACATCCACTCTGGGACTTCCAGGGGTGAGTTAATCCCGCTGGAACCTGGTGCTCAGCCTTCACCTACTGGCATGTGAGGCATCGAGAAATGAACTCTGCTACTGCCTTCTACATGCCTGACAACCAGAACATTCGTTAGAGATCCTGTTACATCATTGCCACTATAGGATGTACCGCCAAAGGGGATGTAGGAAACTCCCTCAGGACCTCCTACTAGAATGCCACTGGTAAAACAGTGCATCCTCTAAAATGAAGTATGTGCTTCCCACCTTGTGAATATCCATCAGGAGCATGTCCTATGGATAACTAAGCACGTAATGCCACACAGTCGACATCCTCAAGATATGGCTCCCGAACTTTTTGTAAGAGTGGAGGGGTGACAACCATCGACTGTAGGTAAGCTGTATCCTCTCCATCAATGAAGGATCTCTGTAATGTGGATAACTGCTATGTCTCCTCACTCAACAGCTGTGAGCTCGACCTTATACTAAGAGCATCTACCACCTTGTTACCCTTTCCAAGAGTATAGATAATCTCAAAATAATAATCCTAGAGGAACTCTAGCCAATGCCTCTGCCTCAGATTTAGATCCTTCTATGAGAAGATGTACTTGAGGCTCTTTGGTCAGAGTAGACAATAAATTACTCGACCATAAGGTAGTGTCGCCACATCTTCAATGAAAAGGCTACCACTTCCAACTCGAGTTTATGGGTCGCATTGTTCTGTTAATGTGGCCTAAGTTGGCGCGAACCATAAGAAATAACTGCATGCCACTGCATCAAGACACAGCCAAGCCCGATACCAGATGCGTCGTAGAAAAATACGTACTCGACACCCTCCTTAGGGAATCTCAAGACCGGGGCGCTCATCAAACTCTGTCTCAGCTACTCAAATGCCTGCTGGCACATTTCTGTCTACACGATCGGATGCCCCTTTCTGGTCAAGGCCGTCATCAGTGCTGATATTCGGGTGAAATCAGGAATGAATCTCTGGTAATATCCTTCCAACCCAAGGAAGCTCCGCACCTCCATCACGCTACGAGGTGGCTCCCATGCTAACAAAGCCTCCACCTTGGATGGGTCCATAGCTACTCCATCTGCTGAGATGACATGTCCCAGAAAGTGGACATCTTGAATCCAGAAATGGCACTTTGAGAGCTTCCCATAAAGCTGGTCCTCCCGAAGTTTGTCCAGAACCATCTACAGGTGTCTCACGTGCTCCTCCTCTGACGCCGAGTACATAAGTATTTTGTCGATGAAGACAACTACGAACCGGTCCAGCTACGACTGGAAGATCCGGTTCATCAACCCCAAAACACTACGGGGGAGTTCATCACGCCAAAAGGCATCACTAAGTACTCATAGTGACCGTAGCAGCATCTGAAAGCCGTCTTCGTTATATCCCCATCCCGCACTCGTAGCTGGTGATAACCTGATCGAAGGTCAACCGTTGAGAACCACTATGCCCCTCTTAGCTAATCGAAATGGTCATCGATTCTCGGCAGTGGATACTTGTTCTTTACCGTCACCCGGTTCAGGCGCCGTTAATCCACACACAGTCTCAAACACCCGTCGGCCTTCTAGGCAAACAGGACTGGGGCCGCCCAGGGTGAGACACAGGGTCTTATGAAACCATTGCTCTGCAAATCATCGAACTGTACCCTCAGTTCGAAAAGCTCTATGGGAGCCATCTGATAGGACGATGAGTAAATCGTTTTCGTCCTGGGGTGTAAGTAGATGAAAAAGTCAATTTCCCGACGGGGAGGTAATCCTAGAACATCTTCGGGAAAGACGTCCACATACTCCACCACCACTGCAGGGAACTGAGAGCTCACAATATCTACTGCTCCGAGGGTAAGGATAGCCAACTCATTAGTGGTCGACTGCACCCTTCTATGCATGAGCCCATTTTTTGCTTCCTGGGTTTCTTTTTATCCGACAATGGAAAACCTCATTCTATCACGATGGACACACTACCCCCTTCACCTAAAACAGTCAATCTAAGCATGGACCGAAGATAACCAATCCACACCGAGAATGACGCCGTAAGTCTACCACGCTACCACCAAGAGGTTCCAACCAAAACTCTCGCCTCCGAGGGTAAGTTCACATTTCCTGCAAAGGTTTTTGATTGTCAAGTCTCCACCCACCATTTCCTCCATGTTTAAGTATCGAGTCAACGGTTCTTCCAGAATCTCATGTTTTTGTACAAGTCATGTGGCTATAAAGGAATGAATAGAACTTGTGACTATGAGTACGGTAGCTAAGGCAGAAAAGACACAGATCGTACCTCGAATCATCCCTGGAGCCCCGGGGTCATATGCCTCGACCGCATGCAGCTATCCTCGTCCTTGTCCCCGGGCTACCTGAGCCTGGTGCGGACCACCTGGGGTGGTGGTGGAAGTATGTCGAAGCGTCTTCCACCACCAGCAGCTCTCCCTGCTCCACTTCCACGTCTGCCGCCTGGCGGATCTTCCTGCTTTGTTCTCTGCCACTTCCTCGGATGTCCATCCACCAATTCCATGTTAGAATCTCAATGGGTTGGGAAATATCTAGTGAGATGTACCCTACCGTCGCATGCATATCATCACTTCTCCCTAGGCTGACTGGATCCATCCTGAGAGCCCTGGACTATCGATCCCTTGTCCGGGGTCCTCCTATGACGTATCCCATGTCCAGTTCCCTGTGCCGGACGTCGGCTCCCTACTGACGGTGTCTCTGTACCTATCTGCTTGCTGTTGACTGCTGGCGGCTATCTCTTCTCTACCAAGAATCTCTCGACCACCAATGCTCACTCGAGCACTCCAGCATAAGTCGATATTCATAGAGGCACGACACTAGCTCGGATGTCTCGTCGTAGACCTCACTCAAAGGTCTGAGCTCTGAAGTACTTATCCCTGACCATATCCATCGAGTACCTAGCAAGGCTGGTGAACCTAGATGAATAGTCGGTTGTTGTCATACTGCCCTGCCGAAGCTGAAGAAGCTCCTGGATGTGCACCACTCTCAACATAACCGAAGAGAACTCCTCCCTGAAGATTCTATCAAACTCCGTCCATGAAAGAGTCTTCTAATCATGAGTCTGTGTGGTCAGACTCCAGTATCATCTGGGCGTACCCTAAAGAAGGATCGCTCCTAGGATCACCATCTTGTCTTCTAGTGTCCTCGCTAGACGGAAAACTATGGTCACCGCCTCAAGCCAGTCCTCAGCCGCCTGAGGGTCTGGCTCACCTCGGAACCTAAGGGTTCTCTGTCTCTGAAACACAGGGAGCATGCTATGCCTGTTCTCCTCATCGGTCGGTACCATGGGTACCACTGGCTGATCCACTGGTGGTGGTATAGTGGGTTCACCACCTGGTGGCAACACCTGGTGAGCTGGTCCCTGTATCGAAGCCTGGTCATTGAGGGGGCCATCCTCGTGAATGTGCTACTGAATCGTAGTGGGTATGCATCGAGGATTAATCCTGTAAAAAAACAATATGTACTATGTTCAATGAGTATATCTGGATAGCTGACACAAATGATATGGAAAACACAAACCATTCCTATATGATTCATGTACCTTATATTTCCAAGCAACCCATGCTTTAGTGTACCGAGTCGAAAATCATTTTATCAGAGTCCTGGTGTTTGGATACGTCGGCCGCCGCACCAACACTAGGGTCTTTAGCCTAAAAGCCGAACCCGAAACGCTTATCACTATAGTCCCAAAAAAAACTCACAGGCTCTTGGCCATATGGAAGAACCAACCACCTCTTATAACACTCTGTCACGACCCGTTCTAGTGGGGCCCGCACCATGACCCCCCAAGCACGCCTCTAATAGGCCAGGGGCTGGTTACTAGCACCGAGTAAGCATATTAATAACATGGGAGGCATTACATATGTACCTGTGCACAGGCACACATCTCCAAGCCCACAAATGATGAAATGTAAAAACCTCCAAGGATTAAAAATGCATGCATACAACTAAAACCAACCAATAGAGTATGAATAAAGGTAGAGTACTGTAAATGTAAACTGGGACAGAATAAAACCCCACAAAAAACAAGAGTCTGAAAACTGAAATGTCCAACCTATAAGCACAAAAGGTATTGGGACTACCGCTCGTAGCCGTAGGAATACTCGACCTATAGGGAACTTAGAAAGCCCCGTCCAGTCCTAGTCCGCCTTGGACTCTGTCAAAAGGCTGCTCGTCTGCACAAGACACCAGATGTGCGGGCAATGCCCATGCAAGGGTGAGTATAACAATACTCAGAATAGGACCTCGAAAACCATAAAGCAGTACACAAAGTAAAGGTACAGTTATCTATGCACAGTATATGTCTACGGAACATATATAATAGAACTAGATATACTCAAAACCTAGAACCGTGGTCTAGAGACAAGTCACACAACTGCAAAGCCCCGTTAGGGATTCTGTTTGAAAATTCCGTGATGCACTCATTCTGGGAGAACACACTCCATGAGTCTTATAGCTCTGATGATGTTTTTACGAGAAGTGTTGTTCGTCGGGAACCGTCATGAGAGATAGCTACACTCATTAGGGAGACACACTCTTGAGTGGGAAAGATCATGATACACAGATGATGATCACTGAGAGGTCCATGGAAGATATCGCGACTCATCCGGATGCACCAGTTAGGTGATACACTAGCTAGGTAGAGGATCAACGCCCAGTGAGGTTGGTGACGTCGATGCCTCACTCTAACCTAGGGTCAGGAATGAAGAGAGTATCTCGATCCGGGCATCTCGGATGGATGCCTGACTCAATCACAGAAAGTACGGTTGATGGGATCATAATCCTGCATGAGGGAATGATCCCTGGACTTCAGGGGATCAAGAAGAAGGGTCACCAACCCAAACGAAATATGTTCAAGATGTGGTGATCAAGAGGACCATTCCATTTTCCAAAAAGTACACAGCGTGTAGAAAATATACACGCCGTGTTGTCTGACCCCAGGTACTGCCCATGTACAACATCTCGTGACATAAGGCTGGTCATTTAGAAAAAATGAAGTACATGGCGTGAGTACGGTGTACACACTATGTCTGGGTAACTGGGGTTTTCTCCGTGTACTCTGGCCATGTGCCCATACATGGTCATCAACCCGTGTACACCAACCTATGTAAACGCCACACGTGGTGACCCGCGCTTCTGGCCTTGCTTGGCCGTGTGATAGAGTAAACAGTTGTGTAATCCATCCCATGTCCACGTATCCATGAGATACACGCTGAGCTCCACATAGCCGCTTCTGCGGAACTGTACACGCTGTGTCGCCTGAAGCCGTGTATATCATCATGTGTCCGGGTACTACCCAAAGTACACGCTGAGCTTCGGGGAAGGTCCAACACGCTGTGTGACCTGGGTCACACGCCATGTGATTCTTCTCTGACTCCGAAACCCTAGCTGTCACCGCCAATACTACACGGTGTGTTCATCCGATGTACACGAAGTGTGTTATGGAAATTTCCAGAAACGCGGATCTCCAACTTCACACCTCTCGTGGTGCTCCGATTATCTATCCAGATGTCTTATTGCCGCAAAACATCCAGTTTTTGGTCGCCCCGACACCACGAAGCCGCTTCCGTCATTTCTGGGCCTTCGATCGGCACCGAAAACATGTTCTAATATTCCCACACGGAGAATTATCAAAGAAAACTCTTTCCGATCTGGCAAGAGTTTTTTTCCGCTATCATCGCCGCACCTCCACAAGGTCGTTGTGGTGTTGAACCATTTATTTGGGATCGTTGCGTCACAGAATGGATGCGCAACAATCTATTGTTCTTCGCCCCTTGAAGAACATGAAGAAAGTTCGAGGAAAGAAGGGGGATGAAATACAAATAAACAAATTGAGGAATGAACCTCCGCCGTCATTTTTCAAGGTTTTGATCCTCTCCCGCTAATGGGCTTTAATGGAGAAAGAAACAACAACATCATAAAACATGGATCAATTCCCCATAATCTTCCCAGTGAAAATACCTCCAGCAAGAACATACAAATCCGCGGATCAATTTTTTCGTGGTTGATCCGTTTTCGTCATTTAAACTCAAATACAGGGAAAAGAAATTGAAATAACAACCCCAAACTTTCTAAAGGATCGATCGTTGAAGAAGGTGACGCACTGCCGTTGTCATAGAGATCCTTCAATGTTTTTGGCATAGTGATTCTTGACTTCGATCCGTCAGCATTCGTTGCAGAGAGTTTTCTCCAACGCGCCATGGATTCGGCAGAGGTTCCTCTCAAACATCACCAATGATCAACAATTTATTAATCCATTAAAAAGGGAAACATGTTGGCATTTAATTACGTGGCAGAAATAATGACGTTGACATTCCATTTTGAAGCCATTAATCCACGTCATTAATTTAGAAAATAGTTGCATTGTTGCCGCGGTGCAGCGGATGTTTCCTTAAATGAAATAAAATAAACTTGTTATTTTATTTTATTTTATTTTACTTAAAATGACCAAAAATATACTTTCTCCCTTGACTTGAACCTGTCAAGGTTAAGCTTGTTCTTAGGTAATGTCGTCATCTTGGACGCAACGGTGCACTCAGATTTTTAATTCGGGAATCCGTTTGGAAACTACCACAACCACGCACAAGTGCCGACACACTTATCTAAAAAAAGTTCAAACCACCATTTTGGGATCACTAGACCTCGGAATGATATGCCGTCTTCATGCCCAGTCTCGAAATAATTCCATATAATATTTAAAAATAATAACGGAAAATCTGAGACATTACAGTTTTACCCATTTATCATTTCATTAATATCCAATGATCCCCCCTTTCATTTCAGGATAGTGTATCTGAATTTTCCAATTATGTAGCCATTTTGAGAGTCCATTTTTATACTGATGTGTTACATTGGTATTACCCTTCACATGGTTTCATTAATATAAATGTAATATCAATCATCAATCACCATAATTATTTATGTATTCCTAAAATAATCAATGAAAAAATATACAACCTCTCTCATCATTGATAAACCCTTTCACATTAAGTATAACAATTTTTATGTTCCCTTTATTATTTAAAAATTTCATACAATCTATGTCTCAAGTGAAAAATACAATAGGTATCTCTTATAAAGTAATAATTTATAATTATATATAATGGAATACATGAAATGAGAATTCATATTTGAGTGTATAACTAGTATTTATAGGGTCAATGAATGATAGGTCACATGACTGACATCCCATTAACTCGGAAAATTATGAAATAATTCAGCAATGAATTAGGGACCGCCTATATTGACCATATATATATCCACTCTACAGTTAACATCTTATAGTTTTTATTATGTAGGTCGAAAATGATGAAGTATATGAAATACTATAAAATAGGGTAAATTATTTATAAATCATGAAAGAATTTTAGTTTATATGAGACAAAAATATATGATGGAGGTTGTGTTTTAGCCATAAATTAAAATCACTAACTCCATATATAGAAGATGATTTAGAATCTTGATGTGGGAGTTCCACCATGGTGGAGGATACATAATTAAATATCCTTGGTGTGATTCATATAAAAGAGAGGAGGTAAAACCCCTAAGTGGTACTAATGGGGTGTCCATTATAAAATTAATGGGTCAGTCCCCGTTATAAAAAGGGTATAGTGTCCAATAGATGGCTAGTGGTGTTGCAGGACCTAGCATCTCATGATCCATTCATATACCTCCACAACCACCTCAATCAATGGATCCGTGACTAGAAACACATATTCAAGGTGTCAATATTATATTAATTTCATTCCATTCTCTAGTTAAGAAAACTAACCCACATATTATAACAAAAACAGAAAAAACTTCATGAATATTATAACCTATATAAAATATGGGGTCTTAAAATATCCCCACATCATAGAAACTCATAACCTAGATTTACCCATGAGTGTTGCTGAGAACCATAAATAACCCCCTCACTTCTAGAATTTCATCATCATAGATAGTGTTAGAATATATTGTCTTCCAATTGATGATATGTCACTTTGGTGACATTTTGAAGAACCAAATCCACTAACCATGAACTCTAGAGGCTAACAATGTTATCCCATATATGAAATTTTCTTAACCAAGTAATCATTATGTATTTTAATAATCTATTGAACAGACCCTTATGCCTCTCACACTAGAATCATTCCTGACAATAATCAATCTCCAGCCTCCCACTGGGTATTGGCTAGCCAGGCCAGTAGAAACTAACTCCACATGTGAACATCTTATCAGCATGTTCATCACGGTGTAACAAATTCTAAAAAAATTCATCATCCCACCACACGTATAGTAGCATTTATGATCTGTAAAAAATAGAAAAAATTATTCCACATTGGATAATTCTATATTTATACACTAATTCATACTCACCAAGTCACTTATTTAGAAATCATGGCCTCACTCCCAATACCATTAAAAAAATTCCATGATTTAACATTCACAGAAGCATGCATCACCATATGAAAAACAAATAACAACCTATTGAAGAGTGGAAAAAGGATCATTCAGTCCTTCCCACCTTGTGAGTAGCCCAAAATGGAAATTTCATAACCATATGATCGTCCCTCCAAATGAAATTTCTAAATAACTCATATTTCACATTCCCCAATAGATATTAATGTGTCCTCTAACTGACCACATCATTCGAGTCATGAAAAAAAATACATGCTAGCTTAATACTATGTTCACATTTTTTTTACAAAATCGATGTGTATTAGTATTCTTGGATGAATTGACTGAAAAACTAATGAAGCATACCTATAAAATAAAAAATGAAACACCTTAAACATTTATCCACTCATCACATTTAACATCAATCATGAAATCATGTAAATCATCCTTCATTCATCCTTTATAAAAACCCATGGACCCCCCCCCAAACCCCCGCCCACCAATCCACATCAGAACTGCTACTGACCATGGATCATTATACCGTGAAGGATGCCTATGGTATTCCTGATACAAAAAAAATGTCTCTTATATAGTTTTGATGAAACTCCCATGTTTGAACCCTCAACAGACCATTTCCACTTATATTTTGTTTTGCGAATGAAATATCACCTCCAAAACCATGTAATTACAATAGATCTATAACCATCTTCAGGCCATTATGGCGGACTAAGACGTATAAAAAAGCATATATGAAACCACACAAGGTGTTTATTATTTCCGAAATCCTGCTCCCCACTATATGAAAATCCATGTCATTACATTACTGTGATATTTTTATGTACCTCCCAACCCATGTTTCATCGACAAATGTACATGATGTTAATTTATGGTCAATAAAACTCACCCATGAGTTCCATTACACCAGATAGCTCATCCCCTACTCTTGAATGATGATATATTTACTAATGACTCCCACAAAAATACCGTACAATGTGAGGGTCAGGCCATTAAACCCTTGATTATTTTCTCCATATCATATGAATAATCATTTACCACTCCTTGGGTTCTAAACCAAATATAAGGGTCCATACTTAGACATTACATAATCTTGATTTATGTCAATATTTCAAATTGAGGATATTTTTAGGGTTAGTGTTTTAGAGAATTAGGCCATAAATATTACATTACATCTAAAATATTACTAAATAGACACATCTACATATCAAAAAAATTTCACAAAAATAAATCTCCTTAAAATAAAAAAAATTCTTATCTTGAAATAAATCTTCTTGAAATTTTCCTTTCTCTTTCACTTCCGTATACAATGTGATAAAAAATTGAATGAAATGGGATGAGCATAAAAAGCTCAGTAAGGGTTATAAAATAATGTAATAAAACAATAGTTCATCAATACAAAAATATCAATGAAATCATACTTTTCAATAATAATACATACACTCTCAAACATACCACATTAAATCAATAAATTTATTAAAGACAAAGAGAAATCAAAAGTCATTATGGAAACATGTGGAATCCATAAAATAATTACATTATTAAATCACATCAACATAGGGAGTTACATTTGGAAAACCTGTCATTTTTTATTCCTTAAATCTCTTAGGATAAACATTATCATTTTCCTCAATCACGTTACCCAATGCATTGGAGAGCTATATCGTACTCTCCTCCACTAGGTTTATTAAGAAGCCACCCATATTTGGATTTTCATGTATCCACCATCAAATTTACAACTACCATTACATAATATTAAAACAAAAACGATTGAAAACTTCCACATTTCACTCAACAATCACAATGTCTCAATTCATTATATTAAAATATTTCCAAAACCGTTTAAAACATTAAATAAAGAGATTTTTGAATCAAATTTTCCCATAGAACATTAAATATTTTAACGTTTTAAACACATTAAAAAAAATATTTACATATAAATAAATCCTATAAACCATTTTCAAAACATGTACATTAATGATAATGATTTTGAATAACAAATGATTAAAACATTTAAAACAGTGTTTTTGTTAAAGAGTCCCTTACAACATGAGAATATAAATGAATAAAAATAATTACATAATAAAATTAAACCAATCCTATATTATCATGAGAATATATAGAATTAGAATATAATATTTCAACGGATACTACATACTCCATATATGGTGAATTGGTGAGTAACAACAAACAAGTATAAGTGGAATGTAAATTGAGTTGAAATCTATTACAAAGATCATATAACTGTTGTAAGAATTTTTCAATGGGGTGATTATGAATAAAAATAGTATATAAAATCCAATCGAATTGGAAATTAAAATATGAATAAATAAATAGTGATTCCCCATATAATCATGTCATAATAAAATCAACAAAGTATTCATAAAACCCATTGAGTGGAAATTGAGTTTATAAATTCCCTTATTAATAGTTGGTAGCCAAACGACGTCACATAAAATTATGAAAAATAAGTTGATGATAGAAAAAATGTTATCTAATAACTTGGATATGTATTTAAATAAATAAATATATATAATAACATATTACAAGATAAGAAATTGGAAATTAAAAGATATCACATAAACAAAGTCTTTGACAGAAAGAGGAGGGTGAAGGTTCCATTAGGTTGAGCCCGACTTGTATTGTTCATTATTAATATTATTTAATATCAATAATTGGTTAATTTCTAATTTTTAAGAAACATTTTCATGTTTATTAATCATTTATTTATATTATAACCACATTATAAAAATTACATAATTATTTAAGTTAATATATGTCGTTTTGTCGATATTGGGTACTTGAGTTGAGAATGATATTGTTATAATTACAAATTGTCCCTATGGTGAAAAGTACATTATCTATAGGATAGTTTTCATGATATAAATATCATATATATTAACAATATATTTATTTATAAAATTATATATCTTTTGGAGTTAAAAAATAAAATTCATCGTTCATGGAGACGGTAAGCTATACCTAGGAATGAACGGTACATCCATTTAGATGTCATATTAATGAAATGAAAACTAAATTATAAATAGGAATATTATAATTATATTATAACATAATTTGTTACATATGTTACATAATTTCATTAATTATAATATTTAATCATTCCATTTATGGCATGAATAATCATATCACTTTGAGGGGGCGGTAGTCTGCAATTCCCCGAATTAAATTATTGTATTTGAACAACATTAAAATTAATATTTATTGTATGTAAATATAAATTAAAATATAAGAGAGAAAATATATATATCATATATATATAAATTTCCATATGAATGGTCACTATGAGATGTTGTTGGAGAAAATCGAATAATAATCGTTTTATGAGACTGTAGTTCACTGAACATAGAAAAATTATGTTCATAAACATTAGATGTAGGTGGGTGTAAGTGAAGATATAATAATTATAATATCAAAATACTAGTATATTGAAGATATTTTTGTTTCTATGTAATAAATTAATAATAATAGAATAGAGTGTGAAGATATAAAATTATAAAAAGGGACTTTAGAGAAGACGATACCTCTTAAAACACGTAACTACCTTCAATTTGAGCCAAAAGGCTTTCTTGAATTTCCTTCTATCTGAAGTAAGTCTTCTGAGAGGAATAGATGGAATTTAGGAGCATATATGGTCAGAGGATGGATGATCCAAGGGTCTTGAGAGGTGTTATTAAATGGGTAGAGGTGATGCCCATTTATAAGAGGAAGGAGAGGCACTATAAGATGGTATTGAAATATAGTTTTATTACAAATTTATTTTCGTTTTCAAATTTACCCCAAGAAATTTTATTCAAATATAATATTCCGTTTGTTCTAAAAACTCTCATAAAATAGGTTTTATACATGTGTAGTTCTCAAACATAAGCTTATGTTTTAGCTTTAACCCGGAGTAAACAATTTTGACTCTTACCGTGACTTCTTGTATATTAATACAATATGTTTACTATAGTTACTATAAAATGCCAATATAACCTCATGAATTTCATTAATTACGTTTTCAACATTATATAAGTCATATTCTATAATTTTATAGTTTTATGACTATTATATCATTTAACAAAATAGTATTCTTTATAAAAAGTCATTTATGTTAATTTTTATACTATTCATATCATGACTTTTTAAAAATCCACAACATTTTTATTACTTCATAAAATACATCATTAATTTAAATATTACAAGTTATAATCATAAATAAAATCCTTTTTTACAATATAATGATTTAAATAAATTTTCTTTTTATATTTATAATCACATTTATTAAAATCATTCATTAATAAGGTAATCACTACATCATCATTGTGTCATAAATTTATTTAATTATATGATTTATAAATATTATAAAAAAATACTATAAAATATGAAATATTATTACCTTTCTAAATATTATTTATAGTCAAAAATATCCCTTATATAACACCATATAAATTTTTTTACTAAAAGAAACATGTTTATCATACATTTTGATTTACTTTAAATTAATTCTCATAAAATATAATTTTCACATACATGTGGCTCCATGGTTACCCAAAATATCCACAGATATGTCCATGGTCGGAAATATATGATCCAATATGATTAGAACATGTGTTAGTATAGTTTAATAATATTATAATATTATTTTTTACCCTATATAGCAGATTTACCCTTTAACAATGGTAAATAAAATATTTACTAATGTTACTATTCATATTGTAAAAAATTGTTTGTATTTCCAAAATATAGACATTTTGATTAAAAATATTGAATCAATTTTTCCAAATTCAATACACATAATTGAAATAAAATAATTTAAAATAAATTCCCATTTTCAAAACCAAAAAACAGATTTTTAAGAAGTAAAAACTATAAAAAGATTGATATGTCATTATGTCCAATTTCAAAGTAAAATTACTTCCAATGACCAATATATAATTACATGATAAATAATACAATTAAACTATAAAACCAATTATATGTAAACTCTATCTATTTAAACGATATAGATGTAAATAATGTTTTTTAATTAAATTAATGTACTTTATCACAACTCATTTAAAAATTAACATTATTATAAAGATACCAAAATTTCATCCAATCTAATATTTAATGTCCGGATTCTATAAAATTAATTTATTTTGAATAATATAAAATATAAAATTGAAAAACTATATTTAAAAAGGGTTCTTAATCTAATGGCGGTAAAACAGCATTTTTAGAAGAAAATTCTTCTATCCCAAAAAATTGAATTAGTTCTTATATCAAATCTAGAATACATATAAGATGAATTAAAATCATTAAATTTAATATATATCATATTTTTTCATTAAATAAAAATCCTTAAATAGTGATATGAAAAAAAATAATTCTCTTTTAAATAGGTTTTCATAAAAACCTGTCCTTATATTCAATTGGTTTTTATTTCCATTTCTAAATAATTTGGTAAACAATTAATCCATATTTAAACATGTTTAAAAATATTTAAAAATTCAATTGATATTATTCATTCCTATCATTTCAACGACTAAGAGTTAAATACCATTTAAAATAATATTATTATTAATTTATTATTTTTCGATATATCGCAATGTTATGTGAATCTTACGATTTCAGAGAAACCCAGTGATGCATGTAGAGTACACTATCATAATAATCATCCCCTATAAAATAATATTAATATATTAGTCATAATTATTAATATAAATCTAAATGTATTATTTTTTAAATACCTGAGTCATTATATCCTTCCCCCTTTTGGAAATTATATCCTATTAATATTAATATTTGGTTTGGAAACTTCATTTTAAGTCCAAAATCAGAAAAACGGTCAATAAAAATTTCACTTTAACCTAAAGAAAGTGATGTACAAAAGTCACGTAAGATTACAGATACAAGGATTGAATGTAATAAAAAATATATATGGAAGAAAAACTAATCATCAAATTCTGATAGAGAGTGATAGAAAACATAACTATGAGAAACATAATTATAGGAAAACCACCAAATTATGATGGGATAAACAATCTTTCATTTCCTTGTAGGAAGAGTAAACAAAAAATGTTTTTGTTTTTATGTACTATTTCACAAAGATGTGTAATTTATTTATGATATTGATTAAAAAAATAATAGTATATACATAAATATCATGTATAGTATCATCCTTTAATAAATATCTACCACAAACTCATCTTTTCCCCAAACAATGAGAATTCAAGATGACATTGTCACACCTGAAGCACTAGAATCAACTTCAAGAGAATCACATAATCCACAAAATATAAACTATATATTTCCCCTGTCTGTAGACATTTACCAAAACCAAAATCGTTAGTAAGAGACCAGATAATCCCAAAAAAGGATAATTATTTATAAAAATAAATACTACTCATAATCTCCAAAATTCAACAAACATTGCCGAATGTTGATCAAAGTCTATTCAATACATAATTTTCATTAAAATTATTCAAAAAAATCCAAAAAAAGATTCAAATGAAAAACTCGAAAGAATTTTATCACATATTCTTCTATTATAAATAATAACATTTATCTCCAAATAACATCGACAACTCTTAATGTATAATACTTAAACGTAATTAACCTAATCAAATATTTTCAATTATATTATAATTATTTCAATAAATAACACAAATTTCTATAATTTCACAATAAAAACATAGATTATTACAAAATAAAATTCAACCATTACTCCTCAAATTAATTACCATTGTATTCAATTTTCCTTAGGCATGTAGTTTTTCAAAAGGGAAAACATATTCCAAAATACCCTTCATCAATTTATCACCAAATCATTTTCCAATGATAAGGATATCCAATTTCTAAATCATAACTTCCAAATATCAACTTATTCATGATCCAAAAAAACATTTTACTTAATATAATAAGTCATACTAAGAAGGGGATTTATGTAGGCCAGTGGTAAGCAATAAATCCCAGTCGCACTTTGGTTGTGGGTATGATTCTCGAATCATTATCCCATGTTATGGGTTGCAATACGGTCTGCATGTTCTCATTTTGGAAAAACATTATAATTCTAATAAAATAACAAAATGTGATAAAATCCTCAAAAATAACTCTAACATGTTTTATTCTCAATTTTTATTTAATACCTCACATTTACATCCCAAAAAGTAATAACTTGTAATTGCCTCAAATTCAAGTATTATATAAACCCAAATGGTTATTTATATCTATATCCAATCAAAAATATAATAGTTCCTCCATTATATTTTTTTATATTTAATTAAGGGTTACAAATACTAGATGTTTTCCAAATTAATCATATTATTAATTTAAACCCATTATTATACCTGGATCCAACATAACTCATAAAATCCAAAAATATATACATCATAATCATCTAACATTACATCATGATCCTTTATCCATTTTTTCTCACCATATTCTTTTTATATATCATTCTGATGAAGAAAATCACCCAAATTTTACTATGATTCAATAATTTGAAAACATGAGGTATGAAATAATCTATACCTTTCATATGTCAATTTCAGTTTCCTCATCTTTAATTGAATTGGAATCAGATATTGGAAAACATGTATTTGTATGGTCCTACCAATCCCATTCCAAAACCCTATTCATTGGAAATTTATTTTCATAATGACCACACAAACCACATTTAAAACATTTAATTGATCCAACAGAATGAAATTCATACAATTTCCTAGACTCAATTGAATAATTTTTTTTCCATGGCAGGTTATTACTTTATGGTCTTCATTGCCAAATCTATAACATCTTCTATTCCCTTTGGTGAGATTTACTAGGTGTTTATTAAAATATAATTAACACTTAGGTTTTTGAATATACTTAACTTTATAATTATTACCTAAACTTCCATAGGGATTTACTTCTCGCATATCTGATGCCATATAAAAATCAACCAGGTTCATGTGTTCAATAATGACTCCAAATTGTTTATTATGAATATCCACAAGTGTCCCCACTGTAGCTCCAATTTCCATTGGTTTCTTATTCAGAAAACAACCACACTTTTCTTCACATTCATTATTATATTGGTTCTAGATAGATCCCACAATTTACTAAAACCAAAAAGGTATGTGTGAGTATATTAGGGAAATCAACAAATACTATATTATGAGGAGGTAAACACTATTATATACTTATTCATGTTATCGTAAACTCATTAAATTTATCTAAAATAAATATGAATATCTCTGATTTTTTAACCATTATGGTTATGTCACATATGCTTAAATAACACCCTTTCATCTTATGTTTTCTAATCGGAACATGGATACCAACTTTTAGGCCCGTTCCATAGACATTAAGATATCCAGAGTTATGTCATTTTTTCACATATATGAGCATTCATGTTTTTTAGTTTTAGATAATTAGGACATAACTATTACATTAAATCTAAAATAAGACTATGTAGACACTTCTACTCTATGAATTTTTGTTATTAAAAATAATTCACCATCAAATAAATTAATAATTGTTTTCTTGATATAAATCGTCTTGAATTATTCTTTTCACATACCCTTCCACATACCTAGTGAATACCATTTCAAAAACATGTTATAAGAATAAAAATATCAATAATGGTATTATAATAAGGAATGAAAACATTAGTCCATCAATTCTTACAAATAAATGAAATCATTGTATTAATTTTCAAAAACATACTCTCTTTATCATACCTAATGTATCAAAAGATTTATGAATAACACATAGATATCATAAATCATAATGGTAAATTTTGGTATCCATATCATAATTACATTGTAGCTTCAATGCTACATAGAGAGTTACATTTGGAATACCCACCGTATTATGTTCCCTAAATCTCTTAAGAGAAACGTTAACGTTTACCTTCATCGCATTACCCAATGCATTGGAGAGCTATCTTTGATCACCCACCCTAGGTTTATCATCAAACCACCTGTATTTGATTTATAATGTAACAACCTTTCAAATGTCCAAGTACCATTACATAATGATAAGACATAATATATTGAAATTATCAACATTTTCCTCATCAACCCCAATTATTCAATTAATTATATGGAAATATTTTCAAAACCATTTAAAACATTTAATAAAGGGATTTTTTAATCAAAGTGTCCCATCACAATAATGGAATTTTTAAGGAATTAAAATTTTTATCATTAATGTCCATATAAATAAATCATAAAAATCATTATGATGATCTGGACATTAATGAGTTATATTTATAATAATAAATCATAAAACATTTTAAAACAATGTTTTAGACAAAGAGTCCCTTACCACTTGAGAAAATACTTAAATAATAACATTTCATAAAAACATTAAAAGAATATTATAATATTATTGGAATAAGGATAATCATGATATAATATATCAAATGGCAGTATATACATCTTATTAAGCCAATTGGTTTATAACAACAAATAAGTCTCAATGGAATGTAAATTTAGACGAAATCTCTTACAATGATCATATAAATGAACTAAGAATTTAAAAATTGGGTTATTATGTGTCACAATAGAATATAAAATCAATGGTAAGTATGAATTAAAATATAAATAAATGAACAGTTATTCCATATAGAATCCTGGAATAATTTAATCAACTAAGTTTGAAGAAACCCAATTAGTGGAAATTGACTTTAGAAATTCCATTAAGAAAATATGACAGCTTGACGACATCATATAAAATTCAGACAAAAGAGTAAATGATGGAAAAAAGTGTCTCACATAACATGGAAATAAAATGTAAAGAAATAATGATATATAATAACATATAAAATCATATGTAAATGGACATTAAAATACATCAACTAAATGATTTCTTTAATTAAAAGGGGAGGGTGAAAGGATCTCGTACATTGAGTCTTACTCGTCTCGTTCTTTCTTCATATTCATGAAATATAATCATAGTTTAATTTATTATTTCTTAATAATGTTTTTCATGTTTTTTACTAATTTTATATCACTTATTACCATGTTATAAAAATTATAAAATTTAATAAGTTAATATAATCATTTTGTTGATATTGGATATTTCTGTAGAAAATGACCTTTTTATAATTACACATTGTCTGTGTGATAAAAAGAACATTATATCCCCAATATTTTTCATGATTTAAATATCATATATATTTGTTATATATATATTTATAATATTCAATAACATTTGGATATAACAAATGTAATGCACCATTCATGTAGACGGTATGTCGTACGAACGTAAGAACGCTACTTCCATTTAATTCTCATATTAATGAAACGAAAACTAAATGATACATAGGTATATTATAATTATATTATAATGAAATATGATAAATATGTTGGATAATTTAATTAATTCAATCCTTTATATGTTCAAATTATATTATGAATGTGTCATATTAATTTGATGGGGCGGTAGTCCGCATTTCCTCAAATGAAATTACTGTATTTACACATCACAGAATGAATAAGTTATGTATGTAAATAAAAATTACTATATCATAGAGAAAATATAAATATAAAAAATATAATATATAAATATAGTTTGATCATAATGTCCACAATTATAAGTGTCAGGAGAAAGTCTAATAATCATTATTTCGTGAAGAAATAGTTCACCGTACAAAGAAACATTATGTTCATATATAATAGATGTAGGATTATGTATGTGATGTTCGAATACTTATGATAAAAAATCATAGTATATAAAATATATTATTTTTCTTATGTAATCAATTAATAACAATATAATAGATAGTTATGAAGTATAATAATGAAAAGGAACATTACAGAAGACGATGCCTCTTAAAACATGTAATACCCTTTGATTTGAGCTAAAATGATTTCTGGAATTTCCTTCTGTCAAAGGTAAGGCTTCTAGTAGTAAGATAGGGATGTTAAAAACTTATTTATTCTGTGTTTAGTCAATCCAAGGGTCTTGAGATGTGTGATAAATGGGGTAGAGGTGATGCCCTTTTATTAGAGGGAGGAGGGGCACCAAGGAAGGTATGGAAATATTAAATTATTATAAAATGATTTTTGGTTTCACATGGTCCCAAAGTCATTTTTTTCACAGATAAGATTTTTCAGGGTATAATACCTTTCAACCAATAGGTATTAAAAAAATTTATTTCCAAAATTTTCCAATATCTTTTATCTTTAACCGTTAGTTTACTAATTTGACTCTTACCATGACTTCTTGTATATTAATACTATATTGTTAATAATTTTGGTATAAAATACCAATTGAACCTCATGTGGTTAATTAATGAAATTGGAAACATAATCTATGTCTTTTGGCAGAATTTTTATTTTTAGTACTTTTATATTATTTAATAAAATTGTATTTTGTTTTAAAAAATCATTTATTTCATTGTTATACTATACATATCACGACTTTTTAAAAATCCATAACAACTTTATTAATTTGAGAA
This sequence comes from Viscum album, assembly GCA_963277665.1. Taxonomy (NCBI): domain Eukaryota; kingdom Viridiplantae; phylum Streptophyta; class Magnoliopsida; order Santalales; family Viscaceae; genus Viscum; species Viscum album. Next base: position 392,404,390 of record OY728127.1, on the reverse strand, counting down.
AACATCATTAATTAAAATATAACAAGTCTTAAACATCTATAAAATTAGTTTAAGGCCTAAAATGTTTTAAAATAAATTTATTTTAATATTTATAATCTCCTTTATTTAAATCATTCATTAATAAGACAATCACTACATCATCATTGTATCATACATATATTAATTTAAATGATGTTTAAAATTATAAATAAAATATAATAATGTATAAATTATTTTTATCTTTATAATAAGAATTTATATTAGAATATATCACTTATATAACCCCACATAAAAATTATTTTACTAAAAGATACATGTTTATGTTATATTTTTCTGTACTTTAAATTAATTCAAATAAAATGTCATTTTCACATCCAAATAGATCCATTGGGTCACAGAATCATCTCAATGATGACCATGGTCAGAAATATCTCATCAAATTGTATAATTATATGTTTTTAGGTAGATTAACATTATTATAATATTATTTTTTACCCTTAATTTCCAGATTTACCTTTTAACCACGGTAAATAAAATAATAACTAATGTTACTATTTGTAATGTCTAAAAATAAAAGGTACCTATTAAACAATTTGGACCTCATGATTCCAAATATGAATAAATATTTACAAATTAAAATAATATAAATGTAAAAAATTTATTTAAAATTAATTCTTGTTGTCAAAACCAAAAAGCGAGTTTTTAAGTAGATATAACTATCAAAATATTGAAATTTGTATATGTCCAATTTAAAAGAGAAATTAATTCCAATGTAAAAAATTGAATTAAATTATAATAAATAATACAATTATAAATTATAAAAAACTAAAAGGAGAATCTAACTATATAAATAAATTAGATGTCAAGACATATTTGTATTAAAATACTGTATTTTTCAATATTAATTAAAAAAGAACATTACCAGAAAAAATTCCAAAAAAAATATTAAAAAGTAAATTTTGATATCTCAATTCTATAAATGATTTTATTTTTTCCAAATAGAATATATAAATGTAAAAAAAATATTTAAAAATGTTTATCCATCAAAAGGTGGTAAAACTTATTTTTTTATAAAATTACATCTTTTATCCAAAAACATTGAATTGGTTGTTATATCATTTCTAGAAAACATATAAGATGAATTTAAACCAATAAAATAAAAAAATATCATATATTTTTCATTAAATAAAAATCCCTAAGGAGTGATAAGAAAACAAAATTATTCTATTTTAAATATGTTTTCATAAAAACATAACCTTTTTATAATGTTGGGTTTTTGTTCCATTTCAAATAAATTTTGTAACCATTGAAACATTATTTAAACATATGTAAACCAAATTTAAAAATTCAGTTGATATTATTCATTCTGTACATTTTAATGAATATTTGTGAACTACCATTTAAATTAGTAACATTCTTACCGTATTATTTTTAGTTAAATCTCAATATTGTGTGGAACATAAAATTTCAGAGAAACCCGTTGTTGGGTGTCGAGTATGCTATTAGAAGATGCATAAACATTAACAAAAAATTAATAATTTGTTCACTTGTATTAACATAAATCAAAAATAATTATTCTATAAATATTTGGGTCATTACACTTAATGGGATTCATTGAAACAATATGTTTTTTATCCTCACGATCCTTACATTATTCTCTCACACACCCTCATATGATGATATATTCTTGGTTTAAATTTTAATTTATTATTAATTCCCCTGATCATCCCACACTCTTGTTTCACTTGTTGAATAATATGATTCTCATTAGGGATCCTTTAATCTACATGATCAAAAGAAACTCATCACCAACATTATTCTTTATCCCACACACATGGATACAAATTTAATTGAGTGTCAATGATTTATACTCGGATATTATCCATCCTTGAACCATGTGCATCTCCAACATCTGATTTTATCCTAGATAACATTTAATATCAACAATTTCATTCTAATATAAAACCCAATTTTAACAACCCATGATTTTATAGTACGTTTCCCATTGAATAATGACGTAGCTTGCATTGTACGCAACACAACAGTTCAACACACCACGACCAATCAATGTAGCAGTTATGAATAGTAATACCCATTTTTTTAAATTTTATAAATTTTTATTTTCAAAAAAGAAATAATTTTTAGATTTGGAATGACAAAGTTATCATAGGGTGAATTTTTGGTATTTTTCTGAAAACATTCAATTTTTGAGGAATAGTGAAAAACATTGCATTATTGTTTAAAACATACATTTTTATTTAAATAATTTGTTATTTTATTTCAATTTATTTTAGATTATAATAAATACATAATACCTATATATATTCATTTTTATTATTTTTGTTATTTTAAAATAAGATTAGATATATAAAATTTCATTGAACTCTTTTACCGTCTTTTACACACATTCTAGAAGGATTTATAAATTTTCATAAAACATAATTTTACCTCCTCTATGAGTGGAATTTTAAAAATACAAGAGACACAGTTAATATCAGTATGTTAATTATGGGTCAATAAGATGAAAATAATTTTTGATGAATAGTAACATTTTACTTTTATTTACAAATGTTAAATGTAAATAGGGTAATTAAGCCTAAAAATATTTTATAATTACCATAACACATGACTAAATTATATTTTTTTAGTTTAATTAGATGATAAAAAATTGGAATAAAATATGATCCCATTTGACCCACTTCGATTATATTAGGACATTTATTATTATTTTATTTAAAGAAGAGTAAAAAGTGTTAAATTCAATGTATAAAAACTAAACCATTTTTAATATAGGGTTATACATAAGATAAATTCTACAATAAATATTCATTAGATATATAAAAATATATTTTATATAATGTTGTTTTATTTATACTTTTTAGACATTATGTAATTTAATTTATTTATGACACAATGATGTTGCAGTAATTACTATATTAATGAAATATTAAAATAACTGTTATTATAAATATCCTTATAAATGTAAATTGTTACTAATGATGAATTCCAAGAATTTTTTATGTCAATATGACATGTTAAGGTTGATTAAATAATTTTTTTTCATGTGATAATGTTTTTATGGCTTAAAAAATCAAATACTAAAAAGTGTCAAAATTGACATAGTTGAGTTTTTAAAAATAATTCTATATTATTATTTGATATAATATTCTGAAAAATCGATGGTTCTTCCAAACGACATAGATAAAGTTATATATATTAATAATAAACCAATTGGGGTTCTTTTGGATTGTTATAGTATGATTATTAACACTATAATATAAAAATACAAAGATACATTGTGAATGTCAAACTATTTAACTATGAGTTAAATCAAAATTATAAGGTTAATATGTTGAGCTAAACCTATCTAAAATCGATTGGTTGAGAATTTTTCAACCCATACCCACATTATCCATGAAATAATTCATTTTTAGCCATTTGAAGCCTAATATTATTTTATTATAAAATAATATTTCATGTTCTTCCTAATATGACCATCACCTCTCTTATAAAAGGGATATTTTCTCACTTAATTTGACACCACAAAAGCCATTTGGATCGTCCAAAATTATCCCAAATATCCTCCCAACCTTCCTCCCTTCATCTTAGAGGCATTTTGTTGGTCAGAAAGCTAACCAATCGAGCATTTTTTATCTAATCAAATGGAAGAACCCGAAGTAGAGGTGAATATTTAATCACCTCTTTCATGTTCTTTTCTTCTTCCACTTTCTATTTTTCTGTTATATACATTATAGTATAATAACTCTAGTATATTTTATAATATTTAATGTTATTATAAATATGGAACAACAATATTCATTATTCAATCCATCCTATAAATGACAATGTCAGCATACGTGCCTACGTACGGCTAATATTCTCCATGTCCTGTTGTAGTTTGTTATTCAAACACATCATTATTTGGATGGGTATAATAATGATTATAAATAATATAAATAATAACTATAAAATTTTAATTATTATTTATATATGATATACAACCCAATTACGTAGTATTTCACCATCAATATAATGATATTGTATCTGGTGCGTATATACGGATTACTATCCCCACGATCACGATAAGATTCATTCCACATCATAATCAATCATGAATAATTTTAATTTTATGATTATAAATAATTATTATAAATATAATATAATTCTTTATATGAATCAAATACATCATATCCATATAAAACATGGATTTTGTAACCAACCATATAAATGATAACGTATCAATAAACACCTGAAACGATGATACTACAGAAATATTATTAACAATGAAATATTAGAGGAGCATATATGATGTCATTTTTATGTATATGGTTCTCATATAATTCAATAAAAATATTTTTCGTATTATACAGGAGGTTATCATGCCATTCAACTAAGGAAATGTATATGGAAAGGGTTAATATCTCAATCTCTTTATTATCCGAGGTTGTTATTAAGTAAGAATCTACTGTGACCTCTTTATTATATACAACCATGTTTTCTTAAAAATGTATTTAAAGGAATATTTACTATTTACTAGACAATGGGTTAAAATCATATATACCCTAATTTGACCTTATATGTTTTGAATGTAATCATTCGATCATTTTCAAAACAATTTACATTGTGACCTTTTAGACCAAACGTAGAAAAAAATGTATTTTTTTAACATATATGGTGGGTGTGGCTATTTTCCGCCTTTATAACTTCGTCAAATAATCCCCTACAAGCATATAAGAATATTTTCAAAATAAATTTTTTCATTTATAATTACATGACTTCAAAATGATTTCAAATTAAAAAGAAATATTTCCCTCAAAAAATATTTCTTTCATCTATGTCAACATTCATTGATGGATTTTAAACTTATTTGAAGTTGATTTATCATGAGACAATCAAGTTTCTTGGAACCAGGCCTTGAAAAAACCTTATTTGTATTATTGGCACAAATCTGTGACTATGTTCTTAGGAAGTCTGACATTATGCATTCAATCATTATGAAATTGGCTATTGATTTTGCATGTGATTATTCTACTAGTATAATATCAATGTGAATAAGTAAATGGAATTATTTTATATC